>JAQQZY010000029.1:26813098-26852835 GCA_030068375.1 Ostorhinchus rueppellii
GCTGGCTAGCTGTTATCAAGAGTACTAAAACCCTTTTTAACATGAGTCTGACAACTAAGTAAGGAAGCTAAATAACTAAACTTTAATACATGCTCGGATAGGCCGGTATTGGTATTGGATCGGAAGTGCAAAACAATATCTGTATCGGAAGTGCAAAAACCTGGATCGGGACATCCCTAACGCAGATTGTCGCGAATTAGCATCAAACCCCTCTCCACTCCAAAATGCAACCAAAATATTAACTACTTGAAAGAGAAAACAAGTCAAAAAAAAAATTTCCACAATTGGAAATCGATTCAGGTGTTAAGGGGTTAACATCAAACAGGAAAAAGTCCTATGGTGACATGTATGAGACAATTTTGCCTTACTTCACATTATGACATGCAAACATGGTCATGACACAATGAAACAACATATGGTGATAGAATAACAACTTGTAAAATAAAATAATCTAGTTCAAAACACCAGATTGTTTGATATCAGAGGAAACATCCTGAAATGGTGAGAAAAACTGCTGAATGAAAACCCACAGATTTATGTCAAACTGGTCTGAGCGGCGATGGGGGCAAAGACTGAGAAAGTAACTGAGAATTTGGGGGGGGAGAAGAAAAAAAAAAAAAAAAAAAAAAAAAGAGTTAATTGAGAAAAGGAACAGGAAATGCAGGGAAAGAGCCCAGAGGGTAGTGTCACCCGAGCAGTTTAGACCCGTCCCCTTGAGTCCTGTTCCCGTCCCCTTTCTTTTCCCTCCTCTCATTTTTCATGTCCTCTCCTGCTTCTCCTAATTTTTTTCTGTTTTTCTTGCACATATTTCTTACTTGGAGCTTCCTCTGACCCCATCATTAGCAGAAATATTACATCCTCTACTCAACTTCATCCACCCTTTTCCCACAGGTGTCCAACCCACACCAAAGAACACTCATCACATACACTCACTGTGCTGAATTTCTGAAATATCCTTTATGTCTGATTCTATTTAACAGCATTAGAGCTGAATACAAGAACATCTGGTGATATTATTTCAATACCAGAAAACACAAAACACTGAATACCCACAGTGCGCCATTAGAGTAATTACTGGTTATCTTTTACAAGGTATAACCGGAGCCAAAACAGACAGTGACTCCCCTAGTGACACCCAGCGAGTCTTCACTTTGTGTCCCAATCTGTTCCTTTAGATGTACAGCCCGCCTCTCTCCACCTGTCTCCTATTCTTCAATCCTAATCAGGCGTCTCTGCCAATCAATTCGATCACCATGACAACATTTCAGGTTACACTCCCATCAACATCACCACCACCCCCATAAACAAAAAACATTTTTAAAAAAACAAGGATGAAGCTGAATTCCGACAGCTCAGGATTGATGAAGGGGAGTCCTGTCAAAGGCCAGAGATTAGATTAGCACTGAGGCTCTCACACACACACACACACACACACACACACACACACACACACACACACACACCGACACATACACAGCTCAGAGGCAGCAGGTGCTTTTGGTTAAACCTTAATTACATGATCTCTGATTTCTCTAATTGATATGGTAATGACTATGTAATTAATGCAAAAGCAGAAATACCAGCAGCTCTCCTAATGAATGGATTTATTTGATTAGATATCCTCCTGCATATTTATGCATGCTGGTAAACAGAGGACAGAAACACATATAAAACAGTTGTTCATGAGTGCCGTCACAATGTTCGTGCAACAACTACACTGCTGAATGTGACAGAATTCAACACCGAGTTTTAACCATAGAAAATACAAATGAAACTGCTTGCAAAAAGCCATAAACTCCAAAATACTGCAGCTACAGAAATAATGTGCCTCACTGCTTTTTATTCTGGTGAAAGGATTGGTAAGACTGAGGTAACAGACAGTTTTCTTTTTCACAGGTAGGTGGTGCTCTGGGGCTGCTTCACACATACAGGATGCACAGTTTGCATGAACAAGCATGTGAAGCGCTTGTGCATTCATTTGCAAATGTAAGAGTTTGTGTTAGAGCTCTGTATTTCTGACTAGTCATACTTGTTTGAAAGAGCAAATAAAAACTCGAAATACCCACAAAGCTCACTCATATTCGCCTTCTTCTCCTAACAGACACACACTTACTCAGCTACAACTTTATCACCGGTGAAGGGTCAACTGTGACAACTAGATGTGACCCATCTGCAATTACTCTCTGCCTCTGCAAAAACTCGAAGGGCAGATATTTGGGGAAAGACTCCAGTGTGACAAGTCACCTTCTGGATGAGAAATCATTTCTCCTGCTTGCTGACTCTAATATATCGCTCCATATGTCTTCTCCCCTCCTCTTTTGAGATATCTGGACCAGAGGGATGTTTCCTGGGAAGTCTAGTGAAAGCACATGTGGGCCCTGACCTGGTGTGAACAGTGGAGTCCTGAGGCCCCTCCATCTTTCTCTGCGTGGGCCAAAACCCAAACCACCCAGATGCTGCTGTGGCTGCAGGTCTGAACTCTACTGTATCTGCCTCTCCTATTCAGTTTAGTTTCGGCAAGTAGGCGTTAAATATAAAGCAGCTAAAGCATGGAGTGGCTAATGTGCGGTGACGGTTTCATGGTGCAAAAATGCTAACAAACGCCTTTGAACTGTTTGTTGTTGACTTTAGGCCTGGACGCACTGAGGGGAATTCTGAGGCCAAGATAAAAAAATAAACCGTAGAAATACAACTTTCCACGTTTCATTTCAAATGTCAAGCTTGGTTAGACATATTCTGACTTCTGCTCCCATTTGGTGACTCGTACATCTCCACGCAGAGACAGACAGCGGCGGAGCTAAACCCATTAATGAACGGCACAGCGCTAGTTGGTTAACTAACTTACCTCTGAATAATGTGTTTCTTACGGGGCCACTCGGGCCACGGTTGATGGATGGCCTTACAGAAGCCGGGTCAATTAGCCAGGCTGGATTTCCCTCCATGTCGGCTGCAGACAGCACTGGGAGAGCTCCCACCTCTGTCACGCGGCCTGGCTGTAATTAATCACCAGCGTGGGGCCTTCTCACCTCACACCGCCGCGCGCACAAACAGCCAATACGCGCGTTTGGCCCAAATTACATCCCCACTCATCTAATCTGGCTAATTGTCAATATTCAACCCAGAAGTAGCGACACAACAGTCGTACCCACCGACAAAAGGATCCATCGTGGACGTCATCCAAAATGCGATGCCGAAACGATAAGTGTAGGCCTAAAACCATAAAAGAAACAAGTAGAAACATACAAGGAAACTGAAAAAGGATCAACTCCATTGACTGGCTTTACTGTATAGAACAGGAAAAACTAACTCAACTAGCATTGATTTATTTTGAGTGGGGGGTTGTGGTATTTTTGCTCAGTAGACCACAGTTAACTAATGTTACTGAGCTCATTAACCAAGAATCAATCTGAGATCTCCCAAACCTGAACACAGACACTTACCAGAAGCCAAAAAAGGCTACAGCTTTGAAAACACAAGCACATGTTTAATGGATTTCTTAATGCAAATTCCAAGAGGAAGCTAAATTATTTTATACAGTATATCCTTTAATTTAACTGGATAAAACTGTCATTGTATAAACAGCTTTCACACCCTGTAAGCATGTGAATATAGTTAATGTGTTATCGGAGACCAAAAGATCATTTCAGTGAAAATTTAGGCACACTTATTCTTACTGTATTCTCAGTCCTATAAAATTGACTTAAATTTCCCAATAATCCTTTACAATTTTCCAGAGAGGGATATGTAAGAAATTCTGAATATTTTAAGAGTGCACACCATGTTATTTTTTTTTTTAACGTGTAAAGTGTACAGTCTCTTCTAGTTTGCTGTAGTGTGTTTACATGTTTACTCAGAGGAATAAATGAGTTCAGTTAAGTTATGTAACACAGCTCTTATCTGCAAAAATGATGTACTAGTGAAGTCTTTCCAAATTTGTAAGTAATTTATATACTGTTTAATATTTAACTTATCTAGTTTAGTACTGTTATCAATATGCATTTGATAAGAAGAGTGTATTCCACAACTTTTACAGCGTTTTGGGTTCATTTTGCCTATGTATAAACCCATGATTTCAGTGCTGCTGTCTGCCTCTGTGTCGCAGGTACATTTTGCACAGATTGAGAGGCTGGGACAGAGACGTCACTCTGTGTTCACAGAACATACTCCTGTGGTCTGGACAAAAGCAGCAGGCTGACAGATGAGGTTTGTGTCTGGGGGCAGGGGAGCTATGTGTTGCTGCTGTGTGTGTGTGTGTGTGTGTGTGTGTGTGTGTGTGTGTGTGTGTGTGTCCGCACATGGTCCGATGTGCTTATGCATGCATGTCTGAGACTGTGTGCACCTACACGTGAATGTGTTTGTGTGTGTTTACATATGTGTATATATGTGTGTGTGTTTTGTTGGGGGGCGGTCTCATGGGGCAGCTCTGTGTCTGTCCCATCTGCCACCCTACTCTACTCATACCCAGGGGAATGGCAGAAGGGGAGGGGGATTCATTTTGGGAAAAAAGGAATCGGGTCCAGTGGACTAATGGGCAACAATGCAGGTTTTACTGACGGGCCAAAGGCAAAGGACACCGGCTGGGTGTGTGGAAGCCAATCTACCAATCCATTTGACAAAACAGTGAGCTACCCCTGTCAAGCGCTGCCTCGGTCTGCCTAATAAGTCACACACACCCCTGAAATTATGCCTGAAATGAGAAAGGGGTGCACTGTATTTCAAACACACACACACACGCACACACACACTACATACACCCGGGGCTAATGTCAGCCTAATGCATGGCCATGCTGTGGCCGGAGGGCTAATTGGGTATATAAACACAAACACATCCCTTGAGAGGAAAGAGGGGAAGGGTGTATTTTGTGCTATATGCTCCCTCTATTGTAAGGAAGACAATACTGTAATATAAACATGGATGCTCATCAGTACTTAGACATTACCACTAATGAAAGATGACATGGTTTTTGCTCTCATATGGCCAGAAGTTAGCTGCTCTTTTGAAGCTGTGCGCGCAGTGTGATGTGAAACGACTCGGTGGCAGGTGGCATCTCATCCTGTCTTTATTCAAACTGTGATCACACGACAGTAAATGCCGTCACTGCAGCCTCAACAACAGCAACAACAAAACAATCATGTGGAAGAGGAGCATATGGCTCCTGCACCACTGGGCAGAAGGAGCACTCAGCAAGATGAATGCTGAGGTGCAGGCAACAAAGCTGACTTTAACTTGTCAAATTAACAGGATATCAAAAGAGAGAGAGGAAGAGATGACGAGAAGGAAGCAGCAGCACAGGCTTTTTTGACAAGTGCCACTTGATGGTGACAAAAGACAGAAGCAGAGAGAGAAACGGTGACTTGCTGTTGAGGTCAGCTCATTGGCAGTGTCAGTTTTTCTCACTGTCTCCAAGCAGAGGTGTTGATACACACTTTGCCCATACATGTATCATACAAACACACACAGATATGCATCCATTGGGTGCTACCCTGCCCCCTCACTGCTTTGAGCACTATGTTAATGAAACAGTTGCTGTTTCCTGGCATAACATTAATTACCCGATCAAAATAGAGTGGGTAATTAACTGCCCTTCTTTACCAGTGCTAATTACATTAACAGAGAAGGGCCATTTCAGGGGAGCAAAAGAGAGAGGAGAAGGATAGAAGGGAAGAAGCAGCACCAAACAAAGGCTGAAAAACAAGGGAGTGTTGAGGCACATGCCTACTCGTGTATGTGTTTTTAGAGAGAGAGAATGAGACAGAGAGGAGGAGGCCACGTTGGAGGGAGACTCATGTGGTTCTCACTCGGGCCCCCAGAGGCTTGGTCCTCAGAGAAAAGCAGGCTTATTGGAGAGGAGAGAGATGGGGGAGTGTTGTTGTTTATCTTGACATGCTCTACTCAGTCTTTAACGCTCGCATCACAATTAAGATGCTGCGGCTCATCAGCTATGTATACAAAACAGTGTAGCAAGCTGCACAAGCACACAGGTGATAGGCACAGTCAAAAATAGATGCAGCACAACCTTGAGATTGGGAGCCTTAATATCCAGGAAAATTGAAAGATAAAACTGTGTGGAAATTAAAACTGCGTTCAACTGATAACATGCAAGTAAAAACGTTACTGTGATAACGGAGCGTACAGTAAGAACTACTAAAAGCCGGATTAGTGAATTTTGTTTTATTTGGAGCACAAAATATAATTACACCTTGAGATATACAAATCACATTTGCACCATTTTTTTGTACCGTTTCAAAGAAAGATGGCTTCAGAAACATAATATTAAAATTGCTAATAATTTTTAAATAAATAAAATTAACCAAACTCTAAAAACAGTTTCTTTCAAATGTCTTCTACTCTTTGTGTTCTTTGTTTTCACATCCTGAGAATGAAGTTTGTGTTGTGAGGACAAAAATCAATGAGTAAGAACAGCGTGATACGGTTAAATGATCACCTAATACGTTCCATTCATTTCTATTGAGCAGTTTGTGCTTTCATTTACTGTACTGCATAGAGACTAGAAACCTATTCTGTGTCGAACATTGAAAATAAAGTGGTAAAATCTATATTTTTAAATTATATAAATTGAAATTTGCAGTGTGGAATGAAATAATATCGGGGCATTGGTGTGACAAAGCATGCATTACAAGTGAAATCAAAAAGGATAAGGCTAACTAACATTTTTCCTTTACACAAGGACAATAACCTTCTTTCACTCTATGTATAAGGTGTGTTTTGTTGTGCCAAAACTTGAAAAATGGGGATGTTTTATTACAATTCATTGTGTCTGATTTATTGTCTCCACAAAGTATTAATTTCCATCATCATTAATTATCAATTATAATGACATTGTTGAGATAATTTCATTTCAGTAACAGCTGGAAAAAGGACCATTTTATAAAAACATGTTTATATTATTCACTAAACTAACTATAATAAGTTAAATTGCTTGTTCTTAAATAAATCAATATATGAATTCCTTTAGTAATAACCCTTGAGACAAAGAGTTTTCCCTTGTAAAACCTTAAAGATCAGAACAAAAAATAAAAGGTCTATTTTTCTGGAATGTAAATTGGCTTCAGAAAGTCTACTACAAAAAAACCTCTTGCTAACTCACAGACAGTGTACACACATGCCATTTAAGGTGTCCAGACAAATAGCACCCTGCTTATCAGAGCTACAACTTAATTCAGAGTTGTCCGTCTTCCAACAACGTCCCGAGCTCTCGCATCACAGCCCATACGAGGTTTGGGCGGCTGCAGGAAGGATCAAATACTGCATTTGAAAGTAGTCCAGAGGTGAGTGTTGACGCTTTTGAAGCTTGAGGTGAAATTGTGACCAGTTTACCTCCATTTCTTTCATAATGCAGACGCTTCATGACACTCACAGCAGTTTGGTCCAGTCTGGTGCTGTCAGCTAAGGAGCACTGTCTGTTTGCAGTTGTGAATGAAGTAATCTCCTCTGCCTCTGGAGTTAGTTGGCTGGTCTTTGGACATTTCATACCCCGTCCTATTCATCCACCCGGATGAAAGAGGGACTAAGAAGTGATGGGGGTACAGGGAGCAAAGTTACACGTGGTTGCTAATGATATACTTTCAGGTCTCCCTGTCCTCTTAGTGCCAAAAGAGGGGCTAAGTGAAGCAGTGGTCTGGGGTAGATTGGGGTGGGTGCTTTGCTACATCGGGGGAACAACCAGGCCCGTCATTGCTGGAGAGAAAAAAATATACAAAATCTATGATTCTACTCAATCAGGTCTTATTGTACATCCAGCAACTTTTTGTTCTGTCTTCAGTCAAAGCTTTCGAGGGGGTTAGTATGAGGGGTTAGACTGCATTCGTAAGTTCAGACAGGGGGGTCAGATAGTGAGTTGGATGGCTACCTCTGAAGCTGTTCCCCCCTGAGGCTGGGCAGGCAGGGGAGGGGGAGCCCTGGGGCCTGAGGACAGGAGCAAAAGCGCTCTTCTGTTTAGCAGCAGATGGGAAGGAGGAGAAAGGCAAGAGAGACGATGAAGAGCTGGAGCTTCCTGGTATAGTTGGACTGGAGGGCATAACTGTAGACCAGAGAACAACAATCAAACAATCAGTTTCATGTTTGACCCTTACAACAAGGTGGACAATGGACTGAACTGAACAAATAAATAAGGCCTTACTGTAGGGAGAGCCTGTGGGGGAGGCACTGTTAAACCCAGGAGAGCCAGGAACTCCAAGGCTGGTCATGGGAACTGTCCCATATCCTCCAGTCATCCCTCCACTGCCGCCATAACTCGACTGCTGAGGAGTAGAAGCTGATGGGTAACCTCGTGGAGACAAACTGCTGGAGTTACGAATGTAACCTGGAGAGAAAATAAAAACGTTAGGTCAGACCTGAGCTTCATTATTGCTCAGACCCAAACCAGTCAGTGGTTTATTACTCATCCCACTCACCTTGGCTGCTTTGTCCTGGCTCTCCAATGCTAACACCTAACTGAGAAGGGTAGGACCCCAGACCCATTACACTGCCATGAGCTGGTGAGCTGGGCAGCGCCTGCAGCTGACTGTGAGGACGGGGAACACTGTAGAGTGCCTCAGCAATGTCCGCCGCACGTTTCAGCAACATGTCCTGTAGGATGTAAAGATTGTAAAGTCTTACAATGAACAAGTAGACATGAGACATTAGAGTCCACCAAAACATACTCTATATGTGATTTGATGGGGTGTACTTATGGCAAGATTAAAGAAATCTCCCCCCCCCCCCAAAGCAAAGTAAACAAAACTAATGTATAAAGAGTAAAAACAGGTGGTGTGTCTTTGTGGATGATGTCTTCCACTGCCTATATTTTCTTATTTAGTCCTTACCTGATTACTGTGTGGATTTCCATATAAAGCCTCGACCAGATCTGCCGCTCTCTTTAAAAGAATTTCCTGTAGAGAATAGTTGTTGCGTTGCATTACATTACAATCAGCATAAAAATGAAGGTCAGTGCATACTTCTACAAACTGTAATGTTTACTTTACTAGTCTCTCACCTTGGCTAGTTTCTCTGGATCCCCAGGATGTCGAGGAATCACCTTCTGAAGACGTTGGAAACCGTAGTCTATAGTAGGCTCATTCAGAGCTTAAATAAAAACAAATATATTGCTCACATAGGTATATCTGTGGGTGTCTCTGTGAAGCTTTACAGACATATAGAATAGATTTTCATGATGTGTACCTGTGTAGATAAAGCGTCCAGGTGCTCCCTTACAGAACTGTTTAGACTTGTACGACAGTGTGACCTCCACGACCCCAGGGATGTGTCGAGGAGGTGTCTGAACACGGATGGCATGTGGTGTAATCAGCTGAGGGAACAGGACAGAAAGTGAGTAAAAAATAAATAAATAAAGCAACAAATGATTTCCACCCTTCCTTGTAAATATTTAGGTTAACACTACACCGTGGAAAGATTAATAGGTACACTGCTCATAAATCATCTAAATAATGAGACAAACCATATGCTCTATATATCATTTCAAAATATATGCTTTAAAATGTACCATCATTAGGCAGATGTTTTAGAGACAACTCCTACCTCACTCCACACCAGCATGCTGCCAAACACAACCTGCAACCCGTCAAAGAAGTTCTCGCCAATTACAATGACCATCGCACCACCGGTGGTCCAGCCCTCACTGGGGCTGATGGCTTTAATACAAGGGGTAGCTGCAGGAAGGAGGTTCAAGCAGGAGTTAGTAGAGTTTATACAGAGGATGTACGACTTTTTAAAAGAGGAGACTAAATTCATGAAAGTGTGAAGAAAAAGAGGTTGGACTGGCAAAAAAAAAAAAAAAATCACAGTATGTAAAATATAGGATAAGAAATTAAATGACCTTAAAGGTGTTCTTTCAAATACTCTGATAGCATAAATTACTACAACTTTTACACTTCAGTATAATTCATGCTGCAGCTTCATAACTTGTCTAATACTTTAATGAACAATAGTTTTCCTGGTTCATTAATATGTTGCTTATTTTTATGATTAGGAAATGACTTGGTCCATATAATGTCAGAAATAGGTGAATAATGTTGGTAGGTATTAGTAAAGTATTTCCTTAAGCCAAAGGTGATGTCCCAAATCCTAAATATATTTAGTTTGCTGTCATAGAGAGCAAGAAAGAAACCAGAAAATACACAAATTTAGGAAAATGAGTGAATTTTGTTTTTCAGTCAAACTGGTGAATCAATTATCAAAACAGATGGAAGTTCATTTAATAGTCAGCAACTAATCAATGAATTGCTGCAGCTCTAATATCAGCTGCATGTTTTTTTCTTTGTCACATTTTAGTTAAATGTCATTCTTTGAAATAAACTATCCCATGTATCAACTATAATAGTCCTGATACAGTGTTAATATTATTACCATCTATGTTGATTCTATTTAATTAATGCATTAATTAGCTTAGTTAATGACCTCAGTAACGTCACTGCTTGTGTTTGATATATCACGGTGATTATGATGAGACATTAATCTACCTGCTGGTGCAATTTGTTCCCATCAGAGTGCCTTGCATCAGTATATTTTTAAGTGTGAATGATAAAGTAGACATGTAATAGAATAAAAAAGATGAATGATGTGTAACTTGGTGTTGTAATGTCAGTCTCTTACCATATTCCATTGAATTCTCAACAGACTCTCCTGGCTCCAATCTGCGAGCTCTCCGTCCATGTTTCGAGTTGTTGTGGACGAACATGTTGTCTGACACTGCCAGGATGTGGCCGTCTACGCTCACAGTGCTGGACAAGACCACCTGAGAGAATGGACGGGAGCCAAAGGAAAGATACATCGGTATATGTGCACCAGTTGGACATCACGCTGTGAGTCACTATCTCCGGTTACAGCAGAAAAATCCCTAAGCCGTCATTTGTTTCAACCTACAGGTGATAGTAATAATTCTCAATAGGTAATGTGACATCCCAGGGATCTTCATAATATGTCTGCATTCTGGTGATGACACTGCACATCCAGGGCTCCTCCATCAGGTCTCCATATGGCCTCTCCACTGTCTCGCTTAACTTTTTGATTCATACAGCATGCAGCTGGCTAATCTGTGTCTCCTCCTGATCGTTCAATGACACCAAACATATGGACCAAGCCTCCCATTTTAGCCGGCCGTTAAAACACTACATGATATATGGTGGCCCTAATTTGATTTTCTGGCCACAACATGTGTGTGTCCCTTCCCACATCTGCCTTGCATGACACACATATAATTAATGAGTGCACACTGGTGGGTTTTCCTCCTAAATTGTTGATAGTATAGTGTTTTTGAGAGTGATAATGAATTGAGTATAAATTATGAGCATTTTTTTATGATTACAGGAAACTCTCAGTTGGAGAAGGTTAATTTTTAATTGTGTAGTCAAGCAAAAACATTTTGCAATGTGTATTTTTTTAACAGAATAGCAAACCCAAATCTCCTGCAATAAACACATGGCAGTAATTTTTCAGGTGAAGAAGTATAAGAAAGAAATGGATGAAAAAGCATATGTGCTATAGGTGGTGGAAAGGAAGAGGAACCTAAAGGAAAATAACTGTAAATTATCGATCAGCACACTCCTGTCCAGCTCTGATCACCTTTTAACCCACAGATGAGAGTCTTGGAGCGCTTGTGTGCTCATAACTTCTCAGCATGTGTCACATTGCAGGAGTTAAAGCAAACATGTTGGAAGACAGGGAGCATGAAGGAGAAGAAGGGGAAAGCAACGGGGTTAGGTGGGAGAAAGAGAGAAGGAGAATGCCAGACAGGGAGCACCGCTGGTGCTGAAAGACGGCAGAGGAAGTGAGGCGGGAGTGTCCCCTGTGACCACTTCCTGGGTCACGGAGCATGACCTCCTCCATCTGGAGCCAATCACTCAATTCTTGACAACTTCCTGAAACACCTCAACCTATTTCCTGTACCCCACCACCAAGTCTCCCACATATCCAACTCCTTTCGTTTGTCTTTCCATCTCTGTGAGTCCTTATTGATTTTTACTTTCACCTTTAACTCCTTCCATTAGAAACACATAGAATTCTCCTGTAGAGTGAGTTTGTGGTATTAAACACTCTACTTGAGACAGGCTGGATTAAATGATGAACATGAAATCATTATATTAAGATGGTAGAGCAGGACAATGATATTTTTTACTTGATTGGGATATTTTTACGTTTACCAAGGAGGTTGTATGTTATATATATATACTTCCTCAAAAAGTATTGGACTGATTTTCATTAAACATGGCGGCAGACCAGGGTATATGTCTGGGATGTTGCAACAAATCCATAAAAAGGGTTGGAGGTAAGAAGTAGTTTTCACTTTAACACCAGGGAGCAACAGGCTGACAGTCTTAAAAAAAAAAAAAAAACTAAAGAAGAAAAAAATAAAGACTAAAACTGCCAACTAAGACCTACTGACAAATGAAAATTAACACCATTGTCACCATGGTAACAGTCAGATAAACCAGATAACCAAACAGAAAAAAACATAGCTCATAATCTTGGTTTGTTTGTGGTTTAAGCTTATTATGGAATGAACAGAGTGGCCTACTGGCTTTGGCGGAGGTGTTTCCTCTCTGAATGCACTCCTAGTTTTGAACAACTTGCTCCACATATTCAGTCTCACTCTACCACATCCTCTTCTACACTAAAGTACAAGCAGACTTTGACACACATGCGGTTCCTCCATCTATTCATACCTGAAATCTCCTCATATCCCTGGGGTTTCCTGCTGTCTTCAGACAATTCTGGTTGCATTTCAGGAAAAACTTCAAGAAGAACCTGCAAAGGTAAATAAGAGGACACATGTTTGTACATCAGCAACTAAGAAATTACATAAAAGAATCATGTATATGATTATTTGCTGTTGAGCAGTCAAAGGAAACATTAATTATTTTTCTGAGACAGGTCTTGTAGATCCTTCATGTTAGTGTGTGTGTGTGTGTGTGTGTCTGTGTGTACACTTCTATAGCTTTGACATCAATCCCAGCTGTTTAGCTTAGTATTAAAGTCAATGTTATTACACTTTAAATCAAGTGATGAGAATATGAAGCACAGTCCAGTGAAAAGCACTGCCGTGTTTCAAAGTAAACTGGAGACAGTGATGTATGCCAGCGGACTCAGGGGACCGTGGTATCCCGCAATGCCGTATTTGAACCCCCACATGGGAATGGGGAGGGAAACGAAGTAGAGACAGCTACAGAGAAAGTGGAAGGAGGAGGTGGAAAGAGGAAGGTAGTGATAGAGGTAGACTGCTAGTATGGACATGAATTTTGTTTTCAAGTATATGTGTCTCATTATGTATGTAAGTTTACTTTTGAGGGTGATAGACTGTGAAGACAGAGAGCGAGAGGGGAGCTGATAGCCTCTGCTACACCAAAGAAAACCTGAGAGAAAGGTGGAATAAATAGAAGAGAGGGAGACTTCGGAGAGAGACTCCAAATCCCAGGTGTACACAGTTCGGCAACATAGCCCGCTGCCATGGCAACGCAGCTCTGCCGCAATCCCAAAGTCCCTATGCTGAGAGGCAAAGACAGCGATGGGAAAGAGAAGGCAACAACAAGAACACATTCCATCACTGAAATACAGAGAGGAGGGAGGAGAGAGACTTGGCAAGGTGAGAGGCAGGAAAGTCTATAAACAGGGGCAGGTGCAGACGAGGCTGACAAGATCTACTCAAATCTCATGGTGAAGAGAAATTTAGGCAGAGGATGTGTGCGAAACCAAAACAGGAAATATAGCATTGGAGCTGATGTGAGGCTATGAGATAACTGATATGCACATAGCCCTCCAAACAGATGTCCACGGCGCTCCGTCTTGTCCATGAAGAATACATCCATTACTGTTTCAATTAAACAAACAACAACAGCGCAGAAGAAAAATGCTGCATAGACGAGCTGTGGTTTGGGGCTTCGTGGGTAACTCCAATCCCACCCACACTGTACTCTGAGCAAATATAAGTCATGTTAATGGAGAACGGTTATTTGGAGAGGAACTTCATATTGGCCCCGTAGTCCTGAACCCTCCCATCGAATACTAATCTTTCTGTCGTTCTCTGAGATTTTTCTCACTATTCTTCCATCACTCTCTCCAGTTTCCTCCCTTGTGAACCAGACCTGGCTTGCAACTACCTCTCAGTTCCAACAGTGTGTCCAATATGTCTTGATCTGAGTTATTTCTTTTGAGGACAATCAATATTGTTGTTGGCAGAGGGTGATTATAATTTATCAGTGAGCTCTCGGACCTCCAACCTCAGCACTGCATTTAACTTCTGTTGTTTGACACTGTGACAATGTCAATCTAATAACATAGATAGCACAGGCAATAACATGTAGATGTAGATATAGATCAGAGTTAAAGACAAGAGACGCAGTTCAGGGCTTAGTTTCCTGAATATAAAGTCTCATTTTGCTGCCTCCTGTAGGACTCTTAGCAATTACATTTTATTCTGGGTAATGATTATGATATAATGGCCAGTTTTTAAAAGTTGCAGAGTCATTTATTAGTGGATAATTCACAACAGCAGAGACCCCACTTTTTTGGTTTTAATAATTACCTCTGTGGTTTTGTCACATTGCCTTGCACTTGCTTTTTGACCGCTCCAAAGTTCATCTCACTAACAGTCACCACTCATTTGACTGAGTGACATGATAAAACTGTGCACCAGTGATGCCTAAGAGCAGAATCACAGCCCTAATTGAGAGGTTGTCTCCATCCATCTCAGGCTTTGTGGCATTTCTGAGGGTTCTTGACCTTGTTTGTTGACTTCTTCTCATGATTCCCTGTTTGTATGACACCAGATGCCTGACGCGCACACACAAACACGCATTCACATGCATGCATGCACACTCTAATACACTGACACCCCCACCTTTGCACCCCCCCCCCTCCCAAAAACCCATTGAGTCAACTTTTCACCCCCCTCAGTTCGGACGCACACAGCTGCAAATGCTGAAATTAAAGCGAGACATTGACGCATATATTAGCATGCATTAGCCGCTTCCCCCTGCCCACTTAACATGCAAATCTCCCAGCCCCGTCGCCTCGCACCTTCTGCCACACATTCATTTGCTGAATTATAATTAGACTAATCTTGCATAATTAATAAGAAGTCGAGGACCCTCTGTTTTTTATCCCCTCCTCTATTGTGGTTGCAAAAGTTTAATATTGCTGTTGTTTGTTTTTGTTTTGGTAATGTAATACACCCACACACCTCCCCATCCACAGGGAAGAGATGAGGAGAACATGCAAAGAATTGGAGGTGATCTTCATGTCACGAGGAAATTGCAGAGAATGGCTCTTTTAAAGGAACTCCAGTTGCTTTTAGTCTGTTTATATTTCATTAGTGCTTTGTTCTGTATATTTACAGAATATTTCATTTCATGTGCAATTGCAGGATTCTGTTTGATTAGATCACTGTATAGTAACAGAGCAAATAAAGCTAAAGGGAGTCATGTTTTAACTTTTGAAATAGTCTCAGTGATGCAAACACACACATAATGTGGCAGGTAAATTATGAGCAAGACAATAGACAACAAAAGAAAAGTCTAGTCAGAGGTATGAAGTTATCACTAAATGCAATAACAAACATTTTTCATGATTTCTGACGCCCTACTTTTAAGTTACACATAAAAGTATATTTAATGCTCTTAACATTTTCTGTGTTCAGTAAAACCCCAGTTTTATCTTCTACAACATGACCCCTCCACAGACACACTTCAAACAGGAAACACAAACAAAACATATACCCGAGTCTTAAACCTTGGGATCATTTTCCACACTAGCACTACAGGGAGTCTGTTTTTTTTCTTTTCTGTCTTTACTTCTGCATCTCTGTCAAGCCCTCCAATCCTTTTTGTCTACATCTGCTTCAGTTCCCAAGACTAAACACAGGCCACGCAGCAGGAGACCGCTACGTCGATGGTGACAACAGGCTCAACTAAAACTAGTTCATTGACTAACCAGTAAGTCATCACACAAGACAAAAACAAAAGAAGAGACTCAATTTAATGAAACATTTTACTCTTCGGTATGAATCCTCACTCTCACACTTCTGTCCATTGAGGCATCTGTTACACATAAGTGTTACAGGCGATGCTTTACATATGGCCTTAATCATCCAGCTAGCACCTAGGCAGCACAGGACCTCTTACAAAAATTTTCATAGGCATTCATCAGCACTAATCAATGTTGACATAAACTGCCTTTTCACATAGACATAAAACACATCACCCTCTGAGCTCATTGTAAATGAAGGTTTACAAGTAGCAGTGGCTCTTGAAGCATGTGATGCAAAAAGGACTAAGAGAGTAGAAAGGTTTTTCTCTTCTTTTCTGGCTCAGGTTTTAGCTTTTAATTGTGAATTAGCACAACAGAGATGACAAATTTATGCAGTGATATAAAAGTACATGGAGGAAATGAGGAAAAGAGTGAGGAGATTGTGATAACTTTTGTTTCAGTCAAAGAAAACAGTAGCCGCGTCAAAGGTGAAGGTACAGAAAAAAGCTGCCTGTCTTCAGCTTCTTCTAATGTAAACCTACTATAATATAATATCGCATAGGATGTATGTACACAAATATGCAACAGAGGAACAGAAAGATGGAGCAGAGAACAGAAAGGCAAAAAGAAAGAGAATGTCGACGTCCTGTATTCAGGGCCATCACTCATCAGACATCCCCTCAATCACCCTCTCCCACCCTGAAAAAACAAAACAGTGTCCTGATACAGCGGTGGAGGGGAGCTAAGGGGAGGGCAGACAGGGAGGGAGGAAAATTAGGAAACCAGATGTGAAGCATTAAAACATACTGACATGCTGAGGGCCTTCCTCTGCCACACTCACACACTGAGAGCACTAACTCATACAGCAGGCCCAGATACATGCACGTATGCATGCATATGTCACATGTATGTATGGCCTGCTCAAACCACATGCACGAGTTCGCAGGGAAATACACAAAGACAAATACTGACTTGCAAGTAACCGCGTGTGCACATCCATCATACAATAATTATGTACATTAAGAAATACGATGTCTCAAAAAAAAAAATGCCTAAAAGTTATATGAATGTAGCCGAATAAAACGCGTAAAGGACAAAAACACGCTGTAGCTGTTGGATATTGGATAAACCAGTGTTGACCTAACAATGTTCACACTAAAGTAGAAATCTACAGATGGGTCGTCAGGCATTAGTGTATGAATATGCATCCAATTAGTACATGTGCCCAGGCTGAGGAAAGGCTGAGGGGGAGGGATGAGGTGTTTTGTTTTCCTCCGAGGGGAGAGCTAAGTTTGGGGGAGGGAGTGAGGTGGAGGTGGTGGGGTAGTAATAAATACCCATGGACCAGGGTCCCCTGGCAGACTAGAAGCTAGACTGGTCACCAGGGTTAACACCCGGGGCACATGACCTTTGACACTGCTAATGGGGCACAGAAAACCCTCCACGAACTGATACACCCTCTGTCGCATACCACTACAGGACCTTTCACACCAGCCTCTCAGTCTAACCCCCCCCCACAAAACATACAGGGATATCTCTGGCATCAGCTTCACTTCCCTTTCACCAGCAAATATCACACAGACACACCGACTCCACGTTCATCATTTACTCATTTAAGTATGGGCTTTTCTAAGCCACATCCAGTCATCCGTTAAACATTTAAAGCATGTCAAAACCCACTGTGTGTCACAAGATTATTTCAAGCTTTTCATGACATGTTATCACAGTAAGATGATGATGAAAAGCTCAACAAGATTACTTATGTTCATCAAAGTAGTAGAGTTACATTTGAGTATGTCTTCTCAGTTATGTTTTGGAGCAGAATAAAATTTCTTGCATAAAAATATGAAAAGTGTTAATTCCACAAACTTGGCGCTGGATATCTGGTCAAATCTAAATTCAAATGTATTTTCTTAATATTACAACATAAAAATATAGCATAAATGTGAATCATGCTTCATTATTATAACTTATTTTTCTTCAAACAAAAGAGGGTTTGTTTGAGTTCTGTCATTTGATTCAAAAAGTTTACAGGATGTGTAAATTATTTATCTGATTTTCCACACAAATCTATTACATGTTTGACTGAAGAAGTGATTTCGGATTGAGAATGTTCCATACTATACAGGCTGTAATTTGTCATATATTGTATTTATGAACAATATATACACAGTAAGATACAAAAGTACAGTGTGTTGTTACCTGTACTGAAACTTAACAGTAACATAACAACATTAGAAATGTACCAAACGGTAACCAGTTTAGTTGATCTGCAGTAAGAGAACCGGCAAACACACCATCTTCAGACAGACACGAAGACACCACGTTGGGGGGGGAACTTGTTTCTTTGTAAATTTGCCTGGTGGACTGGCTGTGCCCTCTGGCCTCTGTTGCCTCCCAGGCTGACTCTAAACTTGAGAACTGTGACAAAGCCAAACATTTAAACCAGTAGTGCTGATTTATAGAGCTTGGTTGTGCTGTAAAAACTTCAGACTTGCCACCACAAAAGTGACTGAGGCACAGCAGAGCCGAGAGGAAAATAGGGCTGGAGAGGAGGAAAGTGGAATGATGGGAAGGGTACACAAGAGGCGCTCGAGAGGTTCAACAAGGTTTCTCCTGGGTGCTAAAGCATTTTTTTTTTAACTGCATAACCTCTTGGTAACTGTTAAATGTGCATTTTAACAACGTGAAAAAAAATTAACGTATCAGTCTCCCAAGCTTAGCCAAAAGCAGATATTGCATACAAAGCTTAGCCACATGGGACTGCAGTCAGCCTGCCAAATAGATGGATATGGATAGATATTCAGAGTCTGGAGAACATGAATTCACAACCAGGACAGGGAATAGAAGTCCCATCAGTGGACTGACCTCTCCCAGCATGCCTTTTGTGTCCTAAGGGACTAGGATTCAAAATATATTCTCATAACTCTCAAATGGAGACACAAAGCACCCACTGAATAGATTTCAAAAATACCAGAAGAGTTAATCTTGCTTTTATTTTGTTTTATTTTCAATCAATCAGCCACTCATCACAATTACCAATAACATGCATATTTCGGCTCAACCCACACTTTCCTCTGAGAAGAACAATGAATCTGGGATGGATGCCACTGAGAGGAAAAGGAGAGGAAAGAGAAGCAACAACAGAAGGAGAAGAGATGTCTTCTTAATTAGCCAGTAATGATAAGATCTGACAAACAACATCTGTTTCCAGAAAGAGAGAGAAGGGGGGAGCAAAGAGAGAGAGGAAAGGAGAAGGCGGGAGAGAGGGATAGGGAGAGGACGAGAGATAGGGAGAGAGGCGGCTGAGAAACCTGTGAAGCCTAGACAACAGGGACCTGCTTGTAAGAAAGTAAAGGGGGATGTGTAAGGGAGGGAATGCTGTGTAGCGTGACACAATAGAAGAACGGAGGATGAGAAGTATAACAGAAGTGAGAGAAAGACAGACAGGGGGAAGAAATCTGACAGGGTTGAGGGAGTCCAAGAGTCAGGACGAATATGACAGACAGAGGGAGGAAAAACGGATCAAAATGAGAGAAAGGAGGAAGATAGACAGACGTAGAGGTGAGCTGGATAATGGTGCTGGAGGGAGGGAGAGGAGAAGAGGAACGTGTGAAGAGACAGGAATGGAATCACTCAGAGGTCTAGGGTGCTGTAATTTACTGTCCGTGGCTAATACACAGCAAATGTGTGCAGCCGAGGACTGGGAGAGGAGAAGGGGAGCTGGGTGGTGGGGGTGCTGAAGTGAGGGCATGCAGACTGTTGGGGTTCTCAGCATGCCTGCTGGGAGCCTGTCAGCAGTCACATCACCCCCTGCCCTCAGCCCCGACAGATTCATCAGGACCATTACACACACACACACAAACGCGCGCACACACACACACACACACACACACACACATATCCAGAAGATTAGAGTGACACTGAGATTGCTAAATTGCTGTCAGAGTTTTCCTATAAGTTTAACCTGATGATGAGGAAACCAAAACATCTGCTGCGTAAGTGATTCTGCCATTAAAACACAAAATACACACAAGGGCAGGACAGCCAGCAATGATTTCTGCAGTACCTAACTTTACATCCTTCACATAAACAAATCTGTTTTTTCCGTGTCAAATCACCTCTCTTATGGCCACATGAGACTAGTTTAAAGTCAGTGTAATGGAGTAGGAAGTTACAAAATAAATGTAATTATTATTCATGCAATCTGCTAAAGTTACTGGAAAACATGAAATGAAGAAATTAAGTTTCTTCTCAAAATGTTGAACCTACAAAAGCATACTGCAAAATTCATTCTCTTTCTTTCTATGCAAATAATTGTGTAACACCTTAAAAGTTTGATGGGAATCAGAGTTGAGTTCTGCTGTGAGGTTTATGCTAGAGTAAATGTATGTGTTTGGAACTTTTCAGCTTTATTGTTCAGTCAGGTTGCATCAGTGAACTAATAAAAGCATTTTACATTATTACAGGTTAATTAATTATCTATAATATGAAGTAAACTTCCACCCCCGTGTATTGTATATACTGTCTCTGAAAGTTTTATAGGCAGATCTTTCATGTCAAACCTGGGTCTACGCTCTTGCCCGGTTGTTCTATCCTGGGAAATGTGATTATTTATATTAATTTAGGATTGTTTATAATATACTGCATGTATAAAATATTAATGTTGGGAAATATGTTCTTTTGCAACCGAAGCCTAACTAAATGGAACTCTCGGGACAAATAAAGTCTGTCCACATTCCTGATAAACAGACAAACAAACAAACAAGGTGGCTGCTGGGGCCAGTTCAGCACCAGGGGGCATTGTTAAGTCATTAGTGAAATTTAAGACTTCTGCAGAGGCAGATGACCAAACACACACACACACTATATACACACTCACAGCCCCACCCACAGCAACATCATCCAGCCAAAGAAAACAGCCCTTGTTCCTAAATACCTCTGCTAACTGGCCTTTGACTCTCCAACCCACACACATACATGACATCCTGATTATACTGACTCAAGATCATATTACAAAATAAATGGCACATGCAGGAATTTCACATGAAAAATAAACCCAAACACACACAGCCACGCACTGGTTCACTCAATCTGAAGGACCCTCTAAATCACACTAATCTGCCCCCTTCTGATCCTCTGAGTGCCACTACTTAATCCACACTGCTCCACCAAAGGTGAACCCCGTTAGTCTGCAGACAAATGGGAGGTTTTCCCCCAGCTACTCTAGGAGTGAGAGGCTTTTCAGGGTACCACTGAGCTGCACCTCAAATCTTCTCATTCCCCCACTTCCCTTGTGCATCCCACCCACACCAGGTCCCCCTGCTGTTTCCTCACATTAGCCCATTAGTAGTCCATTCCCATTTCCTGTCAAAACATTTCTCTACTGCTCTCTATATCCAACTGCCCCCTCTGTAGGCGCTCTCAAAGAAAACAAACCAGCCCTACTCCTTGTGTCAGGGTTCAAGCCTCAACATCCACCACTGGCCAAAGCAGAGCAAAGGGGACAAAACACAAACTCGGCTCATAACCTCACCACTCATTTTACACTTCCTGTGCACATTGGGGTCCAGTATCTTGCCAGTGTGTCGCAGGAAGCTGGAGTCTCAAAAAAGGTCCCTGAACTCATTTTCACCAGTCTAACACTGAGTGAAGCTCTCGCTGTTTCAAGCAGTACCTGTCAGTGAATTTGATATTCTAGACATTGCATCGTCTCTCCCTGTCTGTCTTTGTGTCATTCTCCCCCTTGCATTGCCCCAAGGGAGGAGCCATCCCCATGGTGCTATGCCAGCTGCTCAGTGGTCCAGCCTGTGTGCCGCTCCACTGTGTGAGGCGGTGTGCACTGGAGCCTCAGGGCCCTGTCGCCACGCTGCCTGGCCCCCTGCCTGAGGGGCTCTCTGACAGGGGGTCTGGAGGGACTGTCCAGTACTATCCCACCAGGGAGAGACCTGTGACAGCGGACTGGAGAGACCACTGTGTCTGACTTTGCCTCTGTATGTGTGTATGAGTGACAGACAGGTAATTTATGCATACATATGAATATCTGTAATGTGTATGATTGTGTGAGCAGTCCAGTCACACCATGACCCCAACACTTGTCAGAGTGAAATCCAAAAGCGGCTACAAAGGCGACTATGCTCACAGTATGGCAAATGTAATATTCAATATGCAGTAAAGTAACGACAAGTTTACCACTGGTTGACAGGTTTGCGTTTCATCAATAGAACTCAAATACAGAGTCTGGGTACTTTAATCTGCAGGTAACCATGGCAACATTACTTCTATACACATCTCTTTTATTAGGGATGATAAGATGCCTCAGAGCAAGTATGATAATACCCCCTGTTGCATGCAAAAGCCATGGGTATTTTGTCACTGTCACTTTCGTTTCTTATTTTATTCTTATTTTTGGCATTTTTAGCCTTTATTTGACATAGAAAATAGACAGGAAGTGGAGAAAGAGAGAGAAGCAGAATGACATGTAGCAAATGACCTGATCTGGACACTCGCCCCAGGACTTTTGCACCAAGTATCATGCACAATAACCACTCTGGTATTGGGTCACATTGTATGTTTATTCAGTTATTTTATGTAAAAACAGGTCATTATGAAGCTTTACTACTGCTCTAAATCCAAATGAGTCAATGCTGAAAAAGTACAATCACAATCAGTAAAGTGAATGCAGAATACATACACCGTGCCAGTATCAACAAAAAGCTACAGGTCTAACTTTAAAGCTAAAGGATGAACATACACTGGGAGTATGAGAAACAATCTCCTGAAGTTACATTGTTGTCTCACACATAAAACTCTCAAGTGCATATATGATGACCTAACAGGGCGACTTGGCGGCAGTTTTTGAGTATGCATCTGGGAAAGGGGAGGAATTCGACCCCTGACACAGTCCAAAAAATGTAGCTGCATTTATTCTTTGGCTGATAGTTTAATGTTCTGTTCCCAAAGTCTTGCAGCTTGTATTTTCTTTGAGTTAGTCCTGAAGAATAGAGCAGCCGGTAATCCCCACTATTAAAAGTACAAGAAAAAAGCTGTCCAGTTGCTATAGAGAGCAGGTACACTCCAAAAATAAACTGGCAAGCACCAAAACAAGTAGCCCACAACATAATGTTAGTCTTTTAAATTTGTTTAAGACAGGCAGACACAAGCAGGTGGACAGAACAACATTGAAACAGATGGTCTTACTGTTTCTCCGGACCAGACATTTGCATACAGCAGCAAATGATATCTGAATAGTTTATTGTCAAACTGTCCAGACAGTGTTAATCCGTCAAGAGCTATAAAGAAGGATACAGTTTGACTGCACTGCTGAACTGCATGTCTGTGTGTATCTGATTGTAGGAAGAATAGGTTTGTGAAATAATATCACAATGAAAATTAACATAAGAACAGTAATAAGATGCACTTTAGCATTTAATTTGTTTCTAATTTAGCCAAGACTAAATTTTCAACACATCGATCAGAACAAGAGAGGAAAAACCCCCTGCTCTGACTAGTTGAAAACAAACCTGTGGTACATGCACATAACTAGACCTAGACTACAAACAGATCAATACAACCCACAACCTAAGATTAAGAGTAATGGATTCCTCTTGGAGCCGAGCATCTGAAGTCAAAGCACTGCCCAGGATAACTAATCATTGTTGAAACTGTAAAATAATAAACTTAGAAAACAAGATTAAGCATTTAAAAGACATGTAAAGCATAAAAACTTAAGCATCGTGCAAGTATTTTGCTTTTATTACAGGGCTTGAAATTGAAGCGGTTTCATGAACGGACTTTAAGGAGGGAAAAGCCATATTGACAAGATTGGAAAATTCCCATTGATTATTCTTCTTTTCTCTGCGCGTCGGCTTGTTAAAAAAGACCCCTCTTGGAAACACGATCAATTAGTGAGATAGTGCTTGCCATTGATCACCCTCCCATACCCCCGCTCTACAAGGCTCTTTCTTTAGGATGGATCCCTCCACATACTCCTTATGACCAACTATTGATCTGGGCTTCTTAGACAAATATGAAAGCACACACTCACACTGAGAGCCGACCCCTCCCAACCAATCCACACAGTCCATTCTGACTAATACTAATACGGACATCTGCTTGTCTCCATTGTAAACCCATGGTTCACTCATAAATACAGAGGCCAGCTTTGGCCCAGAACCAATATAGTTTCTTAGAGGTCAGAGGTCAGCACGGCAATAATGCTGCCATTAACAGATCTGCCTGTGCTAGTAATTCTGAGAACCTTTCAGAATGGAGGAGCTTCAAAATGAAAGAACTACATTAGCGATAAAGCCAAGTGCTGATGGATGAAACTAATTTTCCTTCAAATATACCTGTTGATTATTTTTCTTAATTCAGCTTTAAACTGATTAATCAACTTGTAAATGGCAAAACTCAGCAATTTTTTTTATTTTAAGAAGCTGGACCTTTTATTATCTTTTATTCATCTAAAAATCTAAAGAAAATAATAAATTATCTTACAACTCAAAATGTAGAAGAATTAGGAAAGATTTATGGTGATGAACCCAGAGAAATTGATCAATGTGTCTATTGATCAATCATCTAACCAATCAGTGAACGAGCCAGTTCATCAATCAAAGATAAGTGACATCCTCTGAGCAGAGAAGTCACATCAGGGTTGTGAGTATACGAGTTCACCGATGTTAAGATTAGACAATTGTAAAACTATTAGACACAGCAGGCAGTGGGGTATTAGATAATGCCTTCCCATAGGCAACTTAAGAGTCATCTCTTTGTCAACGACTGCCCTTGCCCTTTTCATCCCTCGGTCCCTCCACCCTCTATCCCTTCATCCCTCCCTATGGATCAGCTGTGATCTCCTCTCTCTCCTTTCACTCAAATCAGGATTAGGGAGAAAGGGGGGGTGTTGCAGCAGCACCAGCAGGAGAAGGGGGGAGAGAAAACTGAAACAATATGGAAAGGAGATTAGAAAAGTGGGGGTTTGGGCTGTTTGGGGAATTGCAAACTCCCTTGTGCTTGGGTAGGTGTCCTAATGACACCGCCTAATTATGGCAAAATTAGACAGGCTAAAGGGAAGGAGGGGGTGGTGGAGGACAGGATAACGTGAAGGAAAAAGAAGCAGCGAAGGAGCAGGGGAATTAAGCGCTATCAAGTCCAGAAATAAGTGCACAGTTGGAGTGTGTTAGATTGTAGGCAGCGAGAGACCAGAGCCACGTAAAAAGGACAGATAGGAGCCGAGGTGCGAAGGAAGGAAGCAGTGAGCTGAAAATGAGAGAAGAAAGAGGGGAAACTGAGGGGAGAGGACAGAAAGCAGTAGCTGAGCAATAGGAGCAAGTGGGCCTCAGCATGCTGCATGTTAATTGGAGAACAGGTGTTGGGGCTGGGAGCAGGAGGCTGATTACTGGAGCCACAGAAACAGACCGTCTCCTGCACACACACACACACACACACACAGGCATACACATGTGCACATAGGCTAGATATACGTACACACATGAATAATTTAAGACCCAAGCAGTGACTGGGAAAAAGGTCAACGAAAGGGTCACAGAGACACATAGACAATTGCACATACATCCATATACATACATAAATAAAAATGCGCAGGATCTTCACACATATAACAATATACATCCGTTTGTGTGTGTTCAAACACTCTTAGAGCATACATACACATCTTGCCCTGTCAATCTTTACATTGGAGTGTTTTCTAGTGTTTGGTGTATACATACAGTGCACATAAGGCGAGATAAAAGGGCATAGGGCTGCACAAACTTCTACCGGCTTATCAGAAATTAACTGGCTGCTAATAGGCTGCTCCCTGAGGAGAGGATTTCGCCGACCAGTCAAGAGGGAGAAACCCCATCAGGACGGGATATGCCCAGTGTGATTAGAGAGTACAGTAGGTCAATGATTCATTTAAATCAATCCTTAGATGCTCACACTAGCCTGCACACACACCAGCAGCCACTAGGAGATATAGATCACTGTCTTCACCTGCACGCCACAGACTTACAAACAAATTTAGAGGAGGTTTAGCCATGTTGGGATGGAGTATAAACGGATGCAGAGGGGGCTATTTGGAGAGTAATGTGCTACAGCAAATGAGAAATGCAGCTGCTCCAAGGTATTCTGGGAAAATTCAAAAAACAACAGCCCAGTTTTTCCGTTATATGAAAACTATCTTCAGCTGAGATCCTTTGAGACACACTGTCAACAGCCAGCCAGCTTGAACTGAGGAGGGGAATGAAAAGGGTACTTGACGTATATGAAGTGAGTGTTTTCTAGAGAGACAAAAGTAGAGAGGATAGGACAGACATGGAGAAGGAAGAAGAGAGGAAAAGAGGAAGAGCAGGAAGGAGAGGTGATGAAGGTTGCTTGGATGACATCACAGTCGAAGTATTTCACATGCGTTCTGCTTATAAGCATTTATCACACTGCTTAATGCCAGGCAGACAGTGAGAGACCTTCGAAATCCCTGGAACGTGAAGGCCCTCACACACGCTGATTACAGCAGTGGTCATCCACCTTTAAGGCTGATAAGTGGCTGTCAGGGTGAACATTTACTACATATGTGAGCCTGTCGGATAGTATGGAAGACACACATCCACCTGCTTCTAATAAAAGGATATCTTCGCTTTTGGCAGTTTCAGGTGCATCGTCGGCTGGTAAACGTAATGAGTGACCAAACTGAAACAGATCCTAGAGTGCTGCAGATAGATTAACAGATAAACAGATTGCTGAGGAGGCAGAAACACATGGGAGGCAGACATGAACACAGATAGTTTGTACTGCATATACTGTAGCTGCCTGATACAGTAAACTGACAAGGCAGAAACACTGGCAACAATAAACATGTGCATTGTACATATTAATATTTATCTATGAAGTGTGCATGCCTGCACACATCAATATTTATGTGAAGTCTACATACACACACATCTATTGCTGAATACACTCAAGCCCTTCACACATCATGTATCCTCTACGCTGTGTGTAACTTCCCCTCTCATAACAATCTTTGTTTTTATTGGCCATAAATGCAACACATGACATCCCGGCACAGAATCAAAAATTTCCTGGACTTTGCCTTTGCTCCAGAGCATCATCTTTCTACGTGTGTGTGTGTGTCTGTGCATATTCACGCAATGAATGACAAACCTTACAGGTGTTTGATCGAACAAAACAGTTTAGAATGTGGTTTGATCTCATTACCTGTCGATGATCACTGGGTCGGATGGCGTCTCGTTTCTGTTGCCACAACTCTTCTTCTCACAACAGCGGCTGAGTGGACAGTTGGAAAGACAGAAAACACAAGAGGAAAAAGTCAGTAGAAGAAGAAAAAAACCTAATCAAACAGAAGGGGCCATCCACATCCACAGGCCCCGACAACTCTGCCCCGCAGTCGGCCAAGATCCAGGAACACACAAAGGAGGCATGAGAGGGGAGGGGAAGAATAGACAAAAGAATAAAAGAGGAAGAAAAGGTACAACAACACACCCTACAAACAGTGAGAGACCATTCAAAAGTGAAAAGCCAGCCAGGCAATCTGTCACATTGATTTCGAAATCAAACTCAACCCCCATGCAGCTTCATTGCGCACGCACGCACGCACACACACACACACACGCTCACTATCCCACAACATCCTACCATTCGTCAGCAGTCCTGTCCGAGGAGCCTGCTGGCCACCCACCCACCCCCCTCCCCTCCAAGTCCCCTTCACTGCATAACAAAAGTGCCCCCACCCCTAACCATCTGCCACCCCTACACCTCGCCTTACCCCTCTCGTGTCCCAGCTTGGCCTGGCCCTGCCCCCCTCCACCCCCCTGTCAGACGGCTTCACTCCCCAGCTGTGACGCTTGCCCTCTGCCTCTTCGGCTCTGTTATTAGCCAGCTGTGAGTCACATTCGGGCATCTGCTAGCTACACAATGGTGAAGCCCACTTCGTCTTAGACTCTCTCCCCATGTCCCAGCCCCCTATCCTTCCCCCTGCTGCCCTCTAATCCTGGGTCACTGCCCCACTTCTAGACCACTCTCTCTATCTTCTTCTGCATCCAAACTCCTGTGAGCACCTATTTATACATTCACCAAATAAACTTCAGTACTCAAAACCACTGGCCACTCACACTATGAAGCTATGGGATAAAAGGATATTTCCTGTTTCGGGCTGTTTCAATAAACGGACGAAGTTTGTGTCTTTGCTAAACATAAGTGCTGAAGTTGGATTTTGACAAGCAGAATTTGAACTGTGTCTGATGCTGTCAGCTGACGTCTAGCGGCAAAACTTGAGGCCAAAGTGGGGCTCCAGGAAGAAACAGGAGCCGGCCAGGGACATGCTGCGTTACAGCAGAAAGCAGCAGGGGACTACCACTGTAACAAGGATGATGACAGACAGGCTAGACTTACAGTTCAACCACAGTCTACTTTTTCATAACGTAGAGCCCCAAGCGTCATCCCAAAACCACATTTCAAACTGACTGAGACAAAGCAGAGTGATGGAGAGTAATGGATATTTGGATTTCATCCCTGTGGGTGAAGGATTGAATCAGCGTGTGTGTGTGGATTTGTATGTACGTGACTGACCTGCACATAACTTCGTGTGTGAGTAGCACTCTGCACATTTCTGGATTCTTGTTTTGTCCTTCATATGATATGGGCTGAGAGGGGAAAATAAGGAGAAGGGGGACATTATTATAGTATACATTATAATGTAGAGTAATTTCTCATGTTTACATACATAGAGGCAATATTTACCGACCTGTTTAGTGACAGAGTCAATAAGTCGTGCATAAAGATCCTGCTCTGTGCGGACGCCTGCAGAAAGAAAGGAAGACATTTTAGTAAACTGAAAAAACTGTTAATATTGAATCTAAAAAAAAAAAAATCGTTCATTTAAATTGAGTTAGAGAGAATACATCTTATGTTACTGATTTTATGATGATCCACAGGACTGTCATTTCAGCCTGCCATGAAATAAAATAACTTGACAGTTCAATTCATTCCAGCTCTGTTCTTTTGAAACTGCACTTAAACTTCTCAACCACCTCTAACTATTTAATATGAAAGTGTGTGGTGCTGTGGATGAAAGAAGTGAAAAAATAAAATAAGATGAAATGGAAAGATTCATGCCACTAATCATTATTTCTAACTCTGGACAAGGGCTCAGAAAATGCATTGAACTGGGTCCAGACAACATGGAGAAATAAGATTGGCATGCAGTTCGTATTTTCTCTCTGATGGTTTCTGAGGGGATTGAGAGTTATTTGATGTTTGATGATTATTAGTCATGTCCTGCTCCAAGGCCAGAATTTACAACCACGTTCTCACGGTTTGTCAAGCTTTTTTTTTGTGGTTAGTTCAGTGTTGACTTCTGATTTATTGCCTTGTTTGTTTGACAGTTGCATACACACAAAATTTGAAGGGTTCGGGTGATGCACAAAGTTATCTCTTGCTTCAGTGTGATCAGTTATGTCTCTGAGTAGGATATTTAGAAACACCTGAACCTCTGGATCCCTCACTTCATCTGCAGGAAGGGAAGAAGGGGGAAGCGACTTGTAATGAACCGATTCTTCAGAAAACAGCGTATTACCCGAGGATTTTCACTACTTTGGATACTTCGGAGAGTATTGCTTTATAAAATGTGTTCCTCTCATCAAAGTCTCGATTGAGAAGCCTTTGATATCGCCTGGGGGAAGGGGATGAGAGGAGGGGATGTAGAGGAAGTGCTTTTGGTGTGCTTGTATGTACATATGTGTGTGTGTGAGGGGGATGCTCTGGAACATGTCTTTTATCTTTTCTCCCATGGGTGCCACTGCGATGGCAGAGCAGGGGCAGCAGTGGCTCATGGGAACCAAATTTCTCTGTGTATCCTGGATCTGATGTGGAAACACCATGGGGGGTTCGAGGAGCGGAGGGGAAGAGATGAGGAGGAGCGGGACGGCAACATGTACCTCATTTCCCTATACATGGGTGCAGAAGTGGCTTCTCGCTGAGCTGAACGTCGAATAGTAAAAAGTCGGTGTTTAGATGATGAGAGAAAGGCAATTTAACTCTGAGGAGGACGTGTGAGGTATGACAGAAGTGTGAGGTGCAATGAGAACGGGCAATTAGTGGAAAGGTGTGTCATGTTAGGACACACTGGGGTCGCAGGTAACCTTTCAAACTCATGTTAGATTTTTTTGTGCCTCATGTTTCCGTGTTAACAGTATTCAGAGTGGAAAGCACAGAAAGACTTGTGTAACTTTGACTTCACACTCTTGTCTAAATAATCATGAATGAAAACAGACAATAGTATTGTAGTTTAATACGCACCGTTACTGTAGAGCAGCTGTAGCTTGTAGTGAGTTCCGTTGTTGGTCTTTTCTCCTGTCTGCTCCTTGTAAAAAGACAGTAGACAGACACAGACAAATGCAGGACATACAGTTGAGTATAATAGGCACAGATTAGTACAGCTGAGCATCACCATGCAGCGTTAAGCACAGTGAGTCTTTCCTAATCCTGCAGCTTGCCCTTCCCTGGGAGCAGTAGTGAGATCTGAGGGTTGTAGGCTCAAAGCCCTTGTGGGACCCTGTGTTGTGCCCATAAGCTCAGTGCTTAACCTTGTGGCGGATGTTCTTTGTAGAGGTTGAACTATCATGTCTGACACAAACTCCTAAAAGCTCCAGATCAAATTCAGCGGTTCACTTTGCAACAAGGTACTATATAGGCATGGTTATGCTGGATGTGCACGCACGTGTGTGTTCAAAGTGTGTTTCAGGGAGTGGAAAGTACTGTATGTGAGACTGAGCAGCAGTCGACCTTGACAGAAAAACTTCCTTTCCGCCATCCCTCTTTCCCCCAGGCCCTCCACTACCCTCTCTCTTCTTCCTTCTCTCTCCCCTGTCTCTTGTTCCCCCTTTCTTTCTCTTTCTCTACCTCTACTGGTCTTTCTAAGTGGTCTCAAAGGAATGCTCTCTGGTCCAATAACCCAGGAGGCTGGCATCACAGAGACGAGAGCAAGAAAAAGAGGGAGAGAGAACGAGGAGGTTGAAGGAGTAGAGAAACTGGAAAAAGCAGCCAGTTGTAAGGAGAAGAAAAGAAGCCAAGAAATTAAGATGCATGAAGATAAGTTGGAGAGTAACAGCGCACAAAACTTAATATCAGAAGAGAGATTGAGACTTTATATCAGGAGATGGATGCCTGGCTTCATAAGTTTTGTAAATATACACAGAGGAACATTTATTTTGCCATGCCATCGCTCTACCTCTGCATAATTACAAAGCAAAAACAGATGCCAGGGTAACCATGCAGAAAATGAACTCCTCCACAGCCGTCATATTACTCCACGCTGGCCTCTATGGCACAGAGGGGAACACACTGACAGCTTTCAGCCCCGGTATTAACACCGCTGCCTGCCCCCTCCCTGACATTCATAGTAAAACTATCTTTGAACTTCAGTTGACAGGACTGTGTCCTCTTGCTGTTCTCACAGGGGAGAGCTGTTACCAGTTTAGGAGTTTCCAGCTCTCCTCACCACCAGGCAAAAACATCCATCAACACCAGGCATAAGGCTCCAACTTCAGCCAGTCTACCCTCTCAGTTTCTTTGTAACTCTGTCGCACAGACTCAACTCATCACTGCAACCCTTTCTTATTTTGGTCTTGTCCAACCTGAGGAATTCAACTCCCCCCACAGCACTATTTAGAGTATGGGAGTGGGGGCACGAAGGAAAAGAGACTTTGATGATTAGTTCACTGTATAACTTAACAGAAGCGAGCATAATTTGCATTTTAAAAAAGTAGTGATGTCCTCCTAATGAGGCAAGCTGCTAATTAGTCATTAGATATTCTTTTTCAATCCCACATCATCAGCTCATTGAGGGTAAAGCTTGTGTAAACATGTACCCGTCAGCTGTTCGATATGCTTGGCTTTTCTACGGATGGGGGAGATCAAGTGAGCACCTGGTTTAGCTTTAATACTGTATATTACAAGTGTATCATGTTGTGTGTTCACATATTTTCCGACAGATATTGCTGAAGTCTGAGGGTTTTAAGTTTAAAAAAAATCAACTGGAAAAACTTCAGGGTGACTTGGTAGCATCCCTAAGTGTTCATTAAGATGAACAAACACACACCTTTTCATGCTCAACAAAGTCCACAAAGGCAGTCCTCTCCACCTCCACAGGTTGGCCGTGTCTGTCATAGAGTGCCAGGACAAAGTGGAAAAAGTTGGACTTGCGGAGATTGGAGGGCGGCTGCTTCTCAAAGTGAGCTCTTGAGAGAGCAACTCCACTGAGGACACAACAGGAAGAGACATTAATATTATGTTTTAAGCCATTTCTCCTGCTACATGTACGGTTTATTATCAAATCAAATCTTCTTCATGGTTCAGTCATTAAAAGCATTAAACTTCTGTTGTTGACGATGGGTTGTCTGGTCTCCTGCTTGTACAGATAAATCATGAAATGAAACTGAATGCAAGTCTAAAATAATTTTCTTTTTTTCACCTGCATAATTCTTCACTGGCACATTGAAGATTTAAACAGGAAAATAATTTAATTAATATAATTTGCACTTTAACTTTTATCAAGTATCAGGCTTTCAGTTTATTTATATATGGACAATCCTTTCCAAACTTTAAAAAAAAAATTAAATAAAACTCATATTTAATGTTTTGTATATTTTTGTACATAGGCCAATATATTGTGGGATCTTCATCTTTACTTCATAAAGTGAGGAAGAAAAGAAAATCAGGGGGGAAAAATTATTTCCAAAGTAGTTTTCTAACTAAAAGATGCATTCTGTACTTTGGAGATTTCTTCTGCTGGAAACACCGCAGAAAAAATATGATATATAAACAGAGTTGAATTTAAAGGAAGACTTAAAGAAACCATCGTTTGTTCAAAATCCGCCCAAACACAGAAGACACAAATCTCCAGGTCTGCACAGCGTGAACACTGTATTACAGCAAAAATGACTGCGTCCCAAAATGTAGAACATATAAATTTAAAAAAAAAAAAAAAAACACAACTCAAAACTGAACACATTATTTTCTTTGCGTGTCAGCGTTTATGCAACTGATTTTCTATTTTTTGAATTAAAAAGTCTCGTAAATTTCTGAGGACTTGTGCGTCTTTTTTGTTCTAAATTAATATGAAATACAAATGATGTGCTTGTTTTGGATTTGTATAATTTCATTTCATTCCTGGGATACACGGCCTGTTAATGAACTTGTTGATGGTGTTTAATTTAACTAAAAAATACTGATGAAATATTTTTGGAAACTTTGCACGCACTCAGAGGCGAGAAGAAATCAAACTCTGAAAGACATGATTTGGCATCAGGTCAGCGCTTAGAGCCAACATGAACTAGTTGTCAGATAATGATGACATAGTTCAGGATTATTTTCCTGATCAAAGTTACATCAGCTAAAATTGTAGCCAAACAAAAACATGATGGTTGTATTTTGTTAGAAATCATCTTGATGAAATCTTAGATAAATAGGTTTTATTTGGATATGACAGTGGGGGTTTTTTCTATTATTTATTTTTTTCTTCATCAGAACATCCTCATGCAGACTATAATTGAGGGTTTATCAATAAATAACAGTTCTTTATATTTGTTTTAATTTTTGACAGTCTTGCCAATAACAACCAACCACGTATTTTTTTTTCCATAATTGCTTACTAAAAAAAGAATGTACTTAATTTCTGTATAAATTCTCACTGAGTTTCATATGTTTGGAAGCAACATTTCTTTCCAGTGGAATAATGTCATCATTCGCAACAAGTAGTTCGGCACTGAATAGACTGTGTTCTAACTCTGGACCGAAGGTGTTCCCCCTATTTAAACAATTTGACAGGCTCTTAACTGCACACCACTGATGAAAAACACTACATATAGACATGTAAAGCCAACAACTGGTGAGACAGAAATGTGAAGAGGAGAGTTTCATACTGTACCTTTGCGCAGCAACATTCGCATCCACAACGCCGACGTTACGCACCCAGGACCGGACTGGATCCATCTCCTCTCCGAGACTTCTCTCCTTTAATCCGCTCGCTTCTCGTATCAGGTGCTCCTGGATCCCAAACATTTAAGCCTTGTTATGATCTTTTTTCAGAAGTTTTTTGTTTTCAGTAATGAAAAAAATACTTGGAGAACTAAAGCACTTTGCCAAACAACAGCAGGTCCAACCAAGGCGCTGCGCTCCTCCAGAGCGCCACAAGAAACCACAGCTCTTACTAAGATATAGATGTTTTTAAAATGACCAGTGCTGTGTGTTTTTGAGGAAAACGTCTTTGGAAAAATCCACCCAGACTCTCTTTCAAGGCTGAGATGATAGTAATAAGTATATCTCCCCGCTTATTGCAAACATTGTCCAAGCGCAAATCTCCAGCGTCGGCGAGAGCGCAAAAGATCACCTGCTCGGTGGGCTCAACTCCTCAGCTGGTCTTTTTCACAATGTTCTTCAAAATGTGTCTTCGCAGAAAGTCTTCCTTTGTCAAAAGGCCAGATCAGATCAGAACAGTTGATCCGAGGGCCGGGAGGCTTGCAGTGAACCGCTGTCTTGCAGCATGAATGAGACCCTCTGCCGGGATAGAGCGTGGAGGAGGGGCCTTAGTGCCATATGGGGGACCGATTGTTGAAATGGATGCTCTCATTGGTGTAAAGTGCATCCGTTGTTTGGACAATTGCCAGATTCAGCATCCAGTCAGTGACTCCCAGCAAAGTTTTTACACATGAAGTTCGACATTGGTAATGATATCAAAGTTAGACAATATTAAAGCTCTTTGTGAGAAGTGGAAATCCTTTTCTTCTCAAAGCTATTTTTGTGAAAGTGAACCGAAAGGTCCCCTTTGTGTGAGGGGCTGAGGGGGAGTGGGCTTATAATAAATATTATTCAGACCTAAGTGAGACTGCATATTTACTGCCTTGTTTTTCATGTTTATTATGGTGAAAAAACTCCACGGGCACACCCGTTGACAGTGTGTCCCTAAATATTTTGTACGAGATGTTTTCATTTTTCTTACAGCCACTTGTTAGTATGTGAGTGTAAATTTTCCTCTATCTGTTCGAGGCTACACTGGCCTGAATAATTTCTACTGCAAATCCTGTTTGGTCTATTCATTCAAGTCAAAATGTAACACAAGTGCGCTCTCGACAGGCGTGTATTCAGCAGCTTGACCGTCTGCTCCTTTGAACGCAGTGATTCCGCTGAGGAGGCATCGCATCAGTGTCAGCCTCAACAATGGCCGTCTGGTTGGTCCATCAATCTCCGCCAGCAGCGGACGGTGCTGCGCTCTGATTGGCGTTTGGACCGCAGCCTGACAGGAGCCGAAATGAGCTTTTAATCAATACAACAGACAGGCTGATCCAATCCAAACTGACTAATATTTGGAAAAAGAGCAGAGTTATTTCATTTATTTATAAACATTAATATACATGTGCTGAAATAAACCAGATATAATTACAAAGTTTGTTTGGCTGCTGTTTTGGGGGGGTTTCATGGTTTTGCAGGCCCAAAGAACATGTATGCAATTTTGTTCTAAACTAAAAAAAATGTGGCAAAACCGTCCACAGTCTAACACAGATTCTATATAACCTATTTTTATTATAATATTTCTGTGATGCAAGTTTTGATTTGGAGAAAAAAAGGGTAAAAAAAAAAAAAAAAAAAGTCTAGTTTTGTGTTTATTTGGAATTTTTTTTTGCAGACAAATTAATTTCCGCTCCTGTACTCCCGGCGTTGAAAAGGAAAGTTTTATTCAATCCTGGTTTCTTACCCCTTACCAAGACTATTGTCTGCATGTGGAGTTTGTGCGCCTGGACAATGAATGTAAATCTCCCCCCTTGGATCCCGCCTCAATCCACCATCTGCCAGCGCGGGACAAAGTCAGATGTTCCCCCAATTATGAGCGCAGTCTTGGGGAATCCTGCTGCCGAGTCTCCGCCCTGTCGCGTTTCCCTTACACACGTCCCCTTTCATGATTGACAGCTCAACCCAAAACCATGAAACATCTATACACGACGACACAAACACTGAAATAAGATTCCATCACTGGTGGTCAAACTTCCTGACGTTGCAGCCTCCTGACTAACAGAGCTGCTTCTCTGTGCATTTATTGGCTCATTCTTAAATACAAGAGAAAAACCACATGACAAATTCAACCAGTTCTGATATCACACTGGTGCATTTTCCACAACAATTAAAAAAAAAAAAAAAAAAAAAAATCAAAATATACTACATTTAGTACAGCAGAGCAGACCCATCATCACCAAGCTTTTACTCTGGCAGCTTTTATACACATCATTAAAAGCTGAGTATCATACTCTAGGCACATCAGTCATCTGAGACATCAAACACACTTTCAGTTGACATAATGAGTCATTAAACGCATACAGTAGCTAAACAGAGCCTCATATCCCCACAGTCACTCACATCCACACTCACTGAAGGTTTGGTTTGATTAAAGAGTAAACCAGTCCATGTGTCTTTTTCCATTATCTTAACATTTCTTATTATTTTATGTTTTTATGTAGGCTGAGTCATGCAAAACAGAAGTGTACGTTTATTTTCCCCCACCGTAAAGATCCTTTAGTTTATAGCTCTGTGTAATAGTCACCTGTTTAGGCTTATTGATTATTGCAGTTAACAATGGTTGACAGTTTTGTTTTTTGTTTTTCTAGAAAATGCCAGCTCAGTGTTTTAAATGTGCTAAATCTGACATAATTTCAAAGATGACTTGGAAAACAAATGACAACATTTCTAGTTAGCTGATGTGTTCAGTGTATAAGTGTTACTGTATTGGTTTGTCTACATTTATACAATAGATTTATAAATCTAAAAGTGTATAATATATTGTAATGTGCAGACAGACTCCATGGCAACATACATAACCCGTTTGTTCCCACTGGTACACTACACTTGTTTTGAGGTTGTTGTTTTGTTTTAATTATGTTTCATGTTATTATCTTGTGCTTTTTAGTGTCTTTAGAGTGACCTTGGGTGACTTGAAAGGCACCACCAAATAAAATGTATTATTATTATTATTATTAATAATGTGCAGACAGTGTGTTGAAGTAGATCTTGAGATAAACATTTGGAGTAAAACTCATCTTCTCAAAAATTACTAAATGAGTACCAGCATTTTTCTTTAATTTTTCTCTAGTGACTCAAACAGGCTATGCTTTGCTACTTTAAAAAAACAAAATGTAATTCTTTAAAAAAAAAAAAATTGCAGGCATTTTAATATCAGCAGAAGTGAATAAAGGCCTCTCAGTGGAAAATATTGTGCAGTTCTGACCTGCATTTATTGATGCAGTGTTTGCTGTTCTGTGGATCAGGTTCACTTGTTCAGTACTTTATAGTCACTTTAGCACACTGTAAAAAGTAAAACATTGAATCAACTTAAAGTTCTTTCTTCAATAGGTCACACATTAAAAAAATGAGTTGAGTGAACCAAATCATATTCTATTGAATGTAATTTAATCTAATTTAATTTGGTTCACTCAATTTTTTTATGTGTGACCTATTGAAGAAAAAACTTTAAGCTGATTCAATCTTTTACTTTTGACAGTGCAGACGTGGTTTAATAAGTGAAAAACTTACCCTTTTCAAACATGCACTCTGTGTTTTCAAAGCTTCTCATGGACAGGACAGACAGCACTGAGGACCAGTCTTGTCCATGTGCTGATCAGGACATTGTGGGTGTTGTGTTGTGCTCCATTTGTTGCACCCATGCAAACTTCAGTCCCACAGGTGCCAGAGGTTCCATCCTGATCATCCCAACCCACAGGACTTGCTGGCTAAATGTGTGGCTTTTCTAATTTGGTGAAGCGGAGAGAAGGGGCGAAAATGGGGGATTAGTCAAACCACAAACGTCTTTCTAATCAGTTTAACCCGCTGAGACGGTCAGCCCGTGTGTTTTGGGGAGGAGGTAAGGGGGGAGAATCAGTGACTGCTAAACCAAACAATGGGGTATCGTGTGCCGCTCGTCCTCTCCGGCATTCCCCTGCTCCCATGGGACGCGCACAGCCACTCTCTGTGGATGGCACAGTGTCCACGGAGGTCAGGAGGGGCGTGGCGTGTGTGTGTATGTGCGTGTATGTGTGTGCGCGCAGGGGGGGCGGCTGTGGGGGTGGGGGGTAGAGACGCAGCAGCTGGTTCCCGTCCCTCCTCTCCTCTGTGCAGAAAACAACGGAGCTAATGCGACCCACCACGTCTCCTATCGATCCTCATATATTGCTGTTTTTTCCTTTTTGTTGACTTATTTAGGCAAAGATGCAGATATGCCCAGGGGAGGGTCCATATTTGGAATTAAAGTGCTTGTTTCTAAACATCTAAAACCATCATCTGCTGAGTGCTGGGCTTTAGGATGAATTACACCTTAGAGGGGAAAAAAAAAAAAACTCAAGGGCCAAACACTGCCAGACATATGGTTCATCTTTTTTTTTTTTAATCTGTATGTTTTCCTACAGTTTTCACCAATTTTGACCTTACAGGTCAGCACATATTTGCAAACATTATTATTAACCTATAATATTAAAGATATCCTCTACTGGCACTATTATTATTATTATTATTATTATTATTATTATTATTATTATTATTATTATTATTATTATTATTTCCTCCAGTTTTAGTGGAATCTGACTACTCTGATGTAAGTGATCTTAAATAAATCAACATTACCAAATAGGGCTACACCTAAGTTTTATCTGGAAAAAGAAGTGTGTTTTCTATCATAGTCCAGTGTAATACATTAAAGTAAAGATAAGCAAATATATCCCTGGGTTTTAAGGGGAGAATTTCCACACACTGATGCCCATCTTTATCCTTTATTCTCAGTTTAGTCATATGATGTTGATGAAGATAAAAACTGAACCTTTTTTTTTTATTGCAAGACCCCCCCCCCCCCCAATAAAAAATAAATAAATAAATAAAAATTGCATTAAACTACTGCAACTGAGACCTCATGTACCCCTCTGTGGAATTTTTATTTTCTTTTTAAAGATATGACTTGAATCCAATCCAACTATCTAAAAAAAAACGTATTGTGCTGTTTTTATGGAGAGCTGTGAAACCTGAATCCTAAAATCTTTCATCTTTTCTAGAAACATTGTTAGGATTTAAACAGAGGTGGCACACCAACTAAAGAAAAAACGTGTGTATCCAACCAACAGTAAATATAATCACTTGAGGGGAAAACTCAGTTCTTATACTCACATATCCCTTTGCTTTAATAGAAACTGTGCACCATTTTAATGGAGTATGTTTTTAAACCCTAGTTGGGTTTGTGACTATCAGACTAATATCCTCAACATTATCTTTAGCTGTTGGTGCCATCTGCTGGTTTGTTCAAGACTATCGCCAGCTGCTGTTTTCAGGGACTCTCAGCTCATTTTTACGTCACATGTTCATCTCTATCCTTATAGAGTTCATGCAGTTACTGTTAATTACTCAAAGTTCAGCATCGGGTCGTTTTATAATGAATAATCAGAATTATTGGACAGTGAGGCAGAGGTTAATTTATTACACTTCATTTATTAAAGTCACCGAAAACAATTTAAACATCCTTCATTCTGGTAAGACAAAGCAGGCCCTGTAGTTTTAACTTATTTATAGATGATCTGATTTTACATTTGTTTAACAGGTGTAGCTGCAAAAACTTTAAAAATACACGAAAGATTCATTCATTCATTCATTCATTCATTCATTCATTCATTCATCTTCTATACCCCCTTTATCCTCACTAGGGTCACGGGGGTCACATGGA
>JAQQZY010000029.1:26856664-26873101 GCA_030068375.1 Ostorhinchus rueppellii
GAGCTTCTGGGACAAAATCGTTGTACATGGGGACCAAGCTACTGGTGCAAAGACATTAAAACTGCTCAAAAGTGTGGCGTAAGTTACATTGGCTCATTCTTGTATAGATTCTGTGGCACAAAACAGTACATTAATCATTCATAAAGTACACTGTACCTGAAAATGTACACAGATGCAAGGACTTATGAAATGATCCTATTTCCTTTAGTCTTTTATTTTTTAAATTGTAGGTGATCAGAATGTGAATTATTTGGCAAAGAATATGTCAATGTCCTTACAGTTAAAGACTCATAATTAGGTTGAAGATAAAAATATAATGCCAAAACCACCATCTTTCCATAAAATGACCTTTATATATATTATTTTTTTATATTACATTTGTTATATTTAATATGTTACTCGGGCAACAGTATTTCCTGTTTCACATCTCTGTTTGTATTTTTATCAACAGAACCAGGCATTCTGTGAGAAGTACATGTGGAAGAAGAATGAGTGAGTCAACGCCCAGTGCACATAAACTGTTTCTTTTATGATAAATTATTACACTGCTGTAATCTGAATTGACTCTAAAACATATTGCACTGATTTTTACTTTTTGAGAAACAGTTACTTATCAGCTTTCAATCAATCAGCCATAAATGTTATACACTTACATAAATGTTGTGATTTGCATGAAATCTTTGAGACTGAGGCTGGGATTCAGTCTGAAGCATCTAATCCTGCTGTGCTTACAAGTTCTGTGAATATTGTGATTGTGAATATAGCTGCTTGTATGTAAAAAAAGAAAGAAATACAGTATAAGAAGAGCACCCCATATGGATTAAAGACTGTTTGGACAAGTGACTGACTATGACTGTTGAACTCTTTTTGTGGTTTTTGAGGAAATGGGTACTTTACAATCTTCTAAAACTTAAAGCAGAAAGACTTGGTGTGAAGCATAAACAAGTGTTTTTAATCCTGTTTATTAAGAAATGTCCACATTGTAAAAAGACAAAAATGGTGAAAACCATGACATTTACATTTAATTGTGGCTATTAACAAAATTTCCTGATGTGTGACACTTATCTTACAATGTTTTCATATTTCAAATGATTAAATACCAAGTTTATTTCCAGTATGGTGATGTCATTTCTGGCCTTTCAATCCTGCATCACCTATGCCCCTGTGTGGTTGGTTGTGTCATCATCACCCTCTTGTCTTTTCCAGATCTAGAATAGAAAAACAGCATTTGTTAATAATTTGAAATCAAAGAAGCTTCGTGACAGGGAATAATGCCATCTAAATTTCAAGGACCACATTTATTTCACAATAATTTACAACAACAACTTGCATTAAATAAGTAATTAAATTACAATTAAATCAGATTCAGCTGATGCTGGATTTACTTTGACAATGTATTTCTTCAAAGTCTCACACGTGAATAGGACTGTGCACTACAACATTGTATATTTTGTGTAAGATGAATATCTTTGTTTATATCATCAACACAAGCACAGTCTTTATAGAAAAATATTTTTACTATTTGGACAGTACTCAAATGCTTCCACTAGGCACAAATAAAGGTGGGTACTTGGAAATAGAATAGAGAAAACAGAGCATAAATGAGCCTCAAAAGAGATGATGATAATGTGTATTGTTAGCATTTATAAAACACAGATGCTGAGTTGAAGAAGTTACCTGGATGTAGGCCTCTGACAGCGTAATCATCTGGGGCAAAATGTCAGTCACCTGCAAATCCTGCATCTCGTACCACTTGCCAGTTCCCTGATTTAACAAAGATACACAAACGCTCAGTCTGTGACCATTAACCCCATACCTGTATTAACATAATCAAAACATGACATATTTATAGACCGTTGCCAAAAACACTGTAAAAATTGAAGTATCAGGCTGAAACCTACATGATGCAGAACATGTATTCTGTATGCTCCCTCAGAAGGCTTCCCATCATGCACTATGTTGGCAACAAGATCATAAGTTGTGTTCTTCTCTGTAGCTTGTGCCTCTTCTGTCAAGTACTCACGAAGGTCCACATTTCTAATGAACAAAATAAGAAGTGACAACATGACTAATAGCTTACAGTAGACATAAGAAAACATACAAGAACCCACTTCTTGAAAGAATTACACTTTTACAATACTAGACATACAAGCATCAACTGAGCAGACCTATCAAACATACAATCAAATCCATGGCTCCTGATTACAACTTATTTAGTTTTCCTGTACATGAAGCTCTTACGTGATAGGGAAGTTGACAATTGTGGGGTTCTTTTCCACAAAGAAGTTGTTCTTAGTAAATCTTTTGATGCAGAAAATGAGATACGGAGGCAGTTTGGTCAACTGGAACCTTTTGAGAAAGTTCTCTTTGTAGGTTTTGTATTCCTAGGTGTAAATCAGACATAACAGTGTGAAAAGATACAGTAAAGAATATCTTAATTACAAGTTACATTCATGATTCATCCAGTGTTATGGTTGGTACCTTTTCTGTGTTGCCATTGAACTTGCCCAGAATGTTGAAGAGAGGAACCTGTGGGATTATAAGCTGTTCCTTCTCATCCTTGTACAGTGGAGCTGTTGGGAGGTCAAGGGTCAAGAACAGGAAGGTGGACTCAGACATCTGTTCCTGGTATTCCTCTGTCAGGAGCAAGGCCTCCTTTTCTTCTGGTAGCTGGAAAAAAAAATGCACACACACACAAAATAATACTTTTAAAGTGCCTCAAAATGAGTTTAATGTGAGAATCATACTGACTCTTGGTAGACATGAGGACACAGATATTCATAGTGTTCTTTTTGTCATTTTTCTTCCTTCCTACCTGATCAATAGAGGCTTTTCATTCACTTTCATTTACTTATACGGTCCCTAATGATGCAGATTGGGTATTTTGAATTAAAACAGTTCCTATATACTTAAAAATCAGCAATATCAGAGAAGACCTCAACATATGATAGTGTGCCAAAAAATAAAAAATAAAAATCACTTTTCATTTAGACTTTATAAGTTGGACAGGAATGAACTCACAAGGAAGAGTAGCTTTTAACAATGCATACAGTTCCTAAATATGTTCATATTCCAGATGATTTTATCAAACAATCAGAAAACTTACTAAATCCGGGTGTGGAAGTTTCTTGGAGAAGATCCGCATGGAGCCTTGAAAGGCTTTGGTAACGATTGCTATAATTTCAGGACCAAAAAAGGACAGATTAATCATATTATTATAACGCCCCACCCCAGTGTGGGATCAGAATATCTTCATTTTCACATATTTTCTATAAAACAGGAAAACAAACTCCACCCGATTTCTTGGACTCACAGGTTTTTTTCTTTGTCCCACCAAGAGCACCATGCAGAGCATTTAAGAACCAAGTCATGAAGTCCACTGCATCTCCTGCAGAACAGAAAACTCAATAACATCTTTTGGTGAGCTCTGGTATGCATGGAAGTACTGTAACTGTATATTACAACTCAAGCTTACCTTGCTTGGTGATTTGGAAGTTCTTCTTACTGCAGAGAACCACAGCCTGCAGCATCTCGTGAGGAGACACATGGGCTTTGAAGTTTCTTGGATTCCAAAGTTTGCGCATCAGCTCACCAAATCTCTGCACCAAAAGGAACATGATGTCCCCTGGTGGCCTCCGGATTCCCCTGTAGTTCTCCTCCTCCAGGAAATAGTTTCGAAGTGGGGGAACATTGGAAAAAGCCTTGGAAATGGAGATAAACACCAAATAATAAAAATAAAAAATAATAAAAAGGTTGTAGCTGTCAAAAAAGTGATCATTAGTTTTGTCAGTTATTCTTACCTGTAAAACAACATTAGCGTAGTCATTGGCTTTGATGTTGTTGAGTCCAACAATACCTGGCAGGTAGGTTGTACCATCATAGGCTCTGTACAGTTTACCCTGCTTGTCAAGACCTGCAATGTGCTGCTTTGTGAAAGTTGGTTTCAGCACATACTGCAAAGAAAATAATTGACACTCAAATGATACAACCCCAAAATACACAGATAAATAGTATAATTAATAGTAATGTGTCTTAGGTCTTTATTGGTAGTTCTGCACAAAACAATCTGTCTAAGACTTAAATTTGCTTAACTTTTGAGATGGTATTTAATGTGAGAAAAGTTTAACTTAATGTGTTTTGTATAATGATGTGTTCTGAGCCTGGAAGACCATATACTCACTGTGATGTCTTCGAGTGAAGAGTCAATGATCTCATAGTTGTCAGGCAGACAGTAAAACTTGAGAGTGTGGAGATTGAGGAAAACATGATGGGTGAATTGTACACTGTGAGTGTACGCATGGGACTTTAGACCTCTCCCTGAAACAAAAGACTTGTCACAGTCAAAGGACAGTCACTTGTTTAATAAACGGGGTAATAATCAAGTTGTTCACCTACCTTGAAAGTATTTTCCACATATAAGACAGGCATATACATTGATGTGAGAGAGTGAAATTGAGCAAAGCTTCTCGAAGTCAAAGTCTAGCACACTCCTGCAGGATGAACAAACAAAACTTGAATTGAATTACACAGATGAAGCTGAGCGTTTGAATGAGTAGCATTTAGCAGCAGTCATTGTTGTGTATATTCAAGTGTATCTTGCCTGTTTATGGTGTCGAGATAGGGACAATGACGACTTCTCCGGTCTTCTGTCACACGCCCTCGTACTATTTTGGTTGGTACTGTAACAGTGCAATAAAATTAACCAGTTTCGTTCAATGAAATGCAGACACGATTTACATGCTAGCAAAACTAGCTTTACGTTAAATACAGATGATAGATTTGGGCACCGACATAAAAGGATGGGCGGTGCATTTTTAAACTTAGCAATAACTCATACGCCGCCCAACAGCAGCAGGATCCCATATTACAAAACGAACGCTCTGCCAGTCTCATTAGCTAGCAACCTGCTAACTAGACGTAGAGGATACGTTAAAAGTAACCGAACTTACCACCGTCTTCGTTATCATCGTCGTCTACCACTGCCTCTCTTTCTCGCTTTAGAGAGGCCATTACGGCTATAAGCTTGCAACGTTTAATGTCAAAATAACAGAAATGGCTCTACAGTGTTAATAAAAGATGACTGGGCCGATCTTAAAGTGCGTCGAAACTCGCGGTGATCGTAGAGTTCAGTCGGCTACTGCTGTCCCACTAATCAGAGGGCCGCTCAAAGTTTAACCCGGAGTTAACGTCAGTGCAGATTCAACGCCTCTTTCGATACGACTAAAAATCATGGATGGTGTAGAAATGGTGGATTTAGATCAACAGCCGTAGATTAAATTCTGGCAATTTAGTAGGTTAAGAGTTTACTCCTTTTTTCTTTTTTTTTTAATGATTTGGATATGAAACTATCTATTGTTAAAAAGAAATTAACGCTAATTTTTCCTTCTATAATTAAGATTTCACAACATGTCTGGATCTTTCAGTGCAATTTTTCATACATTTCATGTATTTATTTGAAAAACAAATCGCATTTTAACCAGTATAAATGCGAACCCTGTGTATGTTACAGTCGGACGGCAATTTACCATTAACTAGCTATGTAGCCCTTTGTCAGTGCACTGTGTTCGCAGAGAGTTTTTGTAATCGTTAGCCTATAAATACTGTCACCGTCTTAGTACCACTTGTTAATATGGATATTTTAAGGGACGATGAAGTGCATGAGCTAAAATATAAACCCGGGGGTCGTTTGGACATGAGCCACGGCTTCCTGCACCATATCCGGAGGAACCAGATTGCTAGGTGATTCCCTCAGCTACATAGCTAACTCTAAGCTAGTGCTCGTGAGTAGTTAGCTTTGCATTAATGTTGATAGAAATTAAGCAAGGAAATGCCACAGTTGTGCACAAGTCAGAATAAGTGACGATCGTATTTATTTTTACCCTTGAAGTCAACCCAGTCAGGAAGACTCGCACAGGCCTTTTGGTCAGAGGCAGTGTTTGGGACAGAGAGCTGTTATTTATCAAACCTGTACGAGGTTGAGCAGCTGCAGCTGTCAATAAAGACACGAGTACTACTGTACTTTCATAAAGGAAAACTGACATTTTTAAGGTGAAAAACTAAAACTAATTGAACTTTTTGCAAATCATAATATGACCAAACCGACTAGCCAGGTCAGGGCTGACAATCACAGAATTTTCTATGGATATCGAAGCCTGAATTAAAGTATTTTCTTTCCTTTCTATTCAAGGGATGACTATGATAAAGAAGTGAAGCAAGCCAAAGAGCTCCAGAGGCGGAGACACACTACAGTACCTAGACGACCCCGTCGACCTGACATTCAAGTCTACCATCCTCGACGAAAATGTAATATTGAACTCTAATGGGATTGTTGGTTGTGTTGTGACTATAGGTTCATTTTATGCAATGAAGATAATCTGTACATTTGCTCTACTCTTCCAGATGGATCAAAGTCAGGCGCCAGTGCAGAAGCTGAGGACTGGAATGAGAGTGGATCCAGTACAGAAACTGAGACCCCAGGAACTGAACTCTTCTGGCTTGACTATCAGGCGGATTCTGGTACCATTACCTCCTTCCTTGTGCACAAGGTTAATGCAGATTCCTCTGGCTGATGTTTATGGCTGTCTTAGTGATGCGGTTAAATGAATGGCATGTCCTGATGTCATTTCTGTTTTTCTGTGATTTTTGAAGGAGGACAAACCTGAGAAGGTGGTGGAACGTGTTGCAGAAAAAAATATCTTGGATTCAGCCATGAGGGCTGCTTTAGAGGCTCGTATTCAAAAGGAAATGGACAAGAGACGAGACAAACGCTGACCCTCTCAAAATGAAGAATGTATTGTAAAATGGCAAGACTTTAAAATCTGTGGAGCAATACGTAACTTACAGTTCTGTGTTCTTGATGAGAATTAATGCTGTCTATGACAGTGATGGAGGAATAAGGCATCTGGGATCATGTGTACAGTGACCGTCAGTGGGGACACAACAACTAGTTGAGTCTATTTTTTTATTATTCTACTTTGTTGTGAAGGGATGGCACTTATCTTACAGTGGACGCTATGGTTCAGAGTGGACTATCATGTTCACATTTACTACATTTCATCAGTCTTTTACATTTACCTCATGCCCTTGTTTATTTGGTTACAGAGGACATCATCACATCAAGTTTGACCAGATCTTTACATTATGGGATTTCATCATGATTCTTTTCAGTAAGAAGAGAGGTTGTCTTTCAGAGAGCACTGTGAACTTTTTTTTTTTTCTCCAAATCACCATGTCCTGGTTTTTTTTCTGTTTTTTTTTTTGTTTTTTTTGGTTTACACATTTTTTTTTAACTGTTTTTTGTTTTTTGTAAAGTGCTGTGAACCATTCATCTTGTATGATTAGAAATGTGAGAATTTAGTTTCATATTTTAATGAGTTGCCATGGCAATGTGTATTTGTGGCAAATGTTTTTCATTGTTTCCAGTATTTTTATTTATTTTTGGTCATTGAAGATTTTTATATTTGATACTGTAATATATATTTTTTGAGTACACATGAAATGACCTATACATAAAGCCATTTATTACTGTCCAAATGTGTCTGGATGGACACTAATGGAATTAAACAGCCATAAACTGAATGATTGTTTTTAGTCTCTGTATGTTATATGTTGTATAAACATAATACTCACAATACAAGAACAAATAAGATGAGTCTTTTAACAAGATTTTAATGAACTTTAATGCAATCGGTATAATATAGCTAGATGCATAAGGGATTACCTGAAAGGTTTTCCTTTCATGCTTTCAGCAGATGGCAGTATAAATCCATGTTTCTTCTGTGAGGGCCTGTACCTGATTCTCATTTCCAAAGTTCGTTTTAAAAGGAAGTATGACTTTCTCTTACTGAGAAGTCAGAATTATTCCAGATTTTTACATGTGAGGTACTACTTTTTGGACATTATGCTCAAACTTAAACTTCAGGTAAATTGCAAACTCCTAATATTGTTCAGCCCTTGAAGATCAAGAACAAATTCTGTGGTGACTTTTCAATTATTTTTGTCTGCATCAAATCTCAGTGATGTACTACCATTTATTATAATATTATATACAATATAGGGCTGCCACGATTAGTCGACTAATCACGATGATCGTCGACAACTAATTTAATAGTCGATGCGTCATTGTTACCAAAACCTGAAGTGTGAACACTGCAGATCACTGATTGGTCAGACAGTTTTCTCCGGGCCCCGCGATTTTACAAACACAGATTCAGAAGTAGACAGTAACAGCGGTACATGAATCCACATAACAGCCCAAAACTACATCATAGTCGGTCGAACAGATTCAATCTTCAGTGGCCGACGTAAAAATTCAGACAACACGCAACGTGTGAGTTTTCATTAACTCTCTGAGCAGACGACACGGAAATAAACGCGCTGCATCGGAATACCGAGGTGAACCGAGGGGAGCCACTTGTGGAAACGCAGCTGGCTAGTTAGCGACTTATACTAGCGTAAATAGAGCTAACTTACTACATACTCATATAGCTGTGAACATTAAAATTAGCGATGATGATTTGATTCATTAGCTGCTCTTAGCACAAATATTTATGTGTTTTCTGTAACGTTACAACAGTGATGTGTTTGAACAGTTAATGTGGTAACCAGGGGCGATTCTAGGATCAGAGGTTTAGGGCTGCTGAGCACCCAGAGTGATGACTGACAGGCAAGAGAAACGTCACTGTTCTGTACAATTTAATAAAATGTCAGACAATTATCCCCACATTTGTGAAAGAAAAGCATACATTTTTGGGGGTAGGAGAAATTCTGTGACTAAACCATCAAATCTTATAAAAGTTATTTAAATGCGGAGCCACAGTAAAAGAGGAAACGATTGGAATCATAAAAGAAATATATCCTAACCCTAATATCTGGTGGAAGACAATCATCCATTTTGGTACATGGTGGTGGAACACTGAGCTCCTTTTTATCTAAATGTCTTGAATATTAACCAAGTACATGCTGAATAGGTTCAGTGTGTGCTTCGATGTCTTGATGTACCTACGGGAGTAAATACATACTTGGTCGAGATTCAAGACAAAAAGATAAAAAGGTGCTCAGTGTTCCACCAGCCATCAGTATAGCAGCATGGATAATTAACAAGATACACTAAAATGAATAAATATGGTCAAATAATTAAAAAAAAAAAAATGCAATAAAACCTCAAAAGAGAAAAACAGTCTGTGGGATAAAAACCAGGATAAGAACATAGTGTTTATAAATTAGAAGTCACAATAATAATAAATAGAGCAAGGAAATAGGATAAATAAGTGAATAAAGTGAAATGTCACTGTTTCTTATTGAGCTCTGTGATGGTGACAGGAACAAAGCTGTTTTTATAACGCTGTGGGGAGCACAGAGATACTTAACATTTACACGGGTCTACAATTTATTACAAATGATCTGCCTCAGAGATTAAACGTGCTAAATGTTATGCATTTTAATGAGATTAATTGGAAAACAAATGAGAAAAGTGCTGGTTTGCCGATATTTTCCAGGTATATGATAAAGTGTTATTCTACATATATATTGGATTATGTGCATCAATACAACAGATTTATAAATGTTCCACTGATAGAACCTGTAAAGTGAATGTATTGTCATGCACAGGCAGTGTTTTGAAGTAGATCTGTAGCTCTGACACTAACATTCCTCTGGAGTTAAACCCATTCTATCATATATGTATATGTATATTTACAGTATATGTTGAGGAGCTGCTGTATCAAAATGGATGACTTAATAAACTAGTAAAATCCCAATATCACAAAAATACACCTGTTTACCACAACTCAAATTTGTCTTAGCATAGCCTGAAAATAAAAATGTAGAAAAGTCATGGGTACATGCCAAATTCCTTGACTCTGATAACATTTACTCTTGCGTATTGAGATTAGGTATCAAGTGACCAAACCGTTTTGACACTTATTATCTTAACGATTAAAGTTATTGAAGGCTTGATATGATAAAGTTTTACATAATAGTGCAGAAAAAGTTAGACTCCATGATTTACTTTTTTTTCCTTTTCCCTATTGAGGCCTGGTCTGACTTTTTTCATTTAATAATCATGAAAGGTTTCATTGATTTGTCCCCCGTAGATCTACCCAACCTCCAACCATGACGGACTTGTTAGCTTCTTTTTTTTTTTTAAATCAGAAATAAGCAGGATGAGTTTCTACCAGCAGGCATGAAATCCACAGGATCCATAAAGCAACAGCAACATAAGTCTGTTTGTTTTAACTAATCTGCAGTAAAAGGTTCTCAAGAGTTTCAAGTTTTGAAGGACAGTTAAACATTGTACTGAAAGATTATCAGTGTGTTTTTTAACGGACAACTTTGCTTCTTGCTTTTCTTGTAGCTCAGCTTTTGAGATTACAGACAGTCATACATCTGTACTAGTTTCATCCATTACCATCCTTCCATCCAAATCCACCAAAAGAAAAAAAAAATCACATATAATTGTTCTAACCTACATCATTTTATATGCTTGTGCCCCATCAAACTGATTTTTTTCACAACGCAGAAAGTTTCAGTGGAAAAAACCCAAACTTGACTTGAAAAAGGGATAGACATGTTGTTGAGCCACGTCACCAAAGAGTAATCCTCTGTTTTTATTCATGCCTGATTATATATCAGATTCATCTTCATGCCACATGGTCCCCAAGTTTGTATAGTGTTATGCAAAGCCATGTCAGGAAGGAGCAGGCTCTGTTCTGTTATTGGTGGATCAGAGACACTCCTCCCAAAGTTGTCCACGCCTTTCTCCAGCAGTTCATTATTCACTCAGCATGTGACTGATGTTTCCTGCAGGCGGTGCAATGAACACCTGCACATTCCTGTTGCACCTATTCTGTAACTGACCAGATTATCTCAAATTTCATCATTCCTCAACTGGCTGAACATTAACCAATCACATGTGTCACCTTCACACCTTCCCCTCTTACTGTTAAGTCACATTAATTATACAGTATTACACAATGCGTTATATAGTTGTTGTTTTTTTGTGGGGGGGTTATGATGTTTTGCCAAGTTTCCACAGAAAACAAAGGCTATGAAATCAGAAACTGTGAAGCACATTAGTAAACAAATAATGCCTATTATCGATATATTTCTTTACATGACAGTGAATTTGTCACATATTTCAGTTTCTTATTTGACATAATTATGGTCATGTGTTTTGCACTAAAATTGTAAAATTATTTCAATAGTACATGATATTGATAAAGCACACATTACGTAGCTAATGAAAACAACGCTACTGCATACTTTAAACTAAAAGCATACTTTTAGTTAAATGGTGAGTTTTGAGTACATATGAAACATAATGGTCTGTTTGTCACATTTGTGCAAACATGGAGAGGCTCGCACGTCCATACATGTATGTGCATTTTTGTACATGTTTGTAATTTTCCAGGATTTCAACTGCTTCACACCTTTTTTAGTGACGTGACAGATTTGTACTCAACTATTTGCTATGTGAAAATTAAACAGCAACCTTTTCCATTTTCTATTATATCACATTCACTTCACATATTCACAAAAGCAGCCTTTATTTTACAAACAGTGGGGATAAGTCAGGCACTGGATTTGTGCATCAAAGAAAACTGAACTGATCAGTAATGCACTGTCGAATTTGTGTTATCAACACAAAAATATTCTTGCTACACAAAATGTGGGACAACCGGTCAGACCCGTGTCTGTGTATTTCAGTTGTTTGCTTTCATGGTCGTTTAAAGTTCTTATGAACATTGTGCAGGCAGGCACAGCTCTGCTACAGTGTGAGGCTACAGTCAAGTATTTATTGTGCAATGAATACCACATCCAGACTTTCCCTATAATGAAGTATGGATGTAAAGATATGAGATGAAAAAACTTAAAATCTCTGCTGACATTAATATTTGTAGAAAGAAAAGATACCATAATAATAAGATTGGGAAATAGGCTTTTTAAGAGACAACATCATCTGTTAAATCTGAAAACCAGAATTGTGTCTTGACATCAATACTGGCAGATTTTCAAAAACATAAAACAGATAAAAAATTATGGAAATATCCTAGAAGGAAAACTAGTACTCCTATTTAAAAAAAACAAAAAAACAACTCCTCTGTCATTCTCTTATTGTAAATAGTCTTGTTTTGTGAATTTCTGTACATCAAAATGAATTCAATTATTTTACCAAAGAAAAATGTGTATTTTTTTTTACTTTTTCATGGCTGTGTGAACCCTTTTAAAACTAGTTTTGTATGTATGAAAACACATCATGGAGGTCACGATAGGACCAGTACGTCAATCTGATTCTCACTCAGCTTTGTTCAACATATTTCATAGTCAGATAAAGCAATATCAGAGATATGTTTCATAACACACAATAGAATTCAGACCATGTTGTGCTCAATGTTGAGTCTGATACCGACCTACCAGCTCAAGTTTCATTGTGTATAATGCTTCGATGAGCTACTGGGAAAACAAATACACAACAGGCTGTTTGGAAATGAGGTCCATTGACTCAAGGTGTGTTTGTCATCAAATGCACCAAACGGTCACATCAGCGCAGACTGTTATACTGATGAAGCTATTGTTACTGACCACACCCAAATCAAATAAACCACACAGTATGAAAATACGTGATCTCAGAGGTACAGGTTACACATGCTCCTAACACATCCATTCCCAAATATTGGGTCAGGGCCCACAGGTGGGTCGCAGGAGATTTTATTTGGGTCGTTAAATCAATTTGCAATTAAAGTATTTTATTTTACTTTCAAGATGGATATATCAGTATAAGTGTATTCTGTTTCTTTTATCAATGAAAGGCAATCAAGCAGGATCCTCTTAAGTCCAACTAAATATGATAATGTGATATCAATATAAGAGAGTTTAATTAACACATATGGAGGCAAGAAAAAGTATGTGAAATCTCTGAAAATTGATAGTTTTTTGCATGAATTGGTCTTAAAATGTGATTTGATCTGCATCTAAGCTACCGGTGCAAGCATGGTTTTCCAGCAGCACTATGAATGTTTAACAGCTGTGTTCAATAGACACCAAATATTATAAGTGTTTGTGTGGTATTAGGTTAAGAACATTGTGTTTGTCTACACTTGGGACAAAGCTGCAGATCAGATCAAAATTTATTATGAACCCATGTAGAAAACAGGATGACTTCAAAGTGTTCATATTTGTTTTCTTGCCACCGTGCATAAAATTAAGCTGTGATCCCCTCGAAATAGCTGTTTTAGTTACTCAGTTGACTACATTAATCAGGGAAATTATTTATCACTACTGCATTGACTCGGGGGGAACCATGGGTTCTAAATGCTCTGATCCAGTCGTTCCTTTACTTTCTTTACTTTTTTGGTAAATTCCACTGGCATTTTTTAGTTGAATAACCTCTCAGCTGGCACGTCTGTTTCTGCACATGAAAATTGACACTATGGAAATGTTGCCCTATTGTTTGTCTGTTGCTAGGTAACCCACTTTAATGATGATTCTATGATTCTGGGCAAGTAAAGCACTCTGTAAGGCTATTGTATTTCCAAATGACTAATATCTCCCAAAATATTGGTCCTATCAACTTGTCGTTTTTGCTAGTCTCTTCCTTGACCAGGTATACATAAGTACACCAAACTGCAGCAGTCAGCTCTTTCTGGATTTTGTGTGATACCTAAGACACCTCCCTTTTATAATATAGATGGCAGTCAGTTACATAAAAACTAAATAAAACCAACCAGTAATGGAATGATAGTAGAAAGTGGTCAGGAAGGTTCATGCGGAAATTTGCTCACGTTTTATGGATGAGACCACTGTTACAACTGTCATTTTTAAAACATGGGTACCCTTAGTAATAGTTTAGAACACAGAAATGATGAAATTTCACATTTTTCACACTTGTTTAGACATAATGCAATAAATGAGCACAGTTTCAGGAATAATTACTTAAAGTCATTACCCATTAAAAGAAAACAGTACAAACAGAGATGAGCTGTTAGGAACAGAAAACTACCCCATGTTGAATCTGCAATGTGAGGCTTTTAATTTCACTTCCTTTTCTAAAGTACAGTAGAGAATCAGCAAGATCCTGCTAATATTGCATCAGCTGTCACTCAATCCTTCCTCAAAACTCTCAGTGAAGCCAGCCAAACAGCTGACCCAGGTCTGCCCTTCTCACTGTGACAACTCTGCACTGCCCACAGAGACTGTGAGAAGATACCTCACACATAAGGTCATGTTATCTCCCCAAAACAATGTGTGATCGTCATGTTCTGCATTGGTGTCCATGGTGCTTTGTTTGGTCTTATTTGGAGCCAGAATGCAGGAATCTGATGCCATCTGAGCTTTTTGTTATGAGAAGAAATCTGGGTGTCCTTTTCTGATATGTGGTAAAAGAGTCATTAGAGGAGACTAGCGTGGTGTGCAGACCTAGAGCAGGAAATCACTGAGTCTGAAGGGCAAATTGTATGCAACCAATCTCAAAAGCAAACAATGCAGGCCTCAAATTACAACAATACAAGTGGATCATGAGGCTCTATGTCACTCCTGAGGTTTTATATAATTTTAATGTGAACATTCCAGATGTATGCGTTAAATATGAAATGTATAAGGGTACACTTGTGCATTGTCTCTGATCTTGCTCAAAGCTACAAGAATTCTGGAGAGAGGTTATACAGACACTGTCTTCTATAATTAAAGTGAACCTCCCTGTTTGCCCTAAACCATGTATATTGGGCTTTTTCCCAAAGGCCGTTACGCTCAATGAACCCAACAGGAAGATGGTCATCCTCTGTGTACTACAGGCCAGACGGACAGTAGCACAATGCTGGAAGTCTATATTGAAACCAAGTGTGAAATGTTGACTAGAGAATGTTGTCCAAGTTTTACCACTGGAAAAAATTACTTACTCAATGAAAAGAAAATAATCATTGTTTGAGGAAACGTGGCCATCTTTTCTGGACTTTGTAAAGGGCCCATGATTTCTTTTGGCCCTTGAGTGATGTCCGCTTTCATGCTAATGTATGGGTATTCCTTGAACTGAAAAAGGTAACACATTGACAAGCCACTCAACCTCTGTACCATTTAATCTGCCATATGGAGGGTTTTTTTTTTTTCATTACTCCTGTGATGTTGTGTTCTTTAAAGAAAAAACCATAAACAGATTTGGGAAAAAAAGTCATTAGCCTTGATCTGGTAACAACAGCCCTAAAGGTCTAAAGGTGGTTCAGGAGGCTGTGCTTTATTTGTTCAAACTATCTGACTCAAAAATTCAGCTAAGTGTGTATTCGTGCTGCAGCGCACCACAAGAATATTTGGGCTCAGTTTACTTTGGTTGCAGTGGTCTGAATACTGCAACACTGGTGCAGTGGTAAGTGGTGTTGCCCATTCAAGGCTGTGGAAGCGTGGTCTCGACTAACCCCCTACCATTCAAAACTAAATATAGACCTTTGCCAGAGCCTGTGTGATGGTACAACTACACAGCTGCTGCAGCTAGTCTGACCATTGACGTTTGTATTTGACGTTTGACGAATGAAACTTGAAAATCAACACCACACACAGCCAGGAGTGGTGTAACTGTAAGTGTCGCTATGTCAAGAAATACTTCCAGACATTAGGGTCACGAAATGCCAGCTATTTGCTCCCTAGATAGAGAGATATCTAAGTGTTCAGCTCATTTGTATGGAGTAAAACTCATATAAGTCTTAAAAACTAGCCATTCATTGACCCCTGACCTTTGTGATCAGGGGCCACTTTCAGTAGAGCCGCCCTGTCAGATGACATTCAACCTCCAGCTAATTATTGAATTATACATGGGGAGAACATGCAAACTGCACACAGAAAGGTCCCACCCCCATCAACCCATTGACTGGTGTTGGAATTGAACCCAGGACCTTCTTGCTGTGAGGCACGAGCGCACCACCGTGTCCCCACCCCCACTGGAATCTGCATTATCAAGACATTCCAGACTTCAGAACAGAAAATAAACTAGCTGCACAGAGTTTCCCTCAGACCATTGATTTGAACCGTATCTTTTGTGATAACAGAGCTGATAAAGTGTGCAACTGTTCCATCCTTCCAATATGAGAACTTTATGTTCGGTTAAACTGGAGGCACTTTGCCACAATTTGGAAAAAGTTGACTTAGACAGTGCAAATGGAATTTTAAATCATGTATCATTTAGTTCCATTCATTTTTGGTAATTATATATAAAGTACAAGTACTCAGAGTACAAATAAACAAACAGATACATACCTTAAAGTGCATATGTCAAGGAAACCGATGCATACATTTGAGGACAGCAATATATGAGTTGTTCAACATCAGTTATATCATTACCTCCGCCAAGGAGGTTATATTTTTACTGGTGTTCATTTGTCTGTCTGTGTGTCTGTGTGTGTGTGTGTGTGTGTGTGTGTGTGTGTGTGTGTGTGTGTGTGTGTGTGTGTGTGT
>JAQQZY010000029.1:26873201-26915529 GCA_030068375.1 Ostorhinchus rueppellii
AGAGAGAGAGAGAGAGAGAGAGAGAGAGAGAGAGAGAGAGAGAGAGAGAGAGAGAGAGAGAGAGAGAGAGATTTCCAGAGGTTAATAGTAGCATATTCAATTCATTGCTTAACTGTGATTTTATGTATTTTGTTGTTGTAAAATCCTTAAATTGTTTAAAAAAAAAAGTCTTGTCTCTGTATCTGATATGCAAATATGTTTGTACAAATGAGATGATCCACGTGTGTAACATTTTGTTTGTGTCAAATTCTGCGACGAGTATGGAAACAATCTACAAAACCTCTCATTCTTTTGTTTTATTTTTACTTACACGCCTTTCATTTGATTTTTAGTTAACTTAATAAAACTATTAAAATATTTAATCCACTATTTGTAAATATATTTTACTCATAAGCAAATTTTTGTGGCAAGTTGTGCAAATGAAGGAACTGACAACAGAAGGATATGTTTCCGGACGAACGTTAATCAAAGACGACCACGCTTCCGTAAACGGAAACACATGAGAACAACTTATGTTAGTATCGGTATTTTGCTTCGTTACTCTTCGGATGAATACACAGGTAGCATTTCCTTTCTGTGAACATTTTCGTTATAATTTTGTCCGTGATGAACCGGAGCAGGTCTCCAGACAGGGTGAGTAGAGACAAAAAACAAGACAAGAAGAATAAACGGAGACGCTCCCCCTCTTCTTCATCATCGTCATCATCATCATCGTCTTCATCATCTAGCAGTAGAAGCCCGAGCAGATCCTCCAAGAAACCTTCACACAAGACCAAAGGTTCAGTGTGACACCGTTTACAGCTGCAGAAGTCTTGGTTGTGAATGCTAGTTTGCTAACCGTCTCTGTTCCTCAGATGTAAAAACACAAAGAAAGAAACGCAGAAGAAGCTCCTCTTCATCCTCCTCCTCTTCTTCTTCCTCCTCCTCTTCTTCGTCGAGTGATGAGAAGAGGAAAAAAAGCAAAGCCAAGAAAAAGAAGAGTAAGAAGAAAAAGGCCAAGCTGAAGAAACAGCGGAAGAAAGAGAAGAAGAAGAAAGAGAAGCTGAAAAAGAAGGAGAAGAAGAAAGCGGCGGCGCTGCACTCCGCTGCTCCTCAGAAACCTGCGTCCTACCTGGAGGTGTGGCAGAGTGAGGAGGGGGCCGTGGAGCTCGGACCTGGTGGGACTTTATATCATTCACTCCTTATATCGGGGGGGGGGGGGGGGGGGTCAAAGTCATGTTAGTTCAGGGGCCACACACCTATTGTCCAATATAATCTCAAGTGGCCTGATTCAGTGTAACAGTAACAGTGAATAAAGTAAAATTGCATTATGAAAATGTTTACATCTACAAAATATCCTTTTAAAAATGTCAATAACATAAACATCCACAACCTGAAATTTAAGAAAAATAAAATAAAGAAAAACGTGTGCAATTTTAACATTTATCATTTATGAATGTGCATTAAAACTTACAGATCACAGTGGATCTACAAAGGTACAAACCATAATATTGTAAAAATTGCACTTACTTCCTTAACCCAAAACGACCCAAACATCCACGACTGACCAAAAGCTTCTAGTGATTTAAACTGTTTAATACCTATTGATCCACTAATCCTATCGACCTATGTAAATAATTGGTGTAAAATACGGTTTGTCGTCTTTTCATGGTCATCATATATGAGCCATTTGGATGTTCAGAGGCTTTGTAGTTACCGTGGAAACACTGTCATCTTCTATAATCTTCAGTCACCAGTAAAACCCATGGAATTTGATCAATGACAGTGGATGGAGACTCTGGGTTTATGTTCAGTTAAGGATAGATTTTACCAAAGAAGTCACTTTTTCTTCTTTTTTTTTGTTTTTGATATAATCTTCAACTATAATTTGAGCTTTAAGGAACATCTGCAAACACGATCAGTGAATTAAATACAGAAAAATACCTGATTTATACTGATAAAACAAAATACAGAGGATAATATCATAATAAATGGTGATAAATCACTTAGTAAAGGTTTAATATATAGAATAATCTATTTGGGATGCATAAAAGTAACACTGGGTCTTTATGAGTTAAGACATTTCATGTTCATATTTGTTCAGGTTATTCACTTTTTTTTTTTGTGAAAGGATCATTTGTAGATGCAAACATTTTCATGTAATTCTAGTTGTTTACAGTAGGACAAAGCAAAAGATTTGGAGCGATCATTATTTATAGGTTATTATGATAGAAGTTTACAGCTGGGACCTACCCTGAGCCAAATGATTTGGACACTCTTGATTGTTAATATCTTAAGTGTAATTTGTAAATTTCACAAATTCATCCCACAGGCCCCATTGGACCCTTGCGGGGGTTGGCTTTGGCCTACAGTGTGGGTCGTATTTGTTACGCCCCTGCTTTCTGATGTAGTTGGTTTTAAGTTCTGCAACTGTCTTTATGACCTGTGACACTTCACTGTGACTTCTACATCAGTGAAACTACAGTAAAACTACAACTATACTACTACTACTACTAATAATAATAATACTTGAATGAAAACTAGAGGATCCAATGATTTTAACATTTAGAGGTTTATTGATATCTATTTAAAGGAATACAAGTTGTGCATTATACATAGAGTTTCTTGGATGTTCAGTACAAATTTCAACTCAATCTAAGGAAGAATAAATAAACAATAGTTAAGGCTCAAACGATGGAGTTCAGAGTCACAAAATCATGCAGTCATTCAAAATTAAAACATCCGTAACTAAAATAGTTGTAGGATTTTGCAAAATCTTATGACTTTAAAAGAATATCTTACATGAACTTTTCAAGAAAATCCATGTCATGAACTGGAAAAACTTACTGATTTATCAAATAAAAAAACTTCACGTGTCTTTTCAACAGTTGCCAAAACAGTCAGTCAGTTAATCACTTAGTTGTCATGAAGCTGGTTTGGTAATAGGTTATACGTCCACAATCCAGATAAAATAACAGATTTTTTTTTTCTTTATCTGATTATTTGTTGCTCTCTGTATTCAGTGAAACTATACATTTTCTTTGGACTGTTTTAAATTCACAGGTTAATGAAATTTTGATCATATTTTCTTCTTAGGAACTTGATAATCTATGAGATTAATTGATAATACCATTCACGGCTTTTATAAACATTACAGCACTGACAAATCATAGGTTGACAAATTATAGTATCTTGCATCGTCTGTGAATCCTATGTTGTAATTATTATATTTACTGTCACATGAATAAAAAGAGACAAATGTTTTATGTTGTAGGGAAGAGTCAGTTAAACCCTTTATAGAAAATCAGATTAGATAGGAATATTTGTTCAGAAGATGACATAAATCAAAATTCACCCAAGAATCCAATATTTCCACAGAGCAGCCCTACTTCCTGGTGCTCACAAATACCTAGTAACACCTAGATATTACAGCAGTAGGAACTATTTTATAAACAAAATGGTGATTATTGTTCCTGTGAACGTCTTTTAAGCCATGTCCGTATTTAGTGTTTATTGTCATTATTTTGCAGTTATGACAGATGAGCAGAAGGCCAGACTTTCTACCAAAAGACCCCTCACCAAAGAGGAGTACGAGGCCAGACAGAGTGTGATCCGTAGAGTGGTGGACCCTGAAACAGGACGCACCAGGTGAGTTAGACGCCACATCCTGTTGGTTTACAGTTACAGGGATATCTGGAAGGAGCAGGGTGTTTTTATTCAGAGTATAAATACAGGTCTGGTTGAGTTTCATACTGTCATCCACATACAGTTATTGTAGATAATTCATTTATCAAGACCGGGGTAGTTGTTTGTTTACCTGCTTTACTAGTTTCAGCTACTTCCTATAACTACAGGGTTCCCACAGGGTCTTAAAACATCTTAAAAGTCTTGAACTTAAAAATGTGCATTTAATACCTTACAGTCTTTAAAAGGTGTTAAATTTGACATGGTAAGTCTTAAATTATGTTGCTGTAAACCTGTTGGCAGTGTTGTGTTTAAATGTGTGTGGGAAATGCCCAAGATGGTCAACAATTATTGCTAACTTTGCATAAAACAGTGGGAATCAAGGCATTGCAGTAAATAAATCCATTTTCTTAAATTTTAGGAATCACAAAGTTTTGCCAGTATAGTTGTGAAATGGGCATTAAATTCTGTTCTAAGTAGTCTTAAAAAGGTTTTCAAAAGTCTTGAATTTAGCTGGTAGAAAACTTTTGGAACCCTGTAAACAAAGACTGACAGAATTCACTGGTTTTTGTCTCTTTCATGTTGCCCAAAAATCACACTTTGTACACAGAGGTTCACTTTGTCCAGTGGTGTTCAAATTATGTGTCAAGTGCCACCAACACTTACTGTAACACAGTTTTGTTTTTGTTTTTTTTTAATATTACTGACACCTACATTTGCATTTCCAAAGTTTTGAAGATCTTAGAACTGAACCGACTCCCTTTAGCCATGTATGGGTGACAGTGCTTTTTTAAAGAATATTTCTAATATCTTTCTTGTCTATAAGAGAACAGAAAGATATCATGTCTTGTAGTTACTCCAAAAATGTCATACATTATTCTGGCACTGCTTTACGTATTTTTAACAAACTTTAAAAGCTACATTCTCAAATATTGCTTCCTTTTTTTTCACTTTTTGGTCCAAAACATGGGCGTCACAGTTGCAAGTTCATGTCAACAATAGCCATGAATCACGGGTTCATGGTCCACTTGAATCTGACACAGTCTTGCTTAATGCCAGTAATGGTCAGTGTTGAAGGCAAATATAACAAGAAGCAATTCTATATATTATTTTTTATTTTGACAGGGGTCATCTGAGATTTGTTCACAAAGACAAACTGCCCTTGATCACATGACTAAAGCGTCATCACTTTAGTAGTGTTTATCAAGTCAGAGATGAAGCTCAGTGCATTTTGAGTTTGGTTTATATTCGAAAGCATCATTTAGAAGGATGGAAGAGGACATTAAGAAAAGAGACCAGTATTACTGCTACGGGTCTGTGCAGAAATGAGATCTCTGTATAAGTCCTCAAAAGAATTGAATATATTTGGACAGTTAACTTCACGTGTTATTCTATGCTTTGACCATACACCGAAACTTTAAGTCTGACAGATTAACATAAAATGTATATCACTGTTATCTTATCCAACTATGATGTCTCAAATGATTATCGGACAGTTTTAAAATTGTACTTTTTCTGTTTCTACAGATTGGTGAGAGGAGAAGGCGAAATCATTGAGGAGATAGTGAGCCGAGAAAGACACAAAGATATAAATAAGGTAAGAGGTAAAGTCTCAGCTTTAACTCTAACATGGAAATATTGTCTGATAATCTCTAATCATGAATTTGTTTTATAGCAAGCCACCAAGGGAGATGGGAGCTCCTTCCAGAGAAACCTGGGATTGAACAGGTAGAAGATCATGCAGCTCCAACTCTAACATGATGCAGCTGTTAAATAAGGCAGAAAAGTCTGTTGAAAATATTAAGCAGATTGCTTATTATTATGCATCTCATGTCAAGGACTCCCATAGTTGCCTGTGATTAACTGTACAGTTGGTAATGTCCAAAAACAGGGATATTTACATTTTACTCTAACAGGTTAAATCCACGTCAAAGCCATAATCTCCTACTGGTCTGCCTTGTACAATCCGTTCTTAATTTGAAAGAGATGTAAAGAAAATAACTGATGAGTTTAATGTTTTGAGTGAGCTGACCTCTCGTAAAAGAGGCCGTTAATTATCATCATTTCCCAAACAATTTGCACATCCTATGTGTATTTACACTGATATTGTGCATATTTATTTTGTTCATGTGTCAAAGCTGAAATGACCTGAGGATGTCACTTAAATTCAAATGTTTGACCTTTTGAAATGATGAAAATAAACACTTTGAACAATGGCTGCTTCATATAAAATCAGCCAGTTTTTACTGTATAAAGTATGAAAGACACTAAGAAGGTGATGTAAATGTTCAGTATTCTGTGTGACTGTGCAAACATTTGTTTTTTATTTTGCTAAATACTCAACACCCACTCCTGAAAGTGTCTTATCACACCTTTTTCCTTTCATTTTGGATCTCTGTAAATGTTTGAACTGATCCCAGAAACATTAAAAGGTTGCTTTAGCTGCAGTGAAAACTCCATTATTTCAATAATTATTTTTTCTTATGAGGTGATACATATCATACAGTATTTTTAAGAGTTTTAACATTTTGCATGTGAAAAAAGGCCAACATGACTTTGTTCTTTATATGTTCTTTATACACTGTACATAAAAACACAAAAATGGATAAAATGAAGTTATCCAAAACCTACAAGATACACACCCTGTACAATGAAAATATTTTCCAAGATTTTACCAAGGATGTTGTATATAAATACCGCCTATGAATGTTAATGGTAACGGTTGTGCCACTGCATTAACCCAGGGAACAGAGCTGGAGACAGTGTTGGGCTGCCTAATGTTGGTGAAATATGTTAAATTTACACCAATAGATTTCTCTTTTGAGCACTTCTTGGGCCTTTTCTTGTTTCCACAAAGCCGAGTGCACACAAACAGTTTATTCTTTTCCATAAAGCAGACTCAGCAGCATCCACTCTGGGTTTCACAACATAAAGGCCAATATAAGGCAGAAAAGGGAAATGTAAGGCCTCTTACAATGTGTGTCAGTGGCAGAATCGAAGCGACTGCCTGACATAACCGTGATGTTTATTCTTTACATTCTCTGGATGTTAAAATCCAGCCAATTCTGATTCTTCAAAAAGGGAGTATGGTTCGGCAGTTGTCAACTTTAGATGAGTGCATATTTTGTAGCACTCTGTCCTTTCCCCCCCAAATGAAGATTTAATATACAAACAGCCATGTTCTATTCAGCAGCTTCCTGAAGAGTTCTCTAAATGCCTTAAAGCCAAATCTTAAAAAGGTCAAAATATAGAGGGCTGGCAGTTTGCACTGACTTTTCAATTCATCGGTAAAAATGACTTAAGAAGTTACAGGTATCTTTATACTGGGAAGTACACTCTGTTTAACATACAACCTCCTACCATTCACACAAACAAGTCATAAAAACATCTTTCATGTCTACAAATACAGCTCAACAGCACCACAGATGGAGTCAATTCAGCCCAACTTAGCTGCACAAACAAATTCAACCCACTTATAGGTGGGATTCATTTCAGGACTGTTTGTATTACTCACTTTTGGCTTGGCTGACTTTATAAACAAGTGAAAATACAGTAACAGAAGACAAAGTTATGACTAAACACGTCTGTCCGCTGAAGAAAACCTACTGTAATATTTCATACTCTATCAGGTCAGTGCCATGTTCTTCTCAGCTTTGTCAGTGGATTTGCTAAGTGTTGTAGCTCACTGGTGCGGACATGTGCATCTGTAGTTTTGACGACTGTATATGTGCCTGTTCACCTGATTGTCAGTGCACTGTGGTATTTGCTCCGTGTGATCCCGCGGTGTGGTGTGTGATATTGCACGTTTCCCTTACACATGAGGCCATATTGGTCCATTAGCAGTCAGCTCTGTGACAGACATAATTTAAATGTAGAAATCATAATCTTCCCTCTTTCAGAAATAAATGTCAAACAGCATAAAATAAGTATTAGCTCTGTGTTCCTACCTCTGACAGCATATTGTACAGAATTTACAATTTGCAGATTTTTCTTCCTCTAAAGGCGCAGCAAAACAGAGAAAGAGGCCTAAACCTATGGAGGATTATCTATGAGCACATTCAACGCCTCATTTACAGCTTCGGGATATCCAGAGAGACTGTATCCCACATTTCCAAAATAGATAATAAACAAACATACAAGATATTGTAGGACACACGATAGCAGTTCTGTTGATACAACTCAGGTCATCTGCAAGAGAACAGAATAAAAACACAACAGGCAAAGACCTCTTAAGTTTTGGCATTTGCAACTTAACTCTGAAGAAAATTAAAACACAATGCAGCTAAAGTGTAATCTTAAAACACATTTTGTTCACAAAAATTAATACATTTTAAAATATCCAATATCTTAAATAACAATAATTCTCATCATCAATCAATAAAGTGTATCCTGAATGAGGTGGTGTTGACCCCAGAGTAAAGACACTTGAAACTGGTCTTCAGTGGACCAGATACCAGATCTGCACTGTAATATAACAATTATGTACAAGCCTTCATAAGGCATTCGACTACATACTTACACAATCTGTTCATTTTTACACAGAAGACCGATCATTTCCTCTCTGTTCATGTACAGTATATCATTCCATACTGTTTACTTTGGCACATAAATCATACAGAAGTAGGTGTTTTTCCCCATAGCTGAGTCAAACCTTATTCAGCAGCGGCGTATGGTGAGATGTGGTGAAATGCTATAAAACCCCAGGAACAGTTGGAGCTGCAACCGTAATTAAAGGGTAATTTCTCAGTTTGCTTTGTGTCATATTTGGATGGTTCTTTGGCCTGAGGGAAGACTAAAAACAAGCAAAACTGGAATGCATGGTTTGGTGATCAGCCATCAGAGTTTAACAGAATTTAGCCATCGCGAGACGTGCATGCATAATGAAGAAGCTCTTCATCAAATCATTTCACATTGGCTTTGAAATCACTCACACATTGTTTGGCATTAATGATTAATTACAATATTTTCATACAAACAATCTAACAAAGATTCATTTTGGCTACATAATAGTGTGAATGAATGCTCACACCCAGAAAATAAAACCCATTCAGTCCAGTTTTACCTGATTCTCAGTTCTGCTCTCAGACTAGAACATATCTGATTATCACATAAAAAGGACAAAGCTTTAAAACTAATATATACAAAGTTATCGTTATTAATTGTTGTGCTTGCGATACTCAGTTAAAATGCAATATTATCAACACGTGGGCTTGACACAGGCTGAGTGTAACCACGCTGTGTCGCTTACTGTATAATTACACATCATGGGGTGCTCAGATCTAAAAGCCTGTTGTAGGAGGTAAACTGACTTGTATTCAAGACTGATAAATATTTACTCAGCAGTAAGAAACAGTCTGGATTACATATTTTCTGTCTGTGTGCATGTTCCCACTTCAAGATGTTTCTTGAAGAAACTCTATTAAGTTCTCTGTGTTTTAAAATAAATATAACAGCCTCTTTATATAGATATCTGTGTTGAGTGCAGTGCATCACTGGCATTACTTTTATAAAGAGTGGTTTGTACAGTAGCACCTTATATTTTCACTGTGGTATTTACCCATCTGGTGCAAGCCAACTGTTTCTCACTCTTTGCATTCATTTTTTTCATATCTCTTTATTAGCACTGTGTCTCTAAGTCTTTCTCTCGAAGGGGTTTTCACAAAGTGTCTCTAATCTCATTTGGGGCTGAAAAGACCCGGTTCCAGCTTCGTGCTGCTGCTGCGGCCCCAGCAGCTCGCCGTGATGCTCATGCTGCGCTGGGTCGCTCCCTGGTTATGGCTGTAAGTGCGCTCCAGACGCTCCCGCTCCAGACGCTCGCTGTCCGACTGGCTCTGCGTGCGCTCTGGTCTGTTGTGGATGTTGCCTGTTGGAGAGCTGGGGGCCGGCTGTGAGGAGATGGTGCGCAGCAGGTGGTTTCGTTTCCTCAGGAAGTCGCTGTTCGCACCCAGACCGAAGCTGCCTTTACGCAGCACCATGCGCGCACTGCTGGACTTGGCTGGTCGAGAGCGGTGGTTGTACTCCAGCTGAGACAAATGAGCTGCATATCCCTCTGTTATGAACTGTTGAGAGGAAGAGAGCAAACGCATACGATCAGCTGGAATAATCAAAGGTTAGTTTTAAAAGTGGCAGTATTAGACAGCTGAGCATTTCAGAATAAATAAATAATAAAAGTCAAGATTCTTCCTTTTAATTTTTAGAATAAGAATAAGCTGTATTGCCAAGTACATTTTTGCAAATGAGGAATTGGTCCTGGTGTATTGGAGACAAACAATATCAATAATACTAAACATCCATCCACTTTCTGAACCACTTATTTCTTATTAGGGTCGCAGAGGTGCCAGGGTCTATCCCAGCTACCTGTGGGTGAAGACTTGTCACCATTTAATCACAGGGCTGATATATGTGGGAAGAACAACCATTCATTCTACACCAAACATATATTTAGAGCAAAGAAAACTCTAAAAAATAATAGACAATAAATAAAAATATACATAATGCAGGTACATGTTTGTGCATTAAAACCTTGACACAGTACCTGGCACTGGTTCTGCATCTTCTTGGAAGGTCTGCCAACAATATATATTTGGGACGGAGGGAGGCCGATGGAAGTGTAGACTGAAATGTCTTTGGTTGATCCATAACCAGCAAAAATCTTCATGTGAGCCTAGAATCAGTCCGATAAAGAAAAGCATTCAGTAGTCACTGAGTATTTCCCTGAACCAGAGTTAGTATTAGGACTGAACAACGGACTGAAACTGAATGGAATAACTAAAATTACCATTTTTTAACAAAGTAAAACGTGTCACAACATACCATCATAAATGAAATAGCTAGAGATCAAATCAGAAATGACCATCTTCAGATGTAAAGAAACATACTAATTTGCCACAGACCTCATTTCTGGATTTTTTTTACTTACAAAATTTGCCATTCACAGTAAAATCGCAGCTCATTATTTTGACAGATAATTCAGTTTAATTTTTTTGCGCATTGTTTCATCCTAGTTAGCTTCAATTGTTCTTGCAGTGATACTTTTTTCTTTGCACATATGCGTACATGACGAACAGTTCATATAAAACTGTACACAGATCGTCTCACTGGGTATGTCTTCCCGGTCTCACCTCTGTCAGGGACTTGAGGAAGTTGGCTTTGTGTCTGAGGGGGTCGTGAACCAAACCATCACAGAAGGACACAATCCCATGAGGGAAGTTGTGCTGAGACAACCAAGCCACTACCCGCTGCTTCTGCATGTCTGGACGTCCTGTCACGTAGATAATCATATAGCCTAAATCCTGCCAGTGCCTGCCATGAGAGGAGGGGAAACAGAATAAAACAACAGATGCAAAGAGGAACACGTCATTAGGAGTTAGAGACACCACAGACAGAGACAGTACCTGACGACGTCCACAGCTCCAGCCCGCACTTTGGGGTCGCTGCCCATGATCGAAACACTGGCAGCAAATGAGCCATCAATGCTGAACACCACAAACTCTGTACCACGAGGAATAACCGTCAGGTAGCTGTCTGCAAATGTGTGGTCACCTCTGGAAACAGAAAGAAAAAAAGGACAGGCCAAGGGAAAATGATGTTGTGTAATCACAATTTTTTATAACAAATGGAAGAGATGAAAAGTAACAGGTAGCAGTTCACTAGTTACCATGTTCAACGTAAGTAAAAAGCACTTTTAACTGTCATCAAAGTGATAGAAATTAAAGTGGCTGATAAAGAAGAAAAAATAACCAAAAAATTGCACCACCACTGTACAATAAAGAGCCCTTTTCTGATCTCATAAGGACAATAATGATACTAAAAAGCATTATTACACAACAACATGTCCCTTTCCTTGGTGAGGTCGGATATTTGACATCTAAGATTTTAATGAAAAGATTGTATTTGGATGACACCACTTTGTAACCATTCTCAGTAACTGTAAATGCTTTTATTTTATTCCATGATATATAACCAGTCACTCTCTACCACACATTTTTGAATCAGGTTTTCTGAAAGAAATGCATTAAAAAGCTCGGTTTATTCAGTCAACTAACTCATACAAGGACATATTAGGAAAATCTGCAAACTCAGTCTCACCTCACAACCATTTTGACAGGATAGACTCCAATCCCCAGGCGTCTGTCATCTGGGATGACAAAAGACACACGGCCACTGCTGTTGGTCACCTCTGTGCTGAAGTACACCCACTCTCCTGATGGAGGCTGAGTCATAATATGGAGGTCGACCTGCGTAGATTGAACATATTTAAAGTAAATATGAGTTTAAAGACAAAATACATACAATCACAAAACACACACTTCAGATGTATATATGCACCACCTTTTCTCCAGCCAGAGTGACCATGTCCAGAGGACCGTACATGAAGCGACCTGTTACAACCTGCTGGTTGTCTTCAGTGAACACTGCATCATTTACACGATGGTTGGCAGTCACGTTCTGTCAAAAATGTGCAAAAACAGAGTTCGTCCATATGAGAAACAAGTAAAAATAAAGATGTAAGTGTGAAATGTTGTAATCAGTGGTGAGTATGGTATTAAACTATACATCCTAAGTACACTTTTGCTTATTTACTAATCCCTTTAACTTTAAATTGAGATTTATTACCCTGATTTTTACATGCGTCCTCTTGCGGAGCCATTTTTCTCGAGGTTTAGACGGTGTGAATTCAGACACTTCTTTCCCATCCAGTTCCAGGATGCTGGAGTTTTCATGCCTCATGACCTACAGGGAACATTTCAATCACTCAGGTTGTCTAGTCACTGGAAGGAAGAAGTGTAATATTGACAACAATGGTAATGCTGACTCACCTGTCTCAGGAGAAAAGACACAACATCAGTGGACTCCCAGTATGATGCGTGGAAGAGATGCGGCAAAGCCACAGTGGGGAAAGCAGTAAGAGCATCGGGGCAGTACAGGGCAAAGTCCAGCCGCTTTGTACCCCACCAACGTGCTGCAACTGCGATGGGAATGGAGTGAATAGGGTGCACATACGTAAGATGAAAATGTCAGATGAGATATGTGATGCCGCACAAAGGTGCAACACCGCTGAAGCTAAAGCAAAAGGGTGATTTCAGTTTTAGCCACAATCATCACCAATCCCAGCAGATCTTCAGCTACAGGAAAGAAAGTCAAGAGTTGTTGTCTTTGTTATTAACAGACAAATCAAGAGCTGAGAAGGAGGGAAAAGATAGTAAGAACTAAGATGCGTGATTATTTGACCATGTGAGTATGACTGACATGAAGAAGAGAACAGATTTGGAAAGTGAATGCCTGGAATACTTGCAAATTCATTTTTGAAAGTAAACTGGTGTAGAAAGACACACAGAGGACAGAAGACACCTGTTATCTCATGCTGATTATAGCTGACCCTTCCCTTAAAAAATACCTTGCTCCACTTCAGCCTGGGAATCCAGTGAGACCAGATCAGATATAGCACAGTCCAGGCCCGCAGACAAGCAGGTCTCATACTGGTCAACAGGACTTAGAGCGCCACTGCTCTCTGTGACACAGTCCAGCTCTGCCACGAGACGTGCCTCAGGAGATCCCAGGGTCTGGGCAGCCCCACCTTTCTTACGGGACTTAGGAGGACTTTTCAGGAAAAATTTGTTTTGTGAAGTCAGGGCAATTTGGGACAAAAGGCTCAACTTTTTGGTTTGGTTAATTTGGAATGATTTAGCTATGAAGAGAAAAACAGAGAAAGACAACATATAAAAAAAATGTATGTACATGTACGTGAGTTTATGATTTTAATTTCCAGAGGCATCCAGAGACAGAAAGCTGCCTTAACAGAGCTGTAAAAGTCAAAGCTGAAAAATAAATGTTAGAAATAATAAGCTTAATGAAGCACAGTGATGTTGGTAAAAAAAAACAAAAAAAAAAAACAAAAAAAACTAGTCTTGTTAAATTCTGAAGTTGCAGAAGCAGACATCTGTCACAGCTCATCAACGCAAGTCTTCAGGGTTGTACTGTAGGTGCTGGAAAAGTAGTGCAACATGTTTCCATAAAAAAGTGAAAGAGAGTGAGGGGGGTGAGGTGGCTTTGGAGGACAGTCCGACATAAAACACAACAGAATACCGGCTATCTCTGCAAACATTGCAATAGGAAGTGAAAAATGCAGGAATGGCTGAGGGACGCAGGTGTCTACATGCATTACAACATTAGATAAATGCAGCACTCGTTCATTGCATTTACATTTAGACAGTGGGTAAGAGTAAGACACACAGTGAAAAGTGATGCTAAGCTTTTGTCTTCTTCAGGACTTTATTTGGGACTTTGATTTTCAACACGTGACGGAGAAGTGACTGAACGTCTCCCTTTAAAGTAGGCATTAAGTCTGGCTATGAAGAAATAGGAAAAAAAGTGGGGTATTTATGTTCTACCTGGCTGACTAGACTGCTCCGGCTGGAGTGCAGGGTGTGTGTAGAGTCAGAGAAATGCAGTTGAGAGAGAGAGAGAAGATGAGGGAGGAGTGTCAGAAGAAGAAACAGGATAGAAAATAGGGAGAGGTTAGAGTGGAAAGACAGGGAGAGAGAATAACCAGTGTCTGTGTGAGTGGAAGGTAGAGATCAAGAGAGACTGGTCGGCATTGAGGACACTTACTGTTGGCTATGTTGGTGGCAGTGTAACTGTCTGCCATTCCTGAGACCTGGCTGGCAATGCTGACCTCACTGGCCCTCCGCTGGCCCCGGGAGAGGGGGCCCGTTACAGGGGATGAGGGGTACGAACTGTCCATGAAGACACCACCATGAGACTGAACAACATCTGCTATTGAGCCGAAACAAGGAGATCCCATTAGACAAGAGACACAGGTAAGGGGAGCTCACAGTGATGAAGAAGGGGGGAAGGAGGAGGAGGAGGAGGGGGGGAGGAGGAGGAGGAGGAGGAAGATGTGGGTAAGGGTGGCAGCAGAGAAATGTGACGGCAGGCACCATGATTTCAGAGGACATATGAAACCACAAGGTGGCCACATGGTAGCAAGGTCAGATTTCTGTAACCAGCCGAGTGGAAGCATGGGCACATGAGTACATAAAACACAAATGTAGACTCACAAATGTCCACATCTACTTGTTAGTATTCTGTTTCATGTTCATTTTATCTATTAACAGAGTGATTGCAATGTTAAAATCCTTGATTTTTTAGACAGAATATAATAGTGGGTTTGAGGTTTTCACAACATCACATGACCTCTGACAATTATCACGAGGAAAAACATATTGAGAATGTAAAAATAGAGTTCCAGTACAGTACACTGCGCAAGCACAACATCACAAGCAGCATAATTTCCACATCAAAACCTCTCTGAAGTTCGCATGACAGTAACAATGCCCTCTATTGAGCTTAAAACTGTTTCAGACATTATGGAAATGATGCAGGCACACTGAAACCCTGCTTAAAAACACAGCACAACACAAATGCTTATATCACTCATTAGATGTGACATGAGTAAGTGATGGCAACATCAAAACGTAACATCATGAAAGATGCACAGCAGATTTTCCAACGTATTTCCATGGTGTGTGAATATACCAAGATGAGACTGGAAGAATTTAAGCAGGAAAATAGATCAAACACAAAATACTACAAGGAAAACTACATTTGTGCCTGTTCTGAAGCAACAGCAGGTATTAACTTAGCTGAAATCAAGATAGTAACACAAGAACCATGGAAATACTCTGAAAGGACACAAGATGAATGTAAATGTGAGTATCAAGGGCTCAAAGATGACACAGATGGAACCAACACAGAAAAGAAACACAGTGAAAGGGAGTCAGGATAGATGCAGGTGATTGGGAGAGGCTACACACACTCCATAGTGGCGGGTGTGGCTTTGAGGGAGCTCTCCTGCCAGTTTAGCACAGGCACAGGGATGCAGGTCTCACTGATGGTCTCCTGACAGCGAAGGGACAGAGGGAGCCCGCTGTCAAGTAGCAGCTGAGCGTTGCTCTGGACTGTCTCCACTATAAAGGGAGGTGGAGGGGCAGAGGGGGCAGAGGTCAGGGGGGTTTTAGAGGTAGAGAGCCAGGAACATAGATATGGGAACAGGAGGCCAAGAGAAGAGGAAGGAAAGAAAACAAGGAAGACACAAAAACATATGAAGCAAGAACAACCGAACATGAGACGAGAAAGCAGAGTCAAGCCCTTGGTTGAGCCAAGTTCTTTCAGACTGGTTTGTCACATACAGTCATTACACTGTTACACTGTTTTCCCTACTTTCAGGCATGGGAATTAGTGCTGGGTGGTAAGACCGAAACTTTGAACCACAGTCTTCATATAAGTTTGTGACTTCTTCTATTGTGAGGAGAACATAAAACATTTTCATTTCATCTTCAGGTTCATGTTTGCTTATCTTCATAAAATAATATATCTGCACAATTATATAAATCTAAAGGCTGGAATTTAAAGGTCATATTCTGTGTTCAATGACACTGAGCAGAGAGGTGTACCATTTAAATGTCAGTACATTTTCTGGGTTTCTTTTTTTTTTTAACATCCGTGTGTTTTTTGTATAATAGTTCAGGTTTGAATATTGAAGTGAAGTGTATCTCAAAAATGATGTAACCTGTGGATTTTCCTTGTTAAACACACAAGCAGACTCAAAACATAATGTTGTCCACGATAATCTCTGAGTGACTTTTTCACCAAATTGTCCAGCTCTACCACAAAATAATACGTACACATAAAACAGCAGAATGTAAAGTGCTCAGAAATAGATTTGTAAAAAGATTTATCTTAAAATTCTACTATAAAGTTACAGATTATTAAGTTTAAACCATATAAAAGGGTATGCGTGGTTCATAAGGTTCTCCTCTCAAAGCACCCTGGAATGAATACTCTATAGTTTGTGTCAAATGAAGTTTTACAGCTGTTCTGTCAACTATGCTACAATATGATGGGATATCAAAAGTCTACGAGTAGCTACTGGAAACTCATGGAAGGTTTCATATGGTCTATCACCCAGCACTAACGAGTCTTTACTTAAAAATGGTCTTTACATTTAACCAGTATTTCAAACTTTACAGATTAGTTCCACAAAGATGACCTGAGGATGCCATTCTATAGGTTACTGGACAAAAACCTTTTCATCATTTCAGATATTGTCTTACTTGGAAAATATAGAGCCCGTCATGCTGCTGTTAGTTCATAGTTTAAGGGCAGAAGTTATTTCAACCTGCTTGGATCGTTTATGAGTCATGATGAGTCACGGAGAATTTTTTTGGGCATAAAGAGTAGGCTGAGGCTCTAAGGCTTACTCCACTATAATGAGTCCAAACAGAAACCAGCAGCAGGACTATGACCACATTTAGGTGAATAACCTGCTTCACAAAAGACTTTGAAGCACAAACAGTAGAAAAATGTTTCATTTTTCTTGAAGACAATGCTTTTTTGTGTGAAGACTCAGTATACTGTCAAAGTGTCTTAAAGGCATCTATGGCATGCATCCATGGCAGACAGGACAGTGGGTTACAATCAGGTCTGACAGTGTCTGGACTTTCTATTAATGCAACTACATATAAAATCAACAGCATAAAATCAACTGAATTTAGCATTTGTGTCTGTGCATGTGAATCCAAGTCAGTGCTACAGGAAGCTGTTTGAATACTTAAAGGGATTAAAGCCCGTCGTCTTACCCAGCAGAGCTGAGTTTCCATCTCCCAGGGGGAAGCGTTGGTATCGGGGCACGTTGAAGGGAGGAAGGAGATGAAACTTCCTCTCTAGAAGTGGCTCCAGGCGAGATGCAGAGGGGTCGGCTGGGTGGAAAAGGTTGTAGACCTGCTGGCAGGCGGGACGCAGCTGGGCCACTAGGGGGAGAAATTGAACCAAAAAAGTAAGAAAGGAGACCGAAACTCGAATGGAAATTTCCCTTAGATTTTGAGGAAGAGGGACAAGTACTACCAAAAGTAAACAGGTAATGACAAACAGTCCAGGATGCAATCTACAGGGGAGCCAAAATAATAATAATGCTGTTGAACTGAAGAGAAATCAAAAGATTAAAAGAAATTAAAACAGAATAGTACATTGATTTTCATTATTAGAACACATACAAGAGGGCTGGATTTTCTTTCTTACCTTTGTAAAATAGGAATTTATAGTTGTTATTAGTAAAATACACAATGCATCTTATATGTGCTCCATAATAGGATTTCTAATCCTAAAATATGACAAAACTTACATACATGCATACATACATACATACAGATTACATTCATGTCCTAACTATCAACAGGCTAATTGGGCTGACACCAGACAGAAAAGCTTACTTTTAGTTGTTAACGATTGCAAAATATTCACAAAATTGCACACAGTTCTAACATTGCATCATATTTTCTGTACATATTGACTTACCATCCAGCATTGGAATAACGGTTTTTCTCAGAGCGAGTACAAGGCCCAGTGGAGAGCCAAACAGGAAAAAGTCGGACACCTCAAAGTCAAACTTCCCCAGGGAGCATCCATCTAGCATAGTGCTGCTGCTGGACCTGCGTGAAGCTGCATCACTTCGCAAGACACTGGAGTGCAAGCTGGAAGGACATCACAAAGTCACTTCTTCACACAAACTAAAAATAAAGATACTTCAACACAACATGCATGTGAGAACTGAGATGTTTTTATCATCCTGGTATGGGTTTTCATCAGCATTATGACCCAGCTCACACACCTGGACAAGAAGGCTTGGTGCTGTTTGATCGTGTCCATTTCATAAGTAGAGGAATCGCTTCTCTTACGCTGTAGCTGTCTCTTGGTGTCGTCACCTGTGCCGGCACGAGGCATGTCAATGTTACTGCGGCTGAGGTGGCGGCTGCCCTCCAATGTTGGGGAGGCTGATCCGTGGCCACTGTTGACAATGATGCCAGGAGACAGGAGGTCCTGGTCCTACAGAAATATTTCAGGAACATTTTAAAGCAAACTGGAAATACTGTACAGCAAGTCCATCATTTGGTGGCAGTGTTAAGACATCTAAACTTTCAGCCACACAGTTCAGTACATTTAGGAAAATAGTATTTGAAGCAGGATCTATAATAACATTAACTTCAGAAAGAAAATATGTAACTAACTCATAAGAATCTCTTTGGGGATGACTTACATTTTTTCTTCAATCTGCATCATTTGTCTCTTACCTGTACGCTGATGACGCTGCCTCTGCGACTGCTGTTCTGACTTTCAGTAACAGTCTGATTGCTACTGCACAGTGCATCGAACCCTAAGATTCCTCCTACACAGTCCCCAATGAGGCACACCTACAGAGGTCAATGGGATAAAAGACAAAGGTGAAACATCACATGAGTTGAGACCAGACATGAAGAGACAAATTAAAGGAAAAAGTTATTAGAGATGGTCTATACAAGGAGGGCAAAGCCCCCATCCAATAGGATGAGACTGAAAACTAGTCACGAGATCTCAGCCCAGTTGAACACCAATGGAGACATTTGGCTGACCTGTTTAACAAGAGGGCTGCACAATGTTTAAATAAACTGACATAGCAGCAGTTTTTTTTCTGCAATATATTATGGGATATTAAAAATCCATATTTTCAGCAGATGACTTGAAATATTTATATTTGGAAAGAATTAATCCTAGAGTAATTGTGATTTTTTTAGACAGCTTAGACAAAAATAAAAACAGTAATTTCAAAAATATGAAAAATGACTTTTTACTCTTCAGACTTTTCTTTTTAGAGTATGAACCATCCTTTCTTGAGCTTAAATTCTACACAATTCAATGGAAATGATTTTGGAGGGAAATTAATTAGCTTATTACTCTGGTTGAGGTGGTTAAGGTAATGTCAATGAAGTATGGGGTTTGGTCAACTTCATTCTTTCTGTAACTGAAATAGTTTTGTGAAATTCACATTGCTTTCCTTTTCACAACCACATCTCTCTGCTCTATGTTTTTCTGTTCCTGTTTTCAGATTGTGGTTGAATTAATTTGCATTACATTTCATATCACTGCATCGTGAATACTGTATGTGCACACAGTTCAATGACGATGCTGAAACATTCCGTCCTGTTTGTTAGCATTCCCTTCCACACAATGGAAATGTCTTTGAAGAATAGAGTGTATGGACTTGTAGAACTGATGGCAAGGAGCGCTGAAGTCGCTCTGGGTGTCTACAAGAATAGTGACAGAAATGACTTTAGTGTGGTAACTGACCTGGCCAGAGAAGGCTGCACCATCCAGAGACTTGATGAAGTCGGCATACACCTGATTGGCTCTGACAATGACCGTAGCCACAGCGTCCTGGTACGGTGGCGCAGATGTGGCCAAAAGAGGCAGAGCAGCCAGGGGGATGTGGTCCTGGCTGCTGGAGAGACATCCCTCATCATAGCTGTATGGGCTCAAACTAACCCAGAAACAGAAATGAACATATTTTCAAATCAATTTTCAAGATATTTGTAAAAACTGTCCAGACAGGACTATGAAGTAAACACAGAAAAAGAGGGCAGCAGTCATGAGCCACACATGGACGTTTTCCAGCGTTTTCAAATACCATTGACAGCCAATGAACTCCAGCACTCAATCATTATCCACAGTGCCTGCTTACTTGGACACCAGGGAGAAGGCCTCGGCACAGATGGCAGGGCAGGGCACCAAGCGGATGGCGATGCGTCCCAGCGCAGCAGGGTAGTGAACACGCATGACTGTGTCGAAAGCCGTACTAATGGTGTTGACGTCAGCCTGTTTGCTGCTCTGGTCCCCCCCGCCTGTATCCAGGATGTTCCCTCCATGAAGAACCAAGATCAGCACATGGATCTTTGAAGGCTGCAGACACTGCTGGGACGTGCTCTCCTGAGGACAGAAGATGAAGGCAAGGGTAAAGGATGGGGATTACGAGGACATCACTTGGAAAATGTTCAGTGAAATATATATTTAGTTACATAAACATCCTGTTCATTACAATGACCAAAGACCAAGACAGCATGCTTACACAGTGAAAAAGTATCAGACAGGTCATCCAAATACCATTGTTTTGTCAGATTCATGGGTCATGGTTTGTGACTAATCATTTCTGTGTTTTGAAACATAAACGACACCACATAATGTTTGTACAAACTTCTTTCGACAACCAGAGAGGGGCGAAGAACCATAACGGAAAACAGGACAGAGCCAACCTACACTCCACCTGGACACCTGTTCAACTTACAGTAAACAATGCTTCCTGAAAACAAGTCACATTGAAAAGGACACAATGTGCAGTTTTGCATTTTTACAAATTTGATCCAAAACTTCACATTTTCATTGAAGCACTGCATGTACATTCAACACCACAGCTGCGAGGACATGGGAGTTGAACAGAGGGTGGCGAGGTTGAGGAGTACACATGGATTTGGGAAAAGGCAGGAGTAGTAAGTACTGGGTTTGCTCATGGGGATTAGGGTCTGTGCAGCCCACTGTGCACTGGAGCCAAGATGTTTACTTACTGACTGGTGCCTTGTTACCATGATGGTGGGAATGGGAGAGCTATCAGCTTGGCCGCTAAGAGAGCCACGCATCTGAACACAAGAGGACAGAGAGGCTCAGGGACAGGTCGCCCTTCTCTTATTCCGGAAACTGTAAACCCTGATGCAAAGCTTTGAGTTTGTTGTTCATTTTAGACTGAAATAAATGAAATGTAATGCACAAGTTTTGGTCCTGAAGGAGATTTTCTGTAGGTTTTTGAGACATATTTTTCCTCAAAGAAAGCTGTAGGGTTGGGTTTAATAGAAATCAGAGACACATACCTCATCTAGTCTGTCCTCACTGGTTGCCCTTTCATAATCCACTGTCATTTCCTTGAACAGCTCACCTGAAAAAAAAAAAAAAAAAGAAAAGGTCTGGTCACATCAAGTAGGACATGCGGTTTGACTGTCCATGATTGGTTTTCATTGTACCAGGTGTTTCCTCTGTGTCTGCAGCTTCAATCTTGTCCATAAGGTCATTGGAGTTCCACTTGGCAATTTCCTTCGGGAAGACCTCCTCTCCATCTGAGAGATCCTCTGCAGGGAGGACACAAGACAAAGGTTTCATCAAATTTAATCATCTTTAAATCAAAATATAGTTCACCTGAAATGCTCAAAATGAATGACGCGTTATCGTTTCATTTTTATGATTGCAAAGGATGTTATGTGTTCACTGGGGGTTTTCTGTCTACAGGACGACCAAAAGGACTCGGTGGATGTGGTGGATGTGGGCCATGGACGGAGCCCTTACATTTTGGAACAGAACTACAGAAAGGCACAAAAGCTGGAATTGTTTTCCCATTCTTCAATAGTAGAGAACCATGCTAACTTTTCACCATTTGGCCTTTGTTTTGGTGGCAACAGTTAAACTGGACACTGGCATCAAGTGACAAAAGGTAAACAGTTCATTTGTGGTTCAGTAATATTATGGAATGACAAGAGGTGACGACTGGACTTGGTGAAGGCCTGTGTGTGAGTGCACTTCTAGTTTCAGCATCTTTCCAAATTTTACACACAGGATTTTAAATGAATAAAAATTTTAGAGTTATTTTCTTGGTTTCTTTATTTTGCATTATTGATAATCATTAATTATATTTTATACAATAGGGTATGAAGGGTACACAGTTCTATTTTTATATTATACTATGAAAATGACTTCTAACTAGACTCTAGAGGATTATGTGATCCTTTCTATTTGCAGGTTTTAGACTCATGAAAAGGGCAGAGGCTGAAATGTTTTATTGCTTTTCCAAAACATTGCAGACGGGGCATTTGATTGAATTACAGGAGTGTGAGCCTTCGCAGCAATATGAACTCTTAAAATGTCCCCTCTGATATGTGACTTCTGTAGATTGTAGAAAAAGTGTTAGAGTAGTAACAGCACCCCCCCCCCTTTTTTTTTTTTTTTTTTTAAAAAGAAGAAAATAATAAGGGCTTTAGATAGATATCTCAACATATCTGAATTTACTAAACAAATATTAAAAATGCATGTTGAATCCATGTAAAGTTTGCACCATCATTTTGAAGATTCATATCTGATCAATATACTCAGTGAACAAGACAGAAGTTATTCATTTATGCTTGAAGGCTTAGATTCACCTTTCCTTTATTCAGCTAAAGTAAAAATTCTGCCATACAAAGCAAGGTGAACATGAGGTAAAAATAAACTAGATGTGAATCTCAAACATTTGCAATAGATGATTACAGCAAGAGGACAAGAACTAGAAACAAACTTTCAAGACAGAAATATAATATCAAATGCAATCTGAGCTAAGTCAGTCTGTTTCCATATTTAATTTGTGTACCTCCAACCTGTGCTGCAGCCTGTCACAGACGCTGTGTTCACATACACTATATCCAGTTTATTTGAATCACCACTATCATTCAATGACTATGATTAAATATCTCCTTGTTTCATGTGCCCCTAGGAGCAATGTCTGTAAATCATAAATAAGTGAAATAGGCACTGGAGCAGCAGAAGTAATCTGTGAATTAGTTGTCACTGAGACAGAAGGTCATGTCAACTCATTTAAATGATGTGACAGTGCTGTAATGAGTTTCATCAGTTCATCCGATAAAATATCACTTTGTTTTCACTTCATGTACATAAATCATGACAATTAATTCATTCAGACATGAATGCTGCAATACACAATACTTTACAAAATGGTTACATATTCAGTCTAATGATTGCTAGCCAGCTGTTCACACTGTCACCTGCAGAAATGTATTCAACTTGAAACATTAATAAGTGCAAATACATCATTTTTATATCATTATAAAATGACAACAAAATGCATGATTTTATTTGTGTTTCATCATCATGATTCAATGCTATAAAACGATTTCCACAAACAAACTCAGGGAAATTATCGGGGGGAGGTTCTTTTATTACGTGTGTGTATCATGAGTTTTGTGTGCACATGGAAGCAGGGAATGTGAGTGAATGTCAGCATGCACTTTCTGAAGGTGGCATCAGGAGGAGACATCTGGCCCATGTCTTCTGCAAAACCCAACCGGAAGAGAGCACGGGTGTTCCACAACACCAACCTATTTCAACTGCAGCCCCAAAGCATGCTGGGTATCAGGAAAGCTTAAGAACTGATCTGTGGTTAAAGAGATGCATGCAAAGTTAGGGGAGAAGGGAAAGGAAGGAGCAAGCAGGGTCTTGAAAACCTTAAAGTAAATACATTTACCCATCTCTTTCACCTCTGAGTTAAAATAAACCCTCTGTTTACCATGAGCATCGAAGAACTCCTCGTCCGAGCTGTCATCTGAGTCTCGTGCTATGCTCTGCATCCTCCACTCTGAAATGCTGTGACGTGACGGACTCACTGAAATACAAAAAAATTCACTGTTATTTTAGCACATGTGTTTCAGCCTCTCTCTTTCCCTTTTTGACACACAAACAGTGTATGACAAAGAAATATTGCACAATCTCCCCCCAGCCCACACTCATACAGTGTTATATAAACATGCAACAGTCTCTGTGGTGAATTACTTCATCCCAGATGGACTGCTTGGTGGTCAAGGGGGTGGGTGAAAAGTGGGGCCTAATGTAACACAGTCAAACTCCAAACACAGTGACAACCAAATGCCTGCTGTGGGAAATGGCAGCACTAAGAGCAGGTCTTCAGTCTATGTTTCGTATATCATTAGTGAGGAGGAAGAAAAGGGGTGTCGCTCTAAGGGTGAGAGCGGGGCACAGCTGTAGCTGTCAGCACACAGAAGGAAACAGCAGCGGTGGAGGGGAGGGTTGCTGTGAAGAACGTCAGCCTCCTCTGGTCTGTGATGTCAGCACCGAGGCTAAAAATAGCCCAGGAAAAAAAACACACGGGGGAGTTACAGGGGTAAAAAAAAAAAAGCTACGCTGGATGAGAGTGAGGGTCCAGGTGGCAGCTACAGTGAGCACAGCTCTGAGGTAGAGGTGACACTGAAGATGGGTGTGTTACCACAGGCGGTCTGTGCTGCTAAAAATAACTCAGGTGAGATCTATCGAGTAGTAGGGGTGAGACGAGGCGAGTTGTGTACTACGGCAAATGTGAAGGCCTGAGTAAATATAGCAAAAACAGTCCAATTAACACCAGGCGCCGGACAAAAGCAAAGCGTAGGACAAAGCAGAGTTTGCATACTAAAAGCTGCTCCAGAGGTGTTTGACTTTATTAACACTAATTCAACAATTCAAAACATACAACTCTTCAGCAGATGCTTGTCAGAGAAACTTGTACTGTGTGCAGCTGAACCACAAAAATACAAGGCCAGTTCTTTTGCATGGAGATGTTACTGTAATGTACTTCACTTCCATCAAAATGAGATGGAAAAAACCCCCCAATTATCATAACTTATCGCACCGACAGTGCTTTCATTTTCACTGCTTGTTTTATTAAAAACGAGAAAAACTTCAACTCTGTTTACAAAATGAATGAGGTTGTGAACCGATATATGAAGGTTAAGTGAGAGGGTATGTCTTTGTTTATTTTTAGTAATTGTTTATGCTATGTCTGGAACAACAGCATATAAGTATTTTGTGGAGCTATGATGCTTTGAGAAATGAGCATTTTTAAAGCTACATTTTAGTCCTGCTTTTGTGGATGTTTTATTATTTCTTTCAAGCTTGGAATCTCAAAACTAAAATGTTTTTCAGCAGAGGTTTGAAGAAGAAGCCATCACATTTTAACTTCTTTATTACCACCTTTCAAACTTTTAGCCCCAACAGTTGAGTAGAGTGTTCTTTCATGCTACACTGAAATAATCACACAAACAGAAAAAGCGTTTACTAACTTCACACCTGCTTAAAATTTGACCTTGTTGAAGTCTTCGCATTCAGGTCTCAAATATTACAGCTGGTGTTTGTAGTTGTGGAACACTTGATTTTCTGGTTAGATAATCAGAGCTACTAAGGTGTTAAGGAACAAGATGGAAAACCAAACAAATAGGATTTGCGATGTCTTGTGTAGCCATTTGGTTCATAAGGTCCTATGTAATGCGTCTTCCTCCTTGTTCTGTTAGTTAATGTCGTTAAATGGTGTGTCAGTCTCAGAATGTATGACATATTTGAGAGGAATACTCTGATCATTAAGTCTAATCAAATAAACTAAGATAATAATTTGGAAATAGAGAAAATCCATGTGAATATAAAATTCATGCAGATCCCTATGATATCAGTCACATTAGTGCCTAACACACCACCACAGAGATGTGACAGGGACAAAGTTCTCACCTCCTCTCTTGGATGAGCGGGAGGATCGAGATGAGGTGGACCACTGCTTGGTGAGGACACCTCGTGGCTGCAGTGTCTCTCCACCTGAGCTGACCACAACCTCCTCAGCTTCAATAGAGCTGATCGCCTCTTTCGCCTCCTGTTCTTTATCTGGAGATGGTGCACCTCCGTTAGCTTCGGTGGCCTCCTCTGCCTGACTGAACTGAGCCATCTTCCGGGCCAGGGTCAGCTGGGTTTCCAGCTCCAGCTGCCTGATGTCCTCCATGGTCAGACCATACCACTCATCCTGCCAGCACCAGGCCTGCCGGTGGGCACGCACCATCACCTTCCTCAGTCCTGGAGAGAGATAATGGGGAATAAAGTGTCAACACAATAACAAAAAAAGTGTCAAAAGTACTTTATTCTGCACTAGCTTGAAAGGATCTGTAGCTGGAAACTCACCAACATCATGGATGAAACGTTCAATCTTCGACTGCATGCCCCAGTACCGGAACTCCACCTTACACAGTTTGTAGGCACACATGATGGGGGACTTCCCTGGGTTATTGTTGTATTCCTCTATCCAGTCATCCCGCAAAGGACCCCTCTGGGTCTTCATTGACTTGTAGAGCCGTGGGTCCTCCTCAGCTTTGTACTCGTGAGGGGGGATGGGATCTGTCACAATGTCGATTGGATCTGTCAATGAAAATTTGAGACCAGAAAAATTTGCAAATTATGGCATAAGATTTGTTGACGTTATTGTTATTACATATTCCTGATTTTATTTATTCTTCAACAACATGTAAGTGGTTGGAGCAGAACAGTAAATGGTCTTACACTAGAGGCTAGACATTTTTTATTACTAAGTTTATCTAGCAGCCAAATATATACAAGAACAATTCATTGATTTGATTATAATAGTCATTGTGGAAACTGGGTCACTGCATGCCCTACAACCATACATTTCTAAGCAGCTTCATATTAGATATCAACGCTTCCCACAGCAACAACAAAAAAAACTGTTGCAGCACCATCAGACTGCCACAAGTGGGCCTCACCTACTATTTCAGACAGAAATAAGGAGACTATCAGTTTGAAAGTTCTATAATAGCTACCCTGTAAACAGTGATCTGGAAAGTCAAAATAGAACAATATCTACTAAACTCATATACTGCACTAAGATGATGTAAAGGACTTTCAAAGTTAATGTAGTCTGACACATGACCATATGAGCATCTGACTTTGTTATTTGGTTTCAGGATTGGCTGGTCTTACCAATGCTCCTCTGTCTCTTCTCTGCTCCAGACATGTTAAAGACATCTGCTTGGTTTCCTGTATCAGGTTTGTAGTATGTCTCAATGTCAATGGAGAATTTCTCAACAAAGGGACATGTGTATCTGAAGAAGAAAAGAATAACAACATGAAGAAATTATAATTGCACAGACCATCAGAACTGAGCAAACAGAGTTTCAATTAAGCTGCTACACTGTAATGAAAACTATTTTAATTAAGGTGGCAACCCCCTCCTGCTACTGAGAATAGAAGATGTATGAGCCATGCCCATCTGTTGTATCGGAGGTGTCTGTGGCAAAGCTGTCACTGGTTGAATAGACGTGTCAACAGGCACTTGCAGTCTATCAATATTCTGACAGTATATTCAAGGGCAGATCTCTTTTCAGCACCTTCACGTTTTTGTGTTTGTCAGGGCCCACACAGACAAACAGACTGACACTCTGAGAATGAGGGGCCATCAACATCAAACAGTCTGGGAGCTCCGCCGGCCAGACGGCAATCTCACGGTCTACGCTATAATATTCTGACAACTGCTCTAAGGTCTTTATTCTCTCCCGGCTTTGACTGAGGAACAGGAATTAAGGCAGGACTTCACATAAAGTATCTTTAAACTCACTGCACCGATTCACTGAATGGATTGGTTTTTATTTTCAAAACAGGTGGTGAATTAAAGCTATTTTTACACAGCCATAACATGTTGGTCCTTACATTTAAAAGCTAAACTACTGTAGATGTTTGCATAGATAGTAGAACTTCAGGAAAGTCTGGTTCTACTAACAGTATAAGTGCAGTTGTTAGCACAGTGTAATTTTCTTGCAAGTTATGCAGATTTTTCCGCTGTTGTCAACCTTGTTTCTTCGCCAAAAAAGCACCATGCGACAAATCCAGCAGATTTCAGGTCCTCTTCATTAAGAAGTGTAACAGATGTCTGTAAAGCCCCATTTGCACAGGACTAGTATAACCTGGGGACCTCTGCTGATTTGGAAATTAAATCCCCATGTGTTTCAGGCCATGCATTTACAGAGGAAAAGCAAAGTCTGTTTTTTACTCCAAATTTACTGACACTGTTTCCCAGTTCTGAAGCCAAGGCTAACTAATAATCGGAGAGCATTTACAGAGAACTGTTGAGCCAGTTGAAAGATAGAAAAAAGTTCCTTACTGAACACTGTAATCTATCTGATCACCTGGACTTTTTGATCCATCAAAGAATTGAATTCAAGGTTAAGACATGTGGTTGTTCACAGATAAAACTGTATGCTACTTACAATTCAAGTAAGGAGTCTACTACCTCCATGCCCAAATTATGGGGATAGAAGGTTCTGCAGAGATTTCACATGTCAACTTCTGGAATCATTACAAATTGCCAGAGGTCCACATGTAGTAGGCCTACTAGTCCTGTGCAAATAGGGAAAAGTCAATGTGTCTCTAGCATTGATTGTGCTCAGGGACTGGAGGAGAGTAGATATTCATTAGTTTGTCAACTCATCAGCAGCCAGATGTGAATGACTCCTCAACTGATGAACCTAGATCCCCTTAGTTTGCAGAAAAAGTCTTCTGATTTTGTTCTAGATTACTCATGACTATTTAAAATCTAATATTCATGAATAAAGAATCTCAATCATGCATAAATATCCAAGCACTGGAATTATCTTTTCCTTTGGTGGCTAATTCATAACACTGTAGAACATAAATTCTAAAATTGTATTATATTACATCAAAAATAAGAGTTCGTGCAGAGGGGAATGTGGATGTCCTGCAGAACCAAAGCTCACCTGGTACGAGTATAAGGATAGGCATTCCAGGATTCTTCTTCCACTCTTAGTGCTGCTTTGGGCAGGATGGAGCGGAACCAGCTGGGAATGTGCATGCCAATGTGGTAGACCTTATGGGTGTACTGGCCTGTCCCACCAGGTCCATCTGTGTAGGGCTTATTTTCAAGGATCTCCACTCCACTACCTTCACCACAGCTCTCTTCTCTGCTCTTTTTCTGTAAGAAGGAAAATAAAACTGTAAATCTGCGGACATAATGTGTGTGACTGTTTTTCAAATATGTACAAAAAGGATCAAGCTGAATCTCACAGCCTGAAAATACATCTTCCTGAGTAAATTAGATTAATTTGATCTGAAACAAATAATGACTGAATACTGCACTCTTCACAGATGACAATCTGTCAGGAGCCAGAAACACAAGGCAACACATGAACCAAATGAATAGCTTCCTGTCAGCTTGTCTGTTCTGAATTGCAAATCAGGAAGTCTAAAACCAGCTAATGGAGCCACACCCTACCCATATTTACATTCCAGGTAGGAAGCGAAGCTGGGTGGAACCTATACGTGGATTTTGAGTAGACTCACAGCTAGGCGGCCTGAAGCTTAAAAAAAAATGACATTGTATGGCACCCAGAAGACTTTTGATTGTTATAAAATCAGTGACACAAGCAACCAGGTGGGCACAGTCCAAGTGCTGACAATATAAAACAGTAAAGAGAGCAAAGAGCAAGGGCCATAAATGTCAGGAAATTTCTTATGTATAATCTTTCTGCTTCTCTTATGTGTTGCTTTCTGGTCATTTCTACACATGCAGTTCAAGGTGTGTTAAACTTAGGGCTACCACAGTATTTAATGCAGCACTGGGATCACAGTGAGAATAATCCTCCAGTTGATCCAGAGAAAAGAAGCAATACGAGCAAGGTGGTGATTCAGTGAAGTAGGAAGGAGGAAGCCATGAGGCGACCAGTGCTCCGGACCTCATTACCTCTGACAGGTCATTCATTAGCTACCCGCTCTGCTCTCAACAACTTCGACACAGCTCACAAGACACAGCACAGACACCACAGTACCATCAAACTGGTTGTATACACAGTGAGTGCTTGAGGCAGGAAACCAACAATGGATCAAAGCTGACAGTGTACTGTATGCATGAAAATTATACTACAAAAACTACACTAAACTGACCAAATGTAGCCATACAACACAGAACGATAAGGCTGGAATGGCTGCAAATGTAAAATAAATAAATAAATAAATAAATAAATGTGCTTACATATGTATGGTAAACAGACAGACTGTTACAAGCAAAAAAGAAAGGATAAATCTTTCGGGTACAATCATGGGTAGAAATATTGTGGGTGGTTTTGGGTGAGGTCTTCCTTTAATTACACAGATGACAGAGAACTGTGGCCTGGCAAACTGTGTTCCTTCTTCCACTGCCTGAGGCGATAGATGATTCTGTCCAGTTCACTGGGAGAAGCAGAAAGATTACAAAACAGTGGGCAGGGCGCAGTTGTTCCCTCAAGGAAAAGGGGAAGAGAGCCAGGTCAGGTAGATAACATGCTGAAAATCAAATAAACACTGATTCTAATGAAAATACTTAATAAAAAAAACTGTGCTCTGTTTATTTGTACATGGGATATAAACTGTACTTCAGGATGAACAGAAGTAAGAATAAGCAGTACACCATCTAGTGCATTCAGAGATAGGTGGTTCCTCTATACAATATATAAAAAAGATAAAGTGCTCTGTGATGCTACTTCATGGGCTGCTCTAAAGTCTTTTTGCAATAAGGGCCTCGTGTCCACCTTCAAACAGCCGTTAACAAAATGAAACCACAATGAAAGGCCACTGTATGTATTTAGATCAGACAGGATGGGAGTCGCATCCTGTTTTTTTTTTTCATTCCCGTCTTGTCATTCAGGCAGTGAGGCGTTTCCCGTTTGCTGCATTTCACTTCACCCCTTGCTTAGTCAGAGAATGATGGATGTGTGTGAACAAATGAGACACAGTGAGATCCTCTCATATTTAATTGTTCACACTGTTCTCATTTGCTTCGTACATTATTGCAAATCCCTATGCAATGATAATGAATTTACAATTATCACAAGCAGAGGCAGGGCAAAGGAAGGCGAGTGCAAGGAGGGCTGGGGTAGGTGCAGATATGACCAGGCTGTCCTTAGGCCCTGATTTCATTTATGTGGCTTACACTGGGGATGGATCACAGGCAGGCAGGCCTACATGCTGCAGTTGCCCTGGTAACATGCAGCAATGAAGTGAGGGTATCCACACCAGCAAAAATCCTTGTTTCCTCTCTGCTAAGAATTCAGCTCTCTCTCTCTCTCTCTCTTTTACTTCCACCCCCTCTCTCTTTCTTCCCCTCCCTCCTTTCGAAGCTTCTCTTTTTATCCTCCATTTCCTCGTTTCATTCACTCCCTCTCTTGAATAAAACCTGACCACCGGCATGCTGCTGATGTCACGGTTGCCATAGTAATAGGAGCCTTACAGCAATGAGGATGAACGCAGAGGGTGAGGTCAGAGGGAAAGGTAACTATGGGTCTCTAATGTAAGAATTCCTTTTCACTGACTTTTTTTTTTTTTTACATGCTTAAGAATGCACACATGGAATGCTTGTTCAGGAATTAAGACACTGGAACCTTGTTGTTGAACCATATGCCTTTGGCTGACATAATCCAACAAATAATACACAGTGCAAACCATAAGGGACCTAGATGGAGCAAAACAAATACTGTTGTTATTTGTCTTGCATAATTAATAAGCTGTGTCTTCATTCTACGGTGCCAAAGAAATTACTTAGTGTGCAGAAGTGTGATCTATTTTTGAACAGTGTGGTCTGTCTGTATGCTTCAGGGCAGGTCTACTGAGTCATGCTCCCAACCATCTACAGATCAACTTGATTACCTGCCTGTTTGGTACACTGGGGAACAACAAACAACAGCATACAAAACTCCGCTACAGTTTTTTTGACAGGTAAAAATTTAGGAACTTGTTTGGCTGTGATGGGTAGCTGATACACCTAAAATAAACCTATCAAATTAAGCTGCTAATGTGCCACTGGACTACTTTCACTTATGTCTTATTATTCTTGTTGTCTGTGACTATGGTAAAAGACCACAGAAGAAGAAGTATACTCAATATTTAACAAAATGCTTCAAACAGATCTAATGGCAATTGGCTCTTCCACAAACTTGTGAAAAAAGATGAGAAAAGACTGACACCAATGAGGAAACACAACTGCTGAATTCTTAGTGCCAAGATCTGCCATGTGCCTCAAACAACAACAGAAGAAAGACAAATCAAGTGCCTAAAATAATATGAAAAACATTAAAAATAGCACCTAAATATGGCAGAATTTAAACCATAAACTCATGGCTGACTCATTGCAATAGATGCCTCTCCAGTGTACTGGTATCCACAGTGTACCTAGCATTGCCACTGGATTAAATAAATCTTCCTTCATGTGCTCATGCCATATTAAGAGAAACATGTTGCCACATAGGATAACTGAAAGCTGTATAAATCAGCCTTTCCTACTTGCAGCTATAAAGCTCTTGAATTCTGCAGCTACTGGTGTGATTAGACAAATGAAAACTGTCTGGTGCAGACAAAGCTGTATGTCCATCTCCATCTCAGCAGTCTTTGTGTATACCAAAGTGTGTGAGAGCCCCCATCCTTTTCCTAAAGAATCACACAGCCTGTGACATGTGGAAAGAGCCAGCTTCAGAGAGTCTAAATTGGATAATCTATCAGCACACAAGCCCTCTTTGTTCAGTTACTCCACTAGCGTCAGACACCATGTGACCAATCATTTCATAATTGGGCATGGTACACGCTTGAAAACCCCCTGCTGTGTTAATATTTCTCCTCTCCAAACGTTTGTTACTTTTGCCCTCTTTTCTGGCTTGCTTGGTTGTTTTTGGCAACATGTGTACGAGTGAGGGTAAGAATTCGTTGGGGAGCACTGTGGGTACACTCACCTGGATCATATAGAGCTGGGCGATGCGGTACTCCTCCACACTCATGGGCATGGGGATGCGGTACTCCTTGATAAGCATGGTGATTTTTGGAGGAAGGGGAAGAGGGGATGAGGGAGAAGATCAACAAGGAAAGGGGGGAGGAAGGGAGGGAGGGAGAGAGGGAAGGGTGGGGGAGAGGGGACAGGAGGGACTCAGAGGCTCCTATATGTGAATTGTCAAATCACCAGCTCTATTCCTCATTGATGGTTTCTGCAGAGGTAAAAAAAAAAAAAAAAAAAAAAGAGAAAAGCACAACATAAGTAACAAGTGAAAACATCTTTAAGTATCTACGAGAAAAGAATTAGTAATATTTTTCGTAGCCTCAACATGTTGTTAAGCCAGATGATAGACCTTTGAACAGACTTTCTTCAAATAGGTGTCCATCGACATCCATCGCTCCAAAGCAGAAAACATCAGCAACAAATTCCTTCATTATGAACAAAAGATGTCAGCACACAGAGTAATTTCAGAACTTGTGAAATTCCATTACACAAAACCAGTAGTTCTCGTGGCTCACCGGCAGAAGAACAGAAAAGCCGCAGTGTCATTCAAAACATATGTGGTTACTGTGAATCTGCTCCGAGCATCACCGCTGTGGCTCCATCCAGCCTCTCAGATCTGAGTAAGGCACTTCTCAGGATAAACTTCTGTTCTTATACACAGGCCACAAGCTCTGTGCATGTGTGTGGGGCGGGTCACCAGAGTATACGGAGAACACCCGTGCTTTGCCGACGGTCCCAACAGCCACCCCGTCTCTCCCATCCCTTCAGCGCTGTCACATGGGGGGCTCACTCAGCATAAGAGGGATTACAGTTGAGTGGGGAGCATTACATAACGTTGTAAGAGCCCCCTGTGCATGCTCCAGGTTTCACAAATAGCAGCCTCAGAATTACACAAAGAATTGTTGTCAAACCACTGGGCAGAAAGGGGTAGGCGTGGGCTATACATACGCAACGTGTGGGTGGCGTGAGTTGCAGAAGTCTGCTTTGACCGCTAAGGGAAGAACAAGCTCTCTAAAGCCAAGCAAGCGCGAAACAACATCCTGACTGTACAGCAGTGTACTGTAGTGGGAGTTTATCTAAATCCAATACCACAGGTGTCAGATAAGGTAACACATCAACTGAAGAGGGCTCAGTAATGAAAGGATGATCATCTAGGTGAAAAACCCTTCAACAACACATGCAAAAATTAACAACACAGATTCTATTCAGCAAGAATACTGTATGTCCGCGTTCTTTTCTGATTCTTTTCTTGCACGTTTTTAACACAGTGGTTTGGATAAGTGCATTTAGTAAATACTAATACTTCAGAAAACTGGGTAAATAACCTGTGTATTTACTCATATACACTAACTAGATATTTTACAACTGTAATTCTTGTACCAAACTCTTTTGCAAGTTTTTATGATCATACAATTTCTAAAATCTTAACATTTTTGTTGTGTTTTTTTGAGTATTGTATTGAACTATGTTCATTCACTAAGGCCTTCTTAAATCCATGTGTTTATGCGTCTGAGGATAAAGGAAGACTGTCTGTAATCCCTTGTGTAACAAGTCTGAGACAATTCTAAATTTCATTTGTACCTACAAAAAGAAAAAAAAACAAAACTCCAAGCATAAGAAACTCTTTGGACAAAAAACAAGTGACACAGGCACCCCCTGAATTCAACTGACTACTTGTATAACCCCACACACATACACCATGTTCACTTATTTCCCAGGGCCTTTGGCACGCGGCCATTCTGTCTAATCACACTAATCACACTCATATTCCCACTGCGTCACTTATCCAGTAAACAAAGGCCAGCTTTGGTGAGACTGTTGGCATTATATGAGTGTTCACGCCTGCAACTCACCCCTAAAACACAGACAGGACAAGGATGTACAGTGTGTAACTTCTCAACCTGTGGCAGGTGTTTACAACTTATGACGTGTTCTAGTTCAAAGAAGGTAACACTGTGTTCTCAAAATTTTTCATATAAAATGCCTTACGCAGAAGAACAATGCATTGACAAAATCGGAGCAGAACGCCACATTACACTGAAAATAACCACACTCTTGGGAAAGGATGGGGTAAAACTAGGCTAGCTGGACAGGCCCAGAGAAAAGCCTCCAGCTCGGGAGACTCTAGATGTTAAGAGCTGGGCTTTAAGAGGGGCCATCACAGTGCTCATCCATGACAACAGTGATAAGAAACAGATTAAAACCTGGTTCAAGAATGTGGTATCAGCATGAATGTGGTTTGTGAATGATGCTGCTCTGTATCTCTTAAAATTTTCCTCTTAGCCAGAGATTGTGTGACTTTGGCACACACTCATTGTGAAACACTAACAGATTCCTTTACTTCCTGATAATTTACTGGGGGATGACCATTGTGTATTTAAAAGTCTAAAGTGCAGAAACTAAACAGTTCCCTGAACAAGGAGACAGGCCAGGCATGTGAAAAGATGAAAAGTGGGACAAATAGAAATAGGAAAAATGAGACTGACAAGTGACTAACCAGGTGTATCATTACGCTGTACAGCATAATGTATTAAAGCCTTGAGACTGAATAGGGACTTGTACTGATGCTGATGCATGTGCATCCTGCTGTGCAGCATCATGACAGTTCTATTTCTTCCTGGGGCCACAGCAGTGACTACATGATTGATTGATGTTGTTAAGTCTATTAACCATCAGAGACCTATGAACAGAGGCTAATAGTATGTTGCAAAGTCCAGGTTATGGTCATCAAGTTGGAATTTTCAGTTTCATTATTACATATAATACATTACAGCATTCATGCATGATTATTTTTCATGGATCTAACCTATCTGACATTTTACCACCTATCAGCTTCCCAGGATATTTCTCTTTGTCTAGGTGTTGTTTTTTCAACTTGTGACATCAAGGCAGCAACTGAAAGACATACCCAAACGGTGGATACCATAAAAATGTGTTTTTTGCATGTCTGACTTGTGTAGTATCGTTAGCATTATGACTTAAGTGCAGTTTTTTTCCTAAACAAAACACATTTTGTGTTCGCCTGCACCATGAGTTCAATTTAGTATGCAACATCTTCTCCTTTACACTCACACCTGAATTAAATGATTTAAATGCTGTGCACAACATACGACCTGTAATGTATGATCCACCAGCAGCCCCGAGAGAAAACTGGCACCATGCTTGACCCAGAAAAAAGCACTCTCACACACTGCTTAAAAATAGCCTGGTCACAATAATCCTAGCATACGCAAGCAGAGTGCTTGACGTTGTTTGTTCAGAGAATATGCTCATTCCCTTCTAAAAATATAGTCTCTGCCCCCCTCTAGGCAGTGACGCAATAGCAGCACACGCCAATGCACAGTACAGCGCTCATCACAAAGCAGCCTGCAATGTTCCTGCTCCTGTTTCGATATAAAATGAAGTGCCATACCTCTGCCCACCTCAGATTTTTAGTCTGTTAAGCCTGGGTGTAGCTGTGGCAGATCTATTCACCCTGGTGAATTACACTGCGACTACCTCCACTATGACCCTGTTAGGGCTGCTGACCCATGAGGAATGCCATAAAATCCTCCAACTCTACCATCATTTCCAGTTGCATTATTCTGCCCATTTTAAGATTTAACGGAGATTAAAAAACAAAAAAATCCCACAAAGTATCAGCTACAAGCTTCTTACAGAATAACAAGCATCTAAAGAGTGAAATGTTTTTGAAGTTTCCAGATAATATTTAATACAGAAGCCATAAGGAGTGTGTTTGTAAACACAACTACATCTGTCCAACTGCTGGATCTGGTGTAAACAAACAAGCGCTCAGAGTTGCCACATCTGCTAACCTCTAAACAGGGGTAAGTGTCTGACCTAAACAGAAACCTGCTCATTCCACAAAGCAAAGACTGGATTACGCTTCACAGGACAGATGCTCTTCTTGCCATCCAAACATTAAGATTCCCTTTCCACCCCGATATTCATTTTCCTTGCCTCCTCGGACTACCACAATAATAGGAAAGGGCAACAGCAAAATTGGTTAAAAGATACACCATACAAATCAGGACAAAAGGCCAGATGATGAGAGGACTGAGAGCAACAGCTGGACCCAAAACAGATTTCTGGGCTGAAGTGTTGACTCATGGGAGGAGTTTTCCTAAAGGCCACAACAGAGGCCTCCATTAAATTTAGCCTTTGTTTTAGAGAGCAACACTTTGCAGTGGAGCAACAGAGGAGGTGGTGAATCCCATAGAACCCTGGGGGTGGGGTGGGGGCAGGGTTTCCCTAATGACCAGAGGCGAGACCCCTTTAAAAATCGAGTGGAAAATTTTAGCCCATGTACTGCCTAAAATACCATAGATCAGTTTCACACAGTGCTGCAGAGGTAACTTCAGCTATGACAACCACGGCAAACACAACCTCAGCCTGAGACAAGAACCCTTGATTGAGTTGATAAGCTTATCCAGATAAATGTCAAAAGGCTTTAGACAATGCAGTTCATGGCGGGCTGTGGGTGCTCTGAGGCCAGAGGGAAAGAGTCCACCTGCAGTGACCACAGGGGCAAACATCACTGTGAGAATGGGATTTCTCTGTCCCCCAACCATCTAACATGAACAACTGTAATGTAACATTTTAACACCTGAAGCCTCCCTATAGTGTTCTTGTTAATTTAAAAAAATAATAAATAAAGACTGACCCTTGTTATAGTACTTTCGTACACCACACAGTACACAAGTGTATGTATAGGGTGTGCAGTTGCTGTGCAATCTGACATAAGATCACGTTACCCTTTGTTTGATCTCAATAAAACACTGAGACAGTGAGCAAACATGTATTTGTTCCAGGTATTTAAAGGTAGTCCGGACTCTTTGAATGCTATACAGCACAATGCACAGCTCAAAGTGATGAGACAAAAGCAGGGTATTGTTTGAGTTCTCTATTTAGTTTCCAGACATAGACTAATGCAGAGCAAACAAAAAGCATAAATGAAAATGAAACATGCCAAGGTAAAAGGAGATGAGCTCTTTACCCATTAATATTAGTGTATTAAAAAGTAGAGCTGCAGCAACATGAGCTGCCTGTGTCACTGGCAGTGTGACGTATAAGCAGAGGGGTGTGATACTGTCAGATGAAGGACTGACAACTTAACGTAAACTACATAGTTATATGTCACCATGTTGTGCCTTATACTGTAAATACAGCACGATCTCATGATGCATCTGAGAACAAGGCCATCACAATTCCTGTCCCTCTGACCTGTGCTCCTCCACAGGCTGAGGTGGGATGCACAACCAGTCCTCGTTCTCCTCTCACCATCACATCACAAGTTAGAAACTAAAAATACTTGACTCCTTGAGAGCATCTCCTCCATTGTGTTCCTCCTCCTCCTCCTCCTTCTCCTCGTCCTCTTCCTCCCACAGTAGCCCTGCAAGTTAAGAACTGCTTCTAAATATGACTCTCACTTACACAGAGAGAGAATGAATAACAACCTGCACCATGTACAGGCACCACACAGAAATGAAGTAGAGGCAGAACTTTGGACAGGAGAAAAAGATCACTTACCTACTGAGAGGTTTCATTTACACTGAAATTTAGGTCAAGGTTTTAAAATTTAAGGCAAAAAAACATATAAAATGTATCACATCCAATGATTTAGTAACTGAAAATGTCCAATGCAGTCCTTAATGATGAAAAGATGACATGCCTAAAAGCAGTTGCAGTGACAAGAGCTTTCATTGTACTTTAACTACTCACACAAATACTTAAATCACTTATCCTCCTGAGACCCAGTAATCATTTTTGTCCTCTGTATTTTTGTCCATCGCACAGGACATTCAAAAACATAAAAACGCATAAATCGGGAAAAAACAAAAAACAAAAACAGTTGCATCATGCTGTTTCCAGACAATTAATTATTTCATATTTTTAAAAAGACAAAATGTTTACCTTCCAGGATGTCAGGAGGATATACCTGAACTCACAGCAAAACACATCTAAAACTCAGAACCAGCTGAATAGATTAGATAACCCCACTGGATGTGTTGTAATTAAAAGTGGACATAAATAAATCAGGTTCCCAATGACTGCTGGGAACTTTAATCTGCTTTAATATGTGATTCCATTGTTTTCTTATGCCTCAGTGATGTTCATCAGCCCACCAGTTTCCAAAATGGGCCTGTTACATACCAACTCGATCTCTAATCAACACCATGCCTCGCTCTGGAATCCAGAATTAGATGACCTTATATGCAAATTACACTTGGATTAATGAGTTACGAGCCAAGGTTAAATGAGGATCCCCCCCTCGCTGTCATTCTCTCCCAGTGCTCAGACAGCCTAAATCAACTGTGCAGAGTGCAGGCTTATGTAACTCGAACAGATACAGAAAAGGAAAGCATTACTACTCTAAGTCTTTTTGTCCATCCCATTAGCTAACTCATGTAGCCTACAGACCCCATGATGGGAAACAACTTTGTTGATTCAGACAGCCTACCTCAAACATCGTCATCAGCCCTTTCAGAAGTGCTCAAATTAAGAATGCCAAGCTACTTCTGCCTACATTTCAAGGGCCAGTTCACACATGTTGGATGTTTAAAGATTTTAAATATGTAACATTTTACTGAATCTGATTTGGAGTTTACTTTTGACGATGAGAAAAAAAAAGGTAGTTAACTTGTGTTCAACATGTGCAGTGTACATAATGTGACTGGGTGACTCATTTTGGAGTATTTAAAGGCTACAGGTGAAATACATTTAATAAAAATTAAATAATATGAAACTAAAACATTTTATGTTGTGGTAACCACATTTGTAGGAACTTTGCCTGGTAATGCAGCTTTAACTAAATCCAAGAAGAGAAATTAAATGGATTATACTCTTCCAAACTTGTGAAGAAAAATGTTTTGCCTGAGGCTAACTGTATTCCCTTTCTGCTCCTTTATCCTCTCCATCATTGCTCGAAAGGGGGGTTACCATGGAGACAAAGAAGGTCCTTTCCTTATTGGATGCCAAGACGAAGTCAGGGTGATGAGGGAAGAGGAAACCAGACACTAACGGGACTGATACTTCTTTCTCCTGTTTCCCCGGTTTCTACTTTCACTTTTGTTGAGTTGCTCCCCACCTCGGTTCATTTCCACTCTGGTTACTGTGTTCTGGCTACAGCGTAAGCCTGCATCACTCAGTGTTTCTCAACCTAAAAATAAGCTTCTGTGATATATGCAGGTGACAATTTAGAATTAAGAGAACGCATGGTAAAAAATAGCAGTGGTGGGTGTTACACATTGCCTCAGGCAGAAGTCTACCTACAGTTATGTTGTTTGCAGAGCTACATGCTGCTGCCAAAGTAATTCTTGTTTTGCTGCCAAACAATGTGAATATATGCCTGCTAAGGCCCACACACCTTCAAGAGTTAAAATGCTCCCTGTACTATGCAACTACAATGTGCAATTTCTTTCTAAAAGGGTATGTATGGTATATAATGTCATTGATCTGAATCAAACATCTAGCAAAAAGTGAAAATACCGTGCAGGAGAGTGCTTACAAAACCAATATCCAATATATTCACTACTAAGAATTTCGGTCTTTGTGCCCCAATTTCTCATGCTCTAGTAGCTGAAATGAAAATGGATCTGAAAACTTTGGTGTGAATTGAAGACAGAGGAGCAGACAAATATGCAGGTATCAGAAAAAAAAGTCAATTAGAGGAACAGTGAAATTAAAGAAAGGAATGTGATGAGGATTGGAAAAGGAGGCAGCAGATGATTTTTTTTTTTTTTTAATGGAAACCATTAGTAGTCATTGAGGAGAAGAACAGGTATAACCAATTACAAAGTCCCAAGAGGAAAGTCTAAATAAATCCTAATCTAATTTATCTGTTGCTATTACAGCCTTTTTTCCCCTATCATTTTGGTTTGGATAAATCTGAATCAATGAGTCATCAGTTCAGTGAGTAGGCCTGTGTTCACAGGACACCAGGCATCGAGGAAAATTAATTGGCATTGAGAAAAATTGCTGCTAATGAAAAGCTAAGGCCATGTGCTGCCGTTTGGTGAAATACCTCAAACCCTGTTGTGCAGCAGAGCTCTTTCCAAACGTGTTCTACCCAGTGACCAAAGACAGAAGCTGTCTCTCATTCTGACCATAAAAGGCCATTTCAAAGATGCGCTTGGTCCTGTGACTTTGGCTAACATTTCTATGGGTTTTGAGGTCAGTGTTTCACTTCTGTGGAAAACCAGCCATTTGTACCTTGGGAAGTTCTTATCAGTGCCAGACCTTAAAAAAAAAAAAAAAGTCTTCTCCATCAGATTTTTACTGTGAAGCATTTGAATGTTTGTCAAACATCACTCTTAATGGTGATGTGGAGTTCTGCCTGAAACATGGAAGTCTTTGGCAAAGATTGGAATAATGCTGAAAGACTTTTCAATAAAAGGTTGTATACCAGGAGAAAAAAATAAAGAGAGCAAGGGGGCAGCAAGGGGGGGATTTAGGGACTTAAAGTGTCTATTTTTAGCTACAGAGAAATCAGGTGTCTGTAGCCAGTAGAAATAAAAGGGAAGCGGGGGGAAAAGTGACATGAAGCAGCGCTGTCGCTTTTATTTTACATGATCCCTGTGAGTCACAGTACTGCAAGGGTTAGGGGGTGGGATAGAGCAAAATACAAATGTAAAACGGCATATATAGCCCATACGCACACAACACGATATGAATAAATATGCAAAGCAAAACCAAGAAAAGAAAGCCGAAGAGCACAGCGACAGCCTCACTGTGATTTAAAAAAAAAAAAGAATGATACTCGGTGAGTAGATTGTGAAAGCAGCATTTCTGATTTACAGCAGACTATGGTTTGTGCTGATTAGACTAGCTGATACCATTTACTGGGATGCAGGACTTTGCATTACAGAAGAACAATATAGTTGCAAGAACTTTTCTGGCAAAGAGGGTGTATGTCAGAGGCAACATAATGACTGTACTTCAAGGATCGTGATTCACGTCAAATGCAGTAAATAAGTATATTATTTTTAAAAACCACAAACTGCCACGAAGGTTTTTAAGCCAGTGGCATGAGATTTACTTTGGCATTTAGCTTTTCTCACTCCTTACCCCTTACAGACATTCATGAACTTTTGTGAGAGTGCAACACCATGGGTCATTGGTAGCATGAATGTTGCTAGGCTAGCAAGTGTATGTTGGTCCATTATCAATAAAAACTTTATTTATAATTAATAGTTACTGAAATCTTAGAGTTTGACAGTCCATTTTTAGCCTGGATGAATTGTTGAAAAATGTTCAGCTACTGCTGTAAAGTCTGTTTTTATTATCATTTAAAGCCATATTGTGTAGGAAGCGATTTGGGGAATTATTCCCATCTAACGGTGGGGTGGTGAACTGCCAACACTGAGCATCATCCTCCAGTCCGCCCCTTTTCTCGGTGTCGTTTATCCTACGGTAGCC
>JAQQZY010000029.1:26923051-26951600 GCA_030068375.1 Ostorhinchus rueppellii
TATCTATCTATCTATCTATCTATCTATCTATCTATCTATATCTATATATATATATATATATATATATATATATAGGATGAACAGTCTCAAAAAGTACATTCATAGCACTCTGTACCTATGGGTCTTAATGAAGGAAAATGGGTGCATTCTGTTTTATATTCATGAAGTAGGATATAATAATAATAGTACATCCACATTCACTTTTAATGTTAGCGTAGAGTATGTTATACACGATTGCATTTAATGTAATATATAGCCTCTATAATTATAAAGTGTGAAATTGGAAGGGACTGGGGCTGTGCTTAAATAGCCTGTCTGCTTTTCCTCAAACAAAGGGTCAGGGCCCAAAACTGCAGGGTAAAGTTTGAGCATGGAGATCAATGGATGTTCAAATATTAAGCAGAAAAATGGATATTTTCAAGAAATATAGAAGTGAAGGTGTTTGACTATCAACAGGAGTCTATTTTTTTCCTCTGTTTTCTTATGTAGGTTCTATGTGTTCTATGTTCTTATCCTAGTTTTTATCCCAGAGGCTGTTTTATAAAAAAAATCTTTTGAGGTTTTAATGTGTTTTATTGCATCTTGTTTTTATTTATTTGCTTGTATATATTTATTTAATTATTTTATTTATCTTTTTACTTATCCATGCTGCTATACTGATGACTGGTGGAGCACTGGGCACTTTTTTTGTCTTTTCGTCTTGAATCTCAACCAAGTACCTGCCGAACATGTTCAATATGTGTTTTGTTAGCTTGTTGTTATGCCAAGACAATCACTGTCTGCAAAACAAATCTACCTGCGGGTATAAATAAAGTAACCTTGAACCTTTATGTGTGTGTATATGTACATGTATGCAGGTCTGTATGTATATATGGGCATATATGCATGCATGTATGTATGTATGTATATAGCTATATATAATTATGAATAGTTAATCATTTAACTTTGGGGAAGGGGTGAGACTAAACAAGTTTATTTTATTCTTCCCAATTCATTTTCACAATGTAGGAGAGACTGTACCTGTTGTTTTCTATTTGTGTTTTATTCCTATTTTCTTTATTTATTGATTTATCTGTTGATAGAGTTCTTGACTTCTTCTTATACGTAAATGTTCTAAATAATTTTTTGGGAGAGTGGGGGGTGTCTATATATAAGTATGTAAGTTAATTTTTTTCTAATTCAGTGATAGAATGTAACTCCACTCTATATGTGTGTGTATAATGTGACAATACTTGTACTTAACCAGAGTGTTTTCATTTTACGCTACTCAGTTCTTCTGTAATTGTAATATTTTTGTGATATATCTAACACAACTTCTTAATCCTCTGTCTAAGTCAAACAGAAGGAGAGTCTGTTTTATTTTGTTTTGTTTTGCTTCATCAATTTCTTGATCTCATGCACGAACATATAGTGTTTGGGGATTCCCTGGCTTATATGATAGACAGACAATATGCAACTAAATAAATTACAAACACAATTACCTCATAGCAAATATAAAATAGTCCCCTTTGTGCAGTCTCCAGAGAGTGCAAATGATGTTTTCATACTTGTGGTGAGGACCTCAAGAAGACATCAGATGGATGTCTTCTTGCATCAGCTTACTCACATTATACTGAAATATATCATCAGTAGTTTGTGAAAATTCCCTGTGAATTGGAACATTTGTCTTAGAAATCCTTTAGAATTGAACACTGCTTACATAGAACTATCATCAGTAAATCATATATTTCACATCATATATGTAACACACATCGCGCAAGTATTGGCTGTTTTATTTTTAACTAAGTGTGCGTGTTTGGGGGGGGGATAGTGATGAACAGCCCAAAAAAAGTGTTTACTAGGCTACTGCTGGCTAGTTACACACAGGATGCACTGCAAAGAAATTATTTTCTTTAATAGATTTGTAAAGTAAGTCTTCAGGATGTTAATCAGTAGACATAAATGCAGCATTTATCACTTTACTGCAAATGGATAAATGCTGACTGATCTGTGCAGTGGTACAGAATATACCAGGCACCAGATAATTAAAATTTCTGTCAGAATGTTACAGTTACAGTAATATATGATAGAAATGAGGGATGAGGCTAAAACATTTTTGAATGAGTTATGCATTAGACTGCTTTTCCACTCAGGGAAGTATAATACAGGAGAGGTGTGTGTTTCATTTTCTAAATTTAAATGTTGGCTAGAAATGAAGTTTAAAAAAAACCCACTCACCATAGGTCATCAGAGAGAGTGCCTTCTTCTCGTGACCTACATAGTTTCCTGATTTACTAAGTATAGTCATTGTCAAGGGAGAGAACAGGAAGCAAAACATCACATCATTTTTCTCTTAATTTTAATCAATTATTCAGCAATATTTGAAACAATAATCATACTGTTGAACTCTTATAGTGATACAAAGTTGTTAAAGATGAGTATATTTTAAGGAAATAAGATTGAAATGGTCATAAGTGATTGACAGCATTTGCTATGGTAGGGGAAGAGCATTGATACATTATTTTAGCCTTAACACAATGAGTGAGTGAAAAAATAATAAAATAGTAATGAAAGTATTTTGACAGTAAGAGTAACTTTAAGAGTAGTAGGAATGTGTCCTTATACCTCATGGCAATTAATTAATCATTAGCTCGACCATAAAGTTGCACTTCACTGCACTGGGAGTCAGCATGAGTTTATGTAGATGTCACAATTTAAGAAAATTAATTAACGTTAATTATTGAAACCAATTTAACTGAAGACTTTTTGAATAGGACCAAAAACCTGAAACAAATTCAAACTAGAGGCCCTCTTCAGCCAACATTTAGCCCATGCCATTAAAAACCTGCACGACAAAGCCATTAAAGCCATAAAAAGGACAGCAGACTCATTAAGACACTGTTTTTCTCTGGTGAACTTGGTTAAAATGAAGAAACTGAAGGACTTTCCATACAGATTTGAACTATAAAGGTATAGCTTAAAATTTAAACAGTGAAACTTTTATATATTTTATCTTCCTTACACATTAAGTGAAACATTTCAAGCCTCTGTTGTTTTAATTTTGATGATTACAGCTCATGAAAATCATCAGTACAGTATCTTAAGATATTACAATATTTCATAAGATCAATCAAACAAAGATTTATAATGTTAAACCTCTGAAAAGTATGTTTAATTTATTACACTCTTAGTCATAGCTGTTTTTACACAAATTACTGATTGCACTGCTGATGTGTAATAGAAGCCCAGGTTACTTTTACAGCACCCTTCAGCTCAACTGTATTGTTGGATCTGATGTTTCTCATCTTCCTCTTGACAATACCAAAGAGATTCTGTGCTGTATTCCGGACATGTCCAATTGGCTGCCGAGTAAAGCACAGTTACACCATAGACAGCCTCAGTTTTTGGCTCTGTTTGCCAACTCCTGCGGGAAAAGGAAATGAGCCTCTCTATAAAACTTGTCAGCAAACAGAAGCATGAAGTACTCTATTACTGTATCTCCTAGTAGATGGCTGTGACTATGACTTGACTATGGACTTAAAAAAATGCATTATTTTTTCATCACTGACTGTGGAAAGTTTAAACTGGGCTTTCAGGGTTTGGATTCTGTGCCTTCCCGTGTTTCCTCCCTGATTTCAAATGAAATGACAAATTTACTTTCATCATAAAAAGCACTTGTTAGCACTGAACAGTAATCCAGTTCTCTTTTCTGATTAATCTATGTGAAATTCTTTTAATGTTGTCTCTGGTCTTTTAGTCCATTTCCTGCATTGTGGCACTTGATCCTCTCACTTCAGCCTCTGTCAAGTGTTTATAACCCTCCCACAACCAGCTTTGCTTGAAAATCTTCTCAGGGCTGCTGTTGTCCCTGCTGTTTGACACTTGACACTTTTTCCCACCACAGTTTCCCCTTTTCTACCCATGTGTTTGTGGCTGACTGATACTCTTGACTCTCAAAAAACAGCTGAAGACACAGCTGTCTTTCAGGTCACTGGATGCCTTTATTTTGTTTTTGATTTTTTTTTTTCTATTATTTTAAGTGCATTCTAGTGTTGTTTTTTTATGCCACTCTGCTCTTTTACTGTTTAGCACTTAGTGATTTTATCTGTAAAAGGTGTTATAGAATTAAAGTTTGCTACTTACTTCCAGTCAACATTCCACAAATGTGCATTGCTACAACAGTCATCTCCGTCATCTTCCCCATGACTGCGGTAGTACAGAACCAGACTGAGAAATTTATGGTATTTGTCCTGCATAAATAGTAATTATTTCAAACTTCAGATTAAACATTATAATATTTAAGGGTGTATTTGCTTTTTTTTAGCTTAAGAATTTAATTGTCACAGTTTCTATAAAAATGCTTGAGTCTAAAATATACACAGTTTTCACTTTGTAAAAATAATTTAACTTTTCCATGATATTCAAGGTTTTGGAGAATCTCTTATAAAATTAAAATACAGTAGGGGGCAGCAACACACCCATATCTAATCTACCCGGCCGAAAAAAACCAAGAAGAAGAAAAGGAAGCAGGTGATTGGGTGACAGGACAGCAAGCGTAGAAGAAGAAAGGAACGCTCGCTTGAAAACGTTGTAAACAGACAACCGTAATGACTTTCATCTGAAACTGTATTTCTGTGTAGCCCAATGTAATACTTTCAGATAATTTGTGTATTCATTACATTACATGCCTGCTACGTATGTTTTAGATTCCGTTTGAAGAGATGTCAAGGCTTTTGTTCTCCTTGAGATCTTTGTACAGTTTGTCCAGTTATGTCACGTACAGAAGTTCCCTCGGTGTCTTTTCAGTGCTGAGACCCCTCCCAGCTGGACAGGGGGTTTTAGCAGCCGGTAAAAAGGACCTGGTAGACCTCCCTGTCCTGAATGAGGACGAGTTGGAAGAGCAGTTTGTAAGAGGATCCGGACCTGGAGGACAGGCCACCAACAAAACCAGCAACTGTGTGATTCTCAAACACATTCCCACGGGGATTGTAGTTAAGGTGAGTCTTCATAAATTAATATTGCCACGTTTTATTGTTATATATGTTACTGCTGTCCGTCAATAGACATATCAATAATTATACAATCACCTAATTAAACTACGTGTTTCTGTTCCTGGCTTCCCTGCAGTGCCATCAGACCAGATCTGTGGATGTAAACCGAAAGCGAGCTCGGGACATTATGAGGGAGAAGCTTGATGTTGCAAATAAAGGAGAACTCAGTGAAATATCCCAAAGGAAGAAAGAGTCTATGCTGAAGAAACAAGAGAAAAGGAAGAAAGCAAATGAGAATCTAGAGAGAAAAAGACTGTTTAAAGAAGCACTGGCTGCAGACTTAAAACCTGGAAGTGATACTGTTTAAAAATGTCTTTAATTTAATGAAGGCTGAAAACGTGACCTCTTTACTCTTGTATCATCCTGTATTTTATGTCTGTTTGGATTCAGTGACAAAAACATTTAAATATTGTTAAGAGTATGCAATAAAATAAAACTTAAGTGCAAATTTTACAAGGGAAAGAGATTTTAAACACTTTGAGTGTTGTTGTTGTTTTTTTTTTTGCCTGTTTATGAATTTTTGAGTTTGTTGAATATAATAGAGTATTGTATTAAACAAGATTTACAGAAGCCTTGACAATAATGTGACAGGTATGGGGATTTTACATGCCCAAAATGTTTTCCATTTTATGAAAAAAAAAAAAAAAAAAGTAAGACTTTATAGAATCTCCTGCTTGCTCATTTTAAAGTACAAACACAAATGCATCAGTGTTGATTTCTGCTGGACACGTTTTTGGTAAAGGCAATTTTACACCAATTTGTCAGAAAATGGTTCTATGAGCAACAAACACCCAAGGGGACAAACAAAAATAATTCAGGGTTGAATCGTGTTTGTAATGGTTCTATTATTCCTCAAGTGAAATTATGGATACATATTAAATATTTGTTGTAACACTGTTATAACATAATGGGAAAGTTATATCTTTACAAAACTAACAGGAAAAGGATGTAAAGTTAAATGGAAAATGTGCATTTTACCATAAATGTACAACATTATTATTTTGTTTGGAGTATTTTTTAAGGTATTGACTGGTTTAAGTATTTCTTGTTAAAGAAAGACTGTCATTTTGGTATAAAACATGATACTGATATAAAACACAGCTTGGTTCTTACATGTAAATAGACTTAATTCCAAATATGCATCGACTGATACTTTATACATCCTGAAACATCACAAAACCTGAAAAGCAAAAAAAAATTTTTTAAATATTTTTTGCTCTCCGTTGTTTTTCTTTATTGTTGTTGCTAATGTGCCATCGAACATGCACACATGCCTTATTTGACATAAAGAAAACTGTGTTACACTTTTGACTAACATATTGGCATTTTATCGTGATAGAGATATCAATCAATCAGTCAACCAATAGTTGTATTTATGTATTTTTCTTCAGGTTGATTTTTTATGTACTATACATTACTGTGAATGTCTTCCAGACTTCCTATAAACCAGCCGTTTGTGTGCTTTAATGTGCTCGTTGACGGACCAATGACAGAGGTACTTTTGCGCTCGTGCTGTCCCATGTGATTAAGGCAGCCAATCAGAGCTCTCGTGGGGTTTTTAAATCCTCCACGGTGTGTCCGTGCAGCTCTGCCGTGCAATACTATGATGTTTGTCGTTGGAGAAACATTGGACTAAATACACTTCTAGTCCTCTTTAGCGTGTTTCTGTGGACCTGACATGGCAAAAGGTACTCAAACTCTACACTGTTGTTTTAATAAATATAATATTTCACAGAAATTAATATTTAGCGATGGACAGTGAGAGTAAGCTAATGAACTGCAGCAGCTTTGTGTATATTAACGTGGTTAATATTTATAAATAAAATATGGTATTAATGTTTAGTTTTGTAACTATTTGGTTGAATTGATAACCTTGTTACTGTTTTTTTATTTTGTTTTTTTAAAGGGAAGAAAAATTTGGTGAGAACTGACAAAAAGCCCGACGACGCTGTTGAACTTAAAATCAACTCACCGAAGGAGACAAAGGAAAACACACCAGTAATTAACAAAGTATGCTTTATTTTTTTATATGAAACTTATGCGTCTTTTAAATCAAGCAATAGGCGTTTTTGCGTTGTCTTTTAACCAAATGGAAAGACAACATTTAGTACTGACCTGGTTTCACATCACGAAGTGGTTTATTGCAGGGGGTATGAGGGCTAGTTTACCCGGAGTACAACCTGGCAGGCTACAGAGATCCTCTGCATCTTATACTCCTATGTTTGTTTTGGAAACTTTAGGTGTACAAAATTAAACGCATTCATACTGTTTTGGAAATGTTTAATACTCACGAATTTAAATTTGTGGTGAGCTGTGAGATTTGTAAAAGTTTCCAGTCATTACCACCATTTTTTGGTGTCCATTTTCTGTTTTTATACACTGGAAATAGCTACACAGCTGCTATTCAATATTACACACTCTTGCTTTGTGCATACTTGTACAAATACATTTCACTTAACAAGTTTAAAGGCCCTCCTATAGCTTCTTGCACCGAAATGCTTCATTAAATATGAGATCTGTCACGTGTTATCTCCTGTTACATGTGCATTAAAAAGCAAAATGATATGTCCTGCAGGATTGCATAAGTAAACCACAGGCAAATTTCCAGAGTCTACGGAGTCCAAGCAAACCTAGATCTCCTTTGAGTGAAAGTTCAAGCATGCTGATTCAGGAAGGAAATGAATCTGATACAACTATTCCTGACACGTTAACACTTACAAAAGGCAAGTATTGACTTAACTTTTAAAATGACTTTAATTCAGTACGTGGAAATAGTTGCTGTTAAATGTCTTGTTGCATGTAACCTGAATTTCTTTGCTTCTGAGTGCTGCTACTGTTGGGTCAGCAGATCCACGAGTGCCGCACAAAAATTTCATGTGCATATGAATGGCAGCAGTGTTCACTGACCTGCTATCTTATGACACAACTTAGCTGATTTTCAGGAGCCTCATTCTCCTCATTAAAGGCTAGTGTGCAAGGAAACTGTCTGTTATATTGATTGTTTATTCCTCATTTTAGATGTGCCTTCTGAAACCAAACATGACAGCCAGGAGCCCAAAGAACAAAAGACTGTGATAACTTGTCATGAAATTAAAGAGCAACCCACTGACCAATGTGCGCAAAAGGAATCCACCATAAACACAAATGCCGCCTCTGCAAAAGACTGCAAAGTTTCAGCATCCAAAAACCGTAGTCGCACGGGTCCAAAAAAGAAGTAAGTTTGGAAATGTATCCATAATATTTCTTCACAGGAACAATCCTGATCTTTGTTGACCTTTTTAAAATGTGTGTCTTTCAGAACAGAAAACAGAGCTCCCCAAAACAAAAAGGTCACAGACTATTATCCCATCAGAAGAAGTAACAGGAAAACTAAGGCAGAGTTAAAGGTTTGTTAAAAAACAAAAAAAAAAACCTTCAGTTTATTTATTGTTAATCATTTAATTCAGTTTTGTACGTTTTTGAAAAGTTGTGTTTTGTGTATGAGCATTAGTCCCTGCAGACAGAACTACATGGTCAGACGATGTGACTTTATTTGCTGACTTGTGTGTGCAGAGATAAGACAATGCTGCAATATAAACATTTCAACTCACTCAATTCACTATCAACAGAGTGAAGAGCACAGACACATTGATGACCTAATAAAGAATGGCATTGAAGAAGGACTGCAGGTAAAATTTACTGGCCTGAATGAACACTTCTGTACTTTATTTGTACACATTATCAAACTGACAACTTTCTGAAGTCGATTCTCTCCCAACATTTTTGTTGATGGGTCAGTCAGTGTTTTGATCTTAGTAATTATTAGTGTCTACTTGAAGTGGGAAATGTATTGAATTTGATATTATTCTTTCTGAAAATGGTATTTTGTAGTATTCTAATTTGTTCATTGCAAATGTTTCTCCAGTTATTACTTTACAGTGGTGTTGTAAATAGAACATTTTCAACAAATGATGTACATTGACACCCTCAAAAATGTTGCTTTTTTTCCTGCTAAAAAGTTTGGTTCATTGTATTTTTTAGAGTTAACACTGAAAAACTGATCTTGAATTGCCCATAACCCCAAAAGGTCATTTGTATTCACTGATCATCCAGCTCCAGTTTTAACCAAGACTTAAATTTATATTTTTGTTTTGGTTGGTTACAGATCAAACATATAGAGGGAAAAGGAAGAGGGGTTTTTGCTGTCAAGAACTTCAAAAAAGGAGACTTTGTTGTGGAGTATCACGGAGACCTGCTGGATCTTGCTGAAGCCAAAATAAGAGAGGCCCAGTATGCCCAGGATCCGACAACAGGCTGTTACATGTACTACTTTCAATATCAATCTAAAACATACTGGTAAGTCCAAATGCCTACACTCTGAAAGTGTCTTTATGTCAATTCACTTTTTGGTAACTTGTTCAGATCTGTAAAAAAAATTTAAGGTATAACTGATGATGAATATAGTTTCCTGTTCTCCAGAGCAGGTTCAGTGGGTTGTCTGTTTAATGTGTTTTGCATGGCCTCTTGTTTGGCTTTTACTTGGCACAAAATCAGTGAAGGATGTATAAACGGTAGTTTGACTTGTGCAACACAGCTGAAAATAAATTGCGGCTGCATGTTGTAGATTGATATATTGACATGTGCATCAAAACCAATAGTAAACAAAAATTCTCTTCAAAACTAGTTGTATTGTTTTGTATGAGGTGCATAAATCTTGTGCTGGTTTGTGATTTATTGGATTGTGTCATGTGACAAATCTATTTCCATGTAAGTACATTTGTAATTTGCCACTGATTTCAGACTGAAATAAACTTTAATAGCTATGGGACCTTCATGTGTATCGGATATTTTTGACCTGTGAAACGGCTGAAACTATCTTGATGCATGTTAGTATAGTGGTCAAGCTGTCATTGTTTTCATTTATGCCTTTACTTCAATGACAGTATCGTTTCCATTGTAGATCTAATGTCTCTCATCAAAGACATTTGTAACATTTTGGCAAAGGAAGGTTTATTGAAAGTAAGTAGAAAAGTGTATAAAGTAGACATGCATTATAGGGAAAGCATCTTTCAAATGAGTAAACTCTTATATCTGCCCATACTAGAGTTGATAGTTTTCCTCAGACTGTTTTGGACATATCTGGAATTATTGTGAATAACTTTTTTTGTTCTTAACTTATTAGTGTGGATGCTACAAAAGAAACGAACCGCCTTGGGAGACTGGTCAATCATAGTAAAAGTGGAAACTGCCAGACTAGGCTCCACCCCATCGAAGGGACCCCTCACCTGATCTTAGTGGCTTCCAGAGACATCGATGCAGAGGAGGAGCTGCTTTATGACTACGGGGATCGCAGTAAAGCCTCCATCTTGGCTCATCCCTGGCTCAAATACTGAACCCTAATGACAAATATTTGCTTTTTGACATGAATTATATGAATTTTTCTCTGCTGTTCATCTTGTCAAAGATGTATGAAAGATGAACAGTACTAAAATGCTTTTTATGACAAACAAAAGTTTTTCTTTTAAATGGAGGCTAAAGCTTCAACTCAAAGTGTATTTTTGCAACAGTTGTTTTATCAAGCTTTTATATTTTTCTTGTCTAATTGTAGCAGGTTGATACTTCAGGACTATTTCTCCTGAGTGGTAGTTTGTGATATTGTCCCTGCATTTAAGAATGTTACTGACTATTCAATTCCACTAATGTAAATTATTACCCGTGTTGAAAATTAAGGAATAAAACACTTGAGTTTTCATTCCAGCTGTAGCCAGATAAATGTTGAAGATCTGAAAATTATAAAATGTCAAATAGTCATGTGTAGATAGTAGGGTTTTTTTTTTTTTTTTTTTTTTTTTTTTTTTTATTTTAATAAACCTGTCGGGTGCATGTGCATCAGAAGCTATTTTGTAGTAAAGTGCTGTAAGACAGTCTCTATGTTTAACAAACAAATAGATGCCAAATATTCCTATTATATGCCAGTGCTACAAAAATTGTACAGAATAGCAGTGTTACATTATTATTATGCGCAGCACAAAGCAAACTTATTAAAATGCAGATGACGGCAGCAACAGCCGTGAGTAGGGTAAATGCTTTTGTTAACTAGTGAACACAATGGTTCTTCAGAGGTTTACATTATTTAAAAAAAAAAAAAAGGCCATAAATAACAGAGTGACTGACTTCATAAACCTCTCCAACACTTGTTATGTAATACTTTCCAGTTTAGTTAATTTGTTTGTTGTTGGTTTTTTTTTTTAAATTAAACTTCCCACAAAATATATACAACTCTGGTCCAAAGGACAATGCCTACAAGACAAATAGACCTTTACATAAAAAAAAGTGGTTGACTGATGAAAAAACTGGCATGTCTTCTACATGGTCGATTCCCATGAGTTCATTTTCTTCTGAATGAAAACCTAGAAATGGAAAAAGTCAGAGTTAGTTTAAGGATTTTAGTCCCAGTGATATGTGAAGTGTTGGGCTTAACATGGAATATCTGAGTAAAACTACCCAGTACAAAGGGAAAAAATGGGTCATGAGTAATTACTGACAGTAGCAGTAGTTTGGCAGATATCCTACCACTTTCTGAGTCTCTCCTTTTCACATTTACCACTAACACAAACATTCTCAGCATCAGCATGAATTCATTTGGTCACAAGTATATCATTAGGAGACAGAGATGTGCTGTGAGAACAATCTGCCTTACTACAACGTCATGTGGTCACTGCTGAAAATGTTATTTAAAGCTGACTGTTTGACATGTGCAGCTAAAAAAAAAAAAAGCTAAAATAAATGCTTCTGCCAAACTTCCCTTCTTGCACCACTTGTCTGTATGTGCTATACTAACAAAAGGAAACAGGCCTTTTACGTACAGTTTGCCTATGGTTGTCTTTTCTTCTTTTGCATCATTTACTGTGGCTGGACTGTCTGTGGCAGCCGGTGAGCCCAGGTCTACCTCAACCATGGCTGGCTCAGCATGTGGCAGAATCCCACTGTCAAGCACAAAAAAAAAAAAAAAACAAAACTTACTGTGACAGAGGATTTTAAGTAAATGTGTACATTAAAACCAACAGCAAACAAAATCTCTTCAAAACTACAGTCAGGTCATTTTGTATCAGCTGCATGAATCTGGTGCTAGTTTGTGTTCTATAAGATTATATATTGCATATGACAAATTAGCAATGGAATATATCTATTTCCAGGTGATTATCATTTGTCATCTTTAAAAACATGTATTTTACTGTGTTTTCAGACTGAAATAAACTTTATTAATAACAATAGAAAATTCATGCATCCTCTAACTTAAAAGATAGGGAAAAATGACAATTATATCAAATTATCAGTGATTTCTGTGACAAATAGTGCATTTCAGCTTCATTTAGTACTACTGATACTAACACTATCATATTCTTGGCATTGCTATAATCTGCCGATAGAGACTAAACATTATTTTAGAATTTTTAATATGACTGTATATCTCATACAGTATGAATTAATATTATGATATACAATAAAAAGTTGAAGTGAAGACACTATTCATCTATTGTCAGCAAAGTATAGAAAGTAAAGTCCCTCTGTGTTTTAATATACTATTGTATTGTAGTCACATTCTGCTGACTTCGCCTGTATGGTGTATTTTACTGCTGTGCTTGTATAAGATTTAATATACTGCTTATACCACTGGCTTGTAAATGAACTGTTTGCTACATAACTGTCCTGCAAGAACCTCGTGTCTCTAAAAAGTCAAATTTAACTAAGCTCAGCTAACAGTTTTCAGCTTCAAGATGGTGCACCTTTTTTAGCAGGATTTTTAAAGAGCTTATTTATTTCAACACTGAAATTTAGTACATTTGGAAAGATAGATTTTCACTGCAAAGAAAAAGGATGAAAAAGAATGGAAACTGAAAATAACTAAAGTAACTAGGCAAATGTGATGCAAAAAGTACAATGTATGCATCTGAGATTAGTAGAGGTATAAAGTAGCACTAGCAGCCAATATAAACATTTTAATATAAATTTGGGGTATTCGAGTAAAAAGCACTTAGTTGGAGTCTTCTAATAATGACAGACGGATGTAGATTTACATTTAAGTCATTGATACTGTGGGTAGTGGCACTGTTAAAACAAAATGACAGTCTCTCATATTTGTGGTTGATGACAGTAAGACACTTTTTCTTTATTGCAGGGTGAGTAAATGAATCAAATGATCAAAGAGAATCTTGGATCTATGCTTATGCTTTTCTGGAGCAGATCCTAGACTTTACCTCTTGTAAAGCTGGAGTTCCTCCTGAGCCACCATGAGCTGAGCCTTCAGCTGGTTCCTCTCCTGCAGAACCTCCTTTAGTTCCTGCATGGTGAAGCGAGGTCTGTTGGGGTCTGTCAGGTCCACTACCAGCTGGTTGGGTCCCGCAGTTTGCTTTAACGCAGAATAGAGAAGCAGTTTTACAACATCCAGCTCAGTTTGACAGTGAGTTGATGTGACATGGCTGTAAAACTCACCGTGCCCTGCCTGGACGAGCTCTCTGTGATGATCCTGTCCAGTTCACTCTTCAAGTTGTCCCGCTCCATTTTCAGCTCCTCCAGAGACAAGTTGTACTTATTCACCAAAGTTTCAAACATTTCCAAAACGCGGACTATTCTGAACTGTAAATCCGACACTTCCTCTCCTGTATTGCTTATTTTCAGCAAATCACGCCCGATTACGTACGAAATGTCATAAACATCTTCAACCGTCAGCTCAAACGCATCTTTCTCAAAAGCCAAAGCGGGCGACGACTCTTCACCAAACTCCATCATAAGGACATAAAACACCCCGTAAAACATACAGGTTTCTTCGAAAACTGCTGTTTTAACAATGTTCCCCCCCAAAAGTCTTTCTTTCTGACTGGTAGATGGTAATAAACTTTCCGGAGAGGCACTTCCCCCATCACTCATCCACGTGACCTGTTCGACAACAGAGGAGGGCAAAGTATCCTAGCGACAGGTGAGTACAAAGAGTGTCGACGGTTTAAGATGATATACTCCACACAGGCACCGTGTTCGTTTTTACTGTACACGAAGCAAGAAGACAACGACAGTGGGAGAGAAATATCTTAATCTTTTCACCTCTTCACAAGGAGGCTCAAAATACCGAGTTTTAAAAACGTCTGCTTTATCACGTTGGAGAAATTACTAAACGCACATTTCTGCCTGCACAGATGACTGGAAATGTACTGATAGTTGACTTCACTGGTCTACAGGTAAAATGCCTCCACAATAAAAGCAGTGACATTTCGTCACTGAAGTCTGAGTTACTCATAAAAAAATTTGTTGGAAAAAAAAAATAGTTTATTGGCTCAAATTCCCAAAATAAAGCAAAAATGCAAAACCAAGAATTATTTGGTTCATTCATTTGGTTCATTCATTTGGCCCATTAGTCCAAATGAATGTTTCTCAGCGGTACCACCTCAAATCTACCTCATTACACTGTACTTCATTGGACATTACATTATAGTAACTTTTCAGGGTCTTCCCAGTGTATTGTGTAAATGTAGCCTATTTAAACCAATATATATGTTAAACAGCAACAAATCATATTTATTTAAAACATCAACTAACCAACACATTTATAATTTGTTTTCCATTTAATATTATTAAAGTATGTACAATTTAACACAATCTCTGGTGCAGCTCATTTCTACAAGAAAATACAGACTAATGAAGGCCCATATAAACGTGAGACTCCCTACCACACTCCAAATAATTTTGACACTGAAAGCCTATGATGCATGTAAAAAAAACAAAAAACAAACAAACATCTGAAACACCTGCCATCAAACTTTAATTATTCAGCCATTGTGGAAAATAATACCAGTTCTTAATCACCGTTTTCATTATTTAGGGCAGCTGTGGCTTAGAAGGTTGAATAGTTTTGACTAAAGGAGTTTTGCCTATTTGTTTTCTTTGACTGGCAGAGAAATTGTTGGCTGGTGTGCCTTTGAGCAAGACGCTTAAACCTGCCATCTACTTCACAGGCATGTGACACGGCAACCCACTGCTCCCAGTCTCCAGTGTGTGCCGTGTTCCTACATGTTCAGCTAGTGATGGGTTAAATGCAGAGGGCTAATTTCAGTGTTATACTGTTAAATAAAGACCCTTAATTGTGTTTTTAAAATAAATCTTCCATCAAAGTCAGTATTTTATCTGTTGAAAAGCCTAATATTAGATTCATTGTCCAAATAATTATTTCTAAGACACAAAACCAACAGGCAGAATATTACTTTTAAAACTGGTAATTTATTGTTAGTTAACATTATTTTACAAATATAATTCAGATAAGACGTGTCTGAAATACATGTAAGAGGAATTCCACTCTTATAAAATCAAGGGTAATGAAGTGCTTACCAATCACAGTATCATACTGACTTAAAGAGGAATACAGAGGCACCTAACTCACCTGCAGCATCTCTAAACATGACAAAAACTTTAACATCCTCACACAATCAAATGCATTTCAACATCACCTCTAGGCAAAATACCCAAGATGTCCCACTACTCATCACAGGTCTGGACCCACTTCTAAAAACATATCACTGTTACTTAGAAAATCATAGATGCGTCAAAGTGTTTATGATATTCAACTCCTGCTGTTCACTATTCACCATCCTGGCACACAAAGGCACTGCCCTCTGCAGTAACCATGGGACCTTTTGTTATGAATCATCAAGCCTTGGAATAAAGCAACAGAGCAAAGCCTCTTCATTGCATTATATAAAATGATGTACTGACTGACAGGTGGTGACTTTTCATAAAGCCACAAAAACCTGAGTATTAACATAAATACACACAGTCCATAAAAACTAGATGCTATACAATATATTCACTTACATTCTTTTAAAGCTCTTATAAAATTTGATAAATGTACCATAAAGTATGAGCAAAAATCCAAAGGTCTGTATTTGTAATATTTCTAAAATTTGCATAGATCATATATATTTAGTGTAAAATATCAAAGTTATTTGATCATTAAAACAATTCATACTGTTCTGTACACTTTAGTTTGACAGTGCATGGTAAAATAAGAGCAATAACCAGTAAGAATTAAATACAGTTCAGAGATCATACAAAGGAAACAAGTCTTCGGATTGGCAACAACGTAGGATCGTCTGCAATCAAACCAGCGGCTACCATTGGCATTATGGCAGTGAAGATCCTTTCCAGCAGAAAAAAAAGCACGGTGGCATGAGATGGAGACAAAAAAGAAACTCAGAGTTAGAACAAAGCAGCAGAACCAGTGTTCTGTGTGTTACTCCTTACTGTAAAATCAGAATGAACTACTCACAGGCGTCGAATGCCTGATTCAGGCTGATCATTAGAGGCAGTGCATGGTTCAGGAGATGAAGTACAGACAAAGGAACTACTGTCATCCTCAAATTCTTCACTGTAGGATATGACAAGTAACCATTAGTGTTATATTAGTAAGAGGTTAAAATGAGTCGGATTTAATTTTTGCCACATACGTTTTGTAATATGTCAGCTCTTCCTGTAGCATGAATACTTGGGCTTTGAGTTCGTTTCTCTCCTGTAGGACGTCCCGCAGCTCCTGCAGAGTAAAGCGGGGTTTGTCCGTTTCCTCCTCTGACTCTGTATCGGCTGACACGTCCTGCAACCAACACACATATTCAGCATTTTTCCTCTCACTGAATGGACACACTGACACCAACAGTGAAACAAATTGAATCAGTTAGAGGAAGCATATCAGATTTTCAGAGACCTGCATTTCTGTGGACAAAGTTAACACGGTTTGAGAATAATGGTAACATGCACTATTTTGCACTAAGCCTCATGTTTGTGAGGCCATCATATAGCCTTTTGGTGCCAGAGATTTAATGTGAAATGAACCATGCTTACAATGCACACAGTGTGCCAATAACTGAACCTAAATCTGTCAGCAAAAATATACGTCATGACTAATAGATGACATGTTTACTGATACTGCAATTGTAAAAAGAGTTTTAGTGGGAAAGGTAATTATTGTTTTTCATTTTCACTAAAAAGCAAAACGAGATTTTTTTGCTTGGGTCTGTACCAAGTAGTCATGCTTTATTATATTATTATGATAAGACACTTTATCTTTATCAAAATAAATTGTATCTCCTACAAATTGAATATTGCATTTGACTATTGTAGTGTTTAGGGTTTTGATTAATTGTCCAGCTCTGTCATATAGAAGAGTGTAAAGTGTTCTCACCAACACTAGCAGCATAGAGCAATGTTTCTGTTTAATAAACATAGTCTTATGATGTATCTCTGCTACAACCACTGTAATACTGTGTACAGGACAACTTAAGCACGTTTTACCAGTAACAAAGCTGTTGTGTCCTCATCTTCAACAGACTCTGTCTCAGGATCGTTCCTGGTCTTTGTCCTTGGAAGAGGCGATGGATTGTTGTGATGCTCAAAGCAGCTCGCTAGGAAACCAGGGTCCCCTCCACACTCCACCCACACTGAATTTGGTTTGATGGCATTATCTGGTGCTGGTGCTGAAGACTAGATGTATGACATACACAACAACCAGATTTAATGAACACAGTTTTAAGGTTCAATAGTCCGTATCGATAGTTGATGTTTTCTTCCTCTTACCTGCAGCGACACAGGTGACGACCTGTCAGATCGAGGGAGACAGGTCTCTTCTATATCTGCGACCTCCCTCTCCAGCTCCAACTCCCGGAGTTCCTTTTTAAGCCTGATCACCTCCAGCTGCACAGCTGCCAGCTCCTGCTGCCGGGCCTGGGCCGCAGCCTCCAGCTCAGCCCTCTGCTGGATCAGTTTCTTTCCTTGGGCCTCCACCACTCCGGTCCTATGACGAAGATCCTGGTTGATTCTGATCAACCTCTGCTGCTGCATTTGGAGCTGATAAAGGAAACTGAAGGATTACTTCCACTAATTCTGCTAAGACTGTAATTTGTGAGGTAAATTGTTACTAAGGGGCTGGTATTTGAGGAACATGTGATATAAACTCTCACTGCTTCAACGTCTTCATTTCTGAGTGTCAGCTCATGATCTTTAGCTCGGATTTCATCCCTCTGCTTATCCACCAAGTCTTTGAGCTTCTTTATCACCTGCCTCTCTTTCTCTGACATTCCTGTGGGGATCACAAAAAAAGAAAAAAACTCAACACATGCAACATTAATACATTCTAAGAAGTAGCTTGGAGAATTCCACACCCCACTACACACATAATACATTATATTACATACCCATATGCATGCGTGCGCACACCCACACACATCATTTTTAAACTTTAAGTGTTTTTCCACTGAATCTTCACTTTCTAATCAGAAGGTAGGAAATGAGGGTAAAAGTTACCCACTGGTATGGATCTTGAATTCACCAGGGCTCCTACCAAGTATTAAAACCTCTGTTAAATCATTAATATAATGAACTAAACAAACATTGTGTCAGTTTCATAATAATCATATGCAACCTTCTCGTCATTTAGACGCCTAGGTGCATTAGCTCTGTGTACATGTATATGTAAGTGTGTGTATGTTTGTGAACTTTATCCTGGACAGTAAATATAGCTACAGTCACCATGAAAGTCTCACACAAGGACTATATTTTTGTCTGCTTCAAAAATAGTCTCCTTTACCAGCACTGCACTGCCTCTGTTTATGGCCTCCTTTTTCATGTCAGTGAGCATACAGCAGACTGTATACCACACACTTTCATGTGACTACACCGGGAAAATACATGGAACAAGCTTCAGATCAGTGAAACATACATCTGTAGTAGGCCTGAATGTGGAACACAGATCCAATATCTTCTGAAACTCTGCCAGGGCAAGACTAATTCTGTATCCAGAGTCAGCTTTTTACTGCAATGGTTCACACTGCATTTAGCATCAAGTTCAGAGGATTGAGATCACACCTGCAATATCTGACAAATTGATTATGACTAAATTAATGCCCTAATATTTCTAACATTTAATCAGGTTGAGGTTTTTTTTTTTGCCCCCCTAAAAAAAAAAAAAATCCTATAATTACCTTTCAATGCTTCAAGATTTCTGAGGGGAAGTAGAGAAACTAAATCTACAGCTACACATTCACTTTCTTAATCCACAGGGGAGATTTAATGTCTGTGAGTTAAAGAAAAGAAATAAAAATAAAAAATAAAGCAGGTAATCTGTGAATTATTTGGAGTATATTCAGTCTGCCCTGATATCACCTAGGATGACACAGTGGTGCATCCTGTTACCGCACAACAAGATGGCTGTGGGTTCGATTCTAAAACCAGGGGCAGACCTTTCTGTGTGGGTTCCATTTGAGTACTCCAGCTTCCTCCCACCATCCAAAGACATGGACATAATAGGTTAACTGGTTAATGCTCATGGGTGTGAATGTGAGAGTGAGCGGTTGTTCATCTCATCAGATTTCCACAGATGTGATTATACGGTTCAACACAGAAGCTCAGAAACTTGTCTTTAATTTTCCACAGTGGCAGGTCATCTATATTTATATTTATTCTGGTAATTTTAACTTAAAGGACAGAGCTGCAGTAAGAAGGGCAGCAATTTTTCTTCTGATTTGAGCTCCTGTAGCTCTTTTATGCCTCTATGATGGTAAATGAATATCTTTGGTTTTTGGACCAAACATCATCTTGGCCAACTGAAATTATTCGTTTGCTACTGCTCTAATTGAGTTTTTGCTCTTATTTTGTACACACAATGTACAGTTCAGATATTAATATTTCTTTTGTAATCCACACCTGACTTTGGCAAACAATGAATGCCTTTTTTACAGACTGAAATATGCACTGAGCTATTCCACTATAAAAACTTTACATTTAGATCTATCCGTGTGTAGACCTCCAGGTTCAAGGTGGACAGATAGGAAGACCTACCCTCCTGTTTCTGCAGGTCTTCCTCTGTGACAGGTGACTCTTTGAGTGACAGACTCACGAGCAGCTTCTTGTTTTCTGACTGAAGTTGAGTGATTTGAGAAAGAAGGTCCTGGACTTCCCCTCTCCACACATCTTCTACAAGCTCCAACTCCTGAAAAAGAGAGTCATAGATAAAGCCTGAGCACAGCGACACAATGTCCACACACAAGTACTGATGTGGCACTGGAGGTAATGAGCTGCAGAAGCGTGAGGGAATTCAAGGATCTCATATGTCTGTAATAGCTTACTAATGTTACGTGCAAACATTGCAAATTAATGCTAAAGGTATTTAACATGCAAACAATTATTTTGTAGGATATTTGCCACACTATTCTTTATTAGGCTGCAGTAACTTATGTACGTTAAGAGAAACATGTGCTATATTAGTCTGTTCTTGTACATATATACATATATGATTATATTTTCAGCTATTTGAGGGAGATCATCTTAAAATTTGACATATTGACATATTTGAAACTCAATCTCATACTTGATAATACATAAACAGTGTATTTTGTCATTCTTGTACAAACACCCCTTTACTCTTGTACACACACTCTAGATTTTGCTAATGTGTTCACATTCTCATTTTTATCTCCAGACCCTGCATATGCATAAAATAAAATTTCTCTTAACGTTTATGTTTTTCCTATATTGTTATACCATTTCTTCTATTTTGTATGGACTGTTTTTCTAGTGTTGTGACTAGTGATTTGATTGGTTCTTCATCCATAACATTGATGATATTTAATCTGCAAATAACAAATACGCAAATCTGAATCCGAGTCTATATGTATCTTCATATTTTCATGTGACTTGTGCTTAACACTGGTAATTGAAAATTACACTCAATTTACTCCTGTCTACACTGCTTATACTTTCCTTGAAAAAGAACTGATGCTATTTGCATCACATCAGTAACTTAAGGTCCCGTGTCATGATGCAAACTTAAAGAGAATGTCAATAATGAAGATACAGATAATGGACACCTGCTAACTTGTTATGTTACCTTTTCACAACACAGTGAAGCAGAGTATTCAGATAAAATAAAGCCCGCATTAAGCAGCAATGTCGGCTCAAGTGACAATAAAAACTACAACCTCCATCCCAGGTACGTATAATCTGTTAGAATAGAACAGAATCTTTATTTTGTCACACATGTAAACATGCACCACATACCAAAATTTGTCTTCTGCCTTTTAACCCATCACTAGATCAACCATCATGCACGCTGCATGGTAGGAGCAGTGAGCTGACCATGTCAGGTGTCCAGGGAGCAAATGGGGGTGTTAAGTGCCTTGCTCAAGGGCACATTAGCCAACTCTCCAAATTTTCCAATTAAATCTGCTAAACATCATCTCACAAAACATATAATCCAACTAAATTGAAAGTTACCTGTTGAATTCTGTTGTTTTTTTTGTTTGTTTTTTTAAGTAAATGATTAGTTTCCTCTGTGGCTATTACTGAACATATCAAACTAAATTTAAAGTTTTGCTCAGTCTAAGCAAAGATAATGGTGTTTTAAAAAATCATCACCTTACGTCTGTCATTATTAAATAGGAAAAGGTTAGAAAATAGGATGGATAGATGGATGGATAAGAACCTTAGCTACACTATCTTGCAAAGCAGTTCTCATCTCTCAATGCAATTAATTGTTCATTTCTTCATCAGTGTTCTGTAACTGCTGATTAAATGTGCATAACTCCTTGGATTTCACACTCTAATGTCTGAAGAAGTGGACTGACACTGTACTAACAACATCAGCCACACTCCATTAAGCCATAAACTGCGTGTCCTCCCACTCTCCCACATGACAAGATTAATGTGTTAATGAACAGAGCTCTGTGGCACCTTAAGGAACAAATCCCTTGTATGAAGAAAGAGAGGTGGGGGACGTTTTGAGGTACGATATAGGCTTGAATTACTTAGAAGGATAACCAACTCGTTATCTCCTTGAATGATCATTATTATGAATTATGAAAAATTAAATATAATAAAAGAAATAACTCCCTCCCCCAGCACGAAAAGTTATTAAACTCAAACATACGATTACAAATTGATTTCTTTTGTTAATTTCACTTTAAAAATTAAACATTTTAGGGATGCTACTGTCACGTATCAGTAATTTACAATAAGTAAGAGAGAGATGAGAGATGCCATGACTAAGGAACTAAAATGTATGCAGATTCTGAAAACAAATAGGTGTTCTTAGTCCGATTTGGGTTTTTGCCACAGGAGAGTATAATGCACTGTAGACTCAAGGTGTATGTTTTTTTAAGTGAAAACAATGTGGAAAAAAATGCTTTTTCTTCAGTTGTATATACAGCTACTCCTTTTAAGTCTACTTTTGCTTTGAATATGCATTTATATTTATGTTGTTGTCCTGTGTGCTGTTTGTGAAATTACTATTTTATTATTGCCTGCAGGTACAAAAATAACTCTTACTGTGAACTGAACTACGTATAACTGTGCTTATTTTATATTCATGCAGGAAAAAAAAGTTTTTGGCCCAGAATTACTTTCAGGAAACTTCACAACCAGGGAAATTAGAGGTGTCTGCAAGCAAACAAACAAAAAACAAACAGACAGACAAGCAAAGAGAAAAACAGACAAACAAATAGAAACACAGAAAAACAAACAGACATACAAACAAACAGACATACAAACAGAAAAACAGACAGACAGAGGTTAATGGTGTCACAGACCATCTGGTGCTTCCTCTCCTGTTCGTATCTGTCGCTCCTCTCCTGCCTCAGCCTGTCCAGCTCCCCCCGTAGCTCCTCGGCCTCCTGTCTTCCAGCTCCCCGGTTCACCAGCACCTCCAGCAGCTCCAGGACCCGCACCACCTTGGGCACCACTCCGACCAGAGACTCGCACCCGAAGCGGTCAATGATCCGCTCAAATTCCTGTCCGAGCACCGCGGCGATGTCGTAAACATCCACGACGGTGAGCTCCGCCGCGGGCCTTTCCAGCGCCGGCATGACTATGGTTTCCATGTCTGACCTCTGCTTTATTTACACCTCCAACATTCAACATAGTCCCCGTGCTCTGACACGGAGCAGACGCACATTACCTGCCTAAAAACAGGTTTAATGGAGGCGTGTGTGGACAGGAGTCTACGTTTGTTGACAGTTTTATAAGTTCCGAGCTACGTTTCTGACGTACGGCCACTTCACAACGTGGGACTTTTCGGTATCACCAGTAAAATACATCTTGACGCTCACAAAAGAAGTTTTTTAAAGATGAGATTAGCTAAATTTGATGTTTATATCAATTATTTAACAAAAAACTATGCGTAAAGCTAAATATTAGAGTAAAAATCCCACATAAACACATGATGGCTAATGCTTGGGCCAACTGTGCTTAATTGTGCGTTACATTTGCAAACATTTAAAGTTAAAACCAACTTAAAACAATTCTATATATTATATATACAAGTAAGAGTTAAAGATAATATTATCTTCTATGAAAAAAACAGTATGTCAGAATGAGTGCTGACATGTACTACAACCCCTGAAGGCAGCAACCGCCATACACGTTTACCTCAAATCCTACTGCGCATGTTTTGTTTTAATCTAAGATGTGCATTACCTTTTGTGTCCATACAACCGTCTAATAATACATCCATGACCAAAATACTGTCAAAATATCACAGCACTACTTTATTCCTCTGGCTTAGACAACATGATCATAAATAATACTCAAACACACTGCCATGTAAAATGAAGAGGGAATTCAGCCAAAGTCTGACCTATATTCAAATTAATATTAAAACAAACATATTGTATATGCGTTGCTATTAAAAAAAAGTCTGAGAATTCAACAATTTCCACTATATGTTTGGGGGAAAAGTAATAAAACTCAGATGTATGGTTTATCATTAATGTGTTTTGTGTGATTATGGTGATAAAATGCACCTGTAACAATTTAATAAACTTCAAACAAAAAGAGATGACACCAGAAGACGTTAAATCAAACATTTATTGTTCATTTATTTGACATTTACACTTCTTACAAGGAGAAACCACCATTATCTTTACTAAAATATATTAATAGATCTGAGTGTATAAAGACATTTCATACAGAGGAAAGGACAGGAAATAAAAAGATGCATTGTAAGACCCTGTAAGAAAAGCTCCCAGAGGCAGAGAGGACTTATAGTGTACTCATCATGTACATCAACTAACCCTAAATCTCCATAATTCAGCCTAAATGAAATATTTGATAATTAAGGACGCCTACATCCAATATTTATGTGCAAGCATTAAGTTTTTCTAGATATATGTTTTTTACGTACTATTCAAAAAAGGGACATTCAACAGATGACTATGGACATGAATTAGACTGTGTGCAGCTCACACTTCCATACAGACTGTGTGTCTTTACAGGTTATGTTAAATGCATCAGTACAGTACATTTCAAGGCCTCTCAGACAATCTTGCACTGTTTTGAAAAGAAGCGGTTTTGCACATGAGAGGAACACTGTCCATCATGAAGGCAAGGCCAGAGGTATGTCAAACTTTTCCAGCAACCTGGATGCACATGATGCGATTCCCTAATTTTATTAATTGTGCATCACAACAAGAATACAGTGTATATTGACAAAAATGTGATGTGCTCTGTCACAAAGGTCCAAAGTAGTGTGCAAAAAGGACACACAAAGCATTAGCAAGTTAACTACTGACAAACAGGTCCAAGATATGCTGCCGTTGTGTGTCATGGATTGTACGCTAAAAGAAATAGTGTTTAATCATCTAAAATTGTAATGATGCGTTAAAAAAAACAACAATTTCACACAGCTTTAAAAGTAAAAAGGTATTTCCTCAGTGACTATCATTAAAATAAAAAGATTTCCTTTGGGTATGTATTTTAAGAGTTGCGGCATAGAGACAGCATGTTGTCTATAGGCATCTTTTGATTTGTTTTGGCAAAAAGAAAAGAAAAGAAGGGAAACAGTGATGTGCAGGATGACACAGAGGATTGTCAGCATGCAACTGAAAGAAACTGCACATTCACTCAGAGGCGATCATCATCAGACCAATCCATCCAGAACTGTCAGCTTCTGCTCAGACATTTACTTAAACTGCAACACACAAGAAAAAAAGCAGTTAACATAAGACTTGTTAAACTCTTACTCTACACATTTCCCTCATCTCGGACTTACCATAGTTTTAGGTGGTATGTTGGGTTTCTGGGCCAGCGCAGGTTTCTTCATGAGAGTGGGCTTTGTGGGTTTTGGTGACATGGAGACAGGATGGGTTGTTGAGAAGGTTTCTCCGTTCCCCTCTGACACTTGATCAAGAGGAACCCCTGCTAACACGTAGTGCTTCTTCCTCAACTCGCCCAAACGCAGGCGCTCATTCTCCAGTTGACTTTCCAGTTCCAGTACCTTCACCTGTGAGGCGGAAAACATTCAGGTGGTTACTGATGGAACCGGTTTCTGTTGCTGCGCTTTAAGGTAGTTTATTTTACTATACAAACACTGAACCAGTTGAATTTCAAGAGATTAAAATTGTAATGAAGCACTATCCGCTTTGTTTGTATGGTTTTTTCACTACTTGCCTGTGACTCCATTTCTTCTTTTTTCAGCTTAATAAGTGACATTCCCGAGAAGTCCATGGTATCTACACAAGACGGAATTATTAGGATCCAGCTTAATACATAACACAACCCAGAGTAGTAAATCCTGTTACACCCACCTTTTTCCTCCAGATGTTCCTGGCCTGTCTTGGTTGAGGCTACCACATTAGCTGCCATCTCATTCACAAGTCGAGACGCCTGCTGCAGCGTCGAGAGCTTCTTACTGTTGCGGTCTGCTTTGACCTGAGAGCACAAGAGGTTTTAAGTTTGGTGCATGATGATTTCAGAAAAAAGTTGCAGCCTGAAACTGATAGTTTTATGAAAATGTAAAATGTGAAATTAAAATTTCTACAATTAACAGTGCACAAAGAAATGTTTTTTTTTTGTTTTGTTTTTATTTACAATAAACCAACAGATTTATCTTTGACTTTTCGTTCAAAATGAGAGTGTTTATTTTAATTTCTTACTTTTGAAGCGGCGACCAGCTGTGCGGTACTAGCAGCAATCTCATGAGAACAGACAATCAACTCCTCATATTTGCCAGTGTGCAGCACTACTTTATCAGCAGACTCCCTGGGTGGAGAGTAAAGACACCATAACTCATCTTTCCACTCATTGTGATCTCTTCCACAGATTAATTTATTTTACACATAACATACCAACTATAAACCAGGTCTTTCAAGTATTCAGAGTATCACTACTCCAGACAAGCTGTTAATGGTGTAGATTTTAACTCGTCTAGCCTAGAAGGCTGGAGAAAAGTTTGTGACCAAAGGGTTACTGGTTTGAGAGTTGTTGGCTGATGTGCAATGCACTTATCCCCCACCCCTCCCCATTTATGCCTCGGGTGCCTGACATGGCAAGCCCACTGCTCCTAGTCTGCAGTGTGTGGTGTGTTCCTCCATACTCCAGTGACGGGTTAAATGCAGACAGACAGTTCTGGTGTGTGTTGCAAGTTCATATGCAAACTATATACTGACAAAATAAAGATTGTTCTTCTGATTCTTTTTCTAAGTATCATCCATGTATCTAGAAATGTTAAAATACAACATTACTTACATTCACAAATCTACAGTAGAACAACGTTTTCAGACACCCTTCAAATTTCAGATAATTTTAAATGTCAAAGTATCTGCACAAAAACCTTTTTGTGTTTCTAAAGGTGTGGCTGCATCAGACAGACCAACAAATGCAATTTATTTTGTTCATTGTTGAGAAAACATAACAAAATTAATTAAATTTTTGACAGTTTCAACATCATACCCTGGGTGTGTTTCACTATCTTACTGAAACATCCAGTTTTGACATTGATAGTACAGAGCATGTGCAGAAGGGAGCATGTGGGTTTGGAGTTCAATGACTTAAGAGTGATTCTTAATGGAATATATTACAAATGCATGAGGTGTCTAAAAACACCACTGTTTGCCATGTACAGTATAGTTGTGAACTTACACCATCTCTGTGGCTCCCCATCCCACTGCTTTGGCAGCAGAGATGAGCCCCTCAGTCCAGCGAGAGTTCCTGGCGTAGAACTCCTTAATGGTCGCTGCACCCTTAACAAGTACAACATCAGAACTGTTAGTCCTGCTATACTTTTTTATTAATGAAACCAGCTCAGTTTGATCTCAGTGTGAAACAAAGACTGTTGAAGTAATTTTCCAGTTACGACTTCAAAATTAGCATTGTGTGACTCACCCGCCCACCCTCCACAATCTCCTTTTGTAAGTCTGTAGATGCCACAACCAGCATGCGGATGGCCTAACAAAGAGAGAATAACAAGCAGAAGGCAAAAAGATGCATTTTTATTCACGTTCATCAACAATGCAATATCTGTAGACAAAGATAACACAAAGCTGTACCTTCATCAGGTCTGTGCAGCTGTTCAGGATTCTGTAAGGGAAGGTAACAGTAGATATGATAAAAAAATATTACATTTTTAATTCCTGTATGATACTTGTGATGAAAAATTGTAGCTTTGTATTTATTCTGCATTCAAACAACTGATCTGATATTGTATTATACTGATAACAAACCTTTCATTGACCTCCAGTTTCATTCCTGATGTGTCCTTTCGTGCCTGATTCATCATTTCCTAAACAGAGAAAAAAGCAGGACATTCATCAATGGTCAGAAGTCAGTGAGTTGCAGATAATATTAGAATATTACTATAACACATGTGAAACTAATGTTGAATATAAGGATAATTTCACACCTCTATTCATGAGCAAGATGCGTAGGAGAGGGAAACATTTAAAAAAAGCTGCACGACTCCCACACACAAGGACATATTTATCCTATCGTTTTGTTACAAAGGGTCTGCTTTCAATAAATACTTCCATGGAGACCTAAAATGGAATATATTTACATGACTTACATCAATTCTACGGACAGCTTCTTCAATAGCAGCTGATGTTGCAGCCATTTCTTTATCAACCAGATCTCCCAGTTCATCCTGGCGAATGTCCATACTTTTCGGCCGAAGCTCCTGAACAATAAGGAAAACAAAAAATATACAGAGGAAGGTTGAAATTCTACATACAATCACAAGTCCCCCCACAAAAAAAATCATGTAGTTTTAGAAATGTCTGCAGAAATGTCACAGAGCAACACACATACAGTACTATTATCTGTTTAAATATTTTACCATTTCCTAAATTCAGTGACTGGATTAAAAGTTAACCGATGCATTTATAATGTACACTGAGCAAAAATATAAACGCACCATGTGACACTAAATTTTGAATAGCAATAAGTGTTGCACAATATATTAAATCACACACAGTTTATTCTGTTAATCAGTGTGGTACAGATTACTGTGCCGAGCATGGAGCTATGGGATATTAACAGGAACCGTTCCTGCAGGATTTGCAACATCTGTGTCATGGTGACATCCAGAGGTGGCAATTCCAGCTCCATAAAGTAAAAGTCCTGCTATGGATTTGTTCCAATCATTCACTGAACCAGCCCATATTGATGAGCACAACTCCTCATCCAGGTAGATGAAGGGATAATCAGTGGAATCACCTGTGTTCAGTGAACAGGTAGAA
>JAQQZY010000029.1:26951700-26968404 GCA_030068375.1 Ostorhinchus rueppellii
GGGCTGGTTCAGTGAATGGTTGGAACAAATACATGGCAGGACTTTTACTTTCTGGAGCTGGGATTGCCACCTCTGGTTGTGGGTGGCATCACCAGACCAGTGGTTCGCAACTCCAGTCCTCGAGTACCCCTATCCTGCATGTTTTAGAGATTTCCCTCTTCCAGCACACCTGGGAGCCATTACATCATTATCAGGCTTCTACAGAGCTTTGGCGATGAGCTGATCATTAATTGAACCAAGTGGGCTGGAAGAGAGAAAGATCTAAAACATGCAGGATAGGGGTAGTTGAGGACCGGAGTTGAGAACCACTGCACAAGTGCCTACTCACAGAGATGGTCACAAAGTTTGTTTATAAGTCAAGAGAATTAAACATCTTTTACAATTATAAGGCATCATGAGCTCATTTTGGGCCGTACGTCTGAAGTTACACAAATACTGTACATGGTGTGTTTACAGTTTTCCTCAGATTCTAGTGGGGATGTGACTTATTTCCTGCAAAGCTAGATTAAACTAGATGTGAGAAGTTCAGAAACCTTAGTAATCTCTTACACCCATTGATAGAGTCAAACAACAACAACAGAAAAGTGTTTTATTTAGTATTTCCTCTTATAGAAATGTTCACTGACCTGGCCCAAGTGCAGGATCTTTTGAACAATGACCCGAATGGAGGCTGGGTCAGCCTTCTGGAGGGTGATCTTGGTTTTCAGATCCTTTAAGAACTGCAGACTCTCGGTGGCACAGCTTCTGCAGTTCTCCGTCAGTTCTGCAGGGTGTAAATGACCAGCGATGTGTCACACAAACTGCTATCTTATGTTGGAGCATGTATAAACTCTATTCTAAAATGCTTCTTTTACAGAGTTTATGGCCGTATGGACTATCCAGTGTTTGTTAAAATGAGTTTGAGAATAATATAATCATAGAGGGAATGTTCTTCTTACTGTCAGCATGGTCGGTGGGGGCCATGTGTGCCGTTGCACTGCCGTTAACAATTGTATCGGCAGCCAAGTGGGAGAACTGGGTCAGAGTCCTCAGCAGCATTCCAGCATCTGGACACAAGAGCAGACCTTATACAAGCTGTAGGCCATATTCACAAACAAACAAACCAGCCAAACAGCATCTTGAAGACAGCGAAGTATCATATCAGGGCTGGAAAAACATACCATTCATATTTGTCAAATATTCCGCATGGCCTTTTTTTAGTTTGTCGATGGAAGTCAGTGTGGACTCAGCCCGACTCACAAGGTAATCTGTGTTTGGATCACAGACAGTAACGTTAGACTGAAAAAGGAAACTCACCATCATTCAGCTTTGGCATTTCAGTTTTACAAGAATTATACAATGATATGAAGGAAGACAGTTATTTGGGAAATGGTGAAGCAGATGAGTCTGACCTGGAGAGCTGGTGCATCGTATGTGGAGGGGGTCGTCGAGCTTAGCTACAGCATCTTGGATAATGTTCTCAGCCTCTGTGACGGTTCCCTGCAACAGAGCAAACTGCTCCTCCAAAAGCTTCTTTTTCAGCAACTCCTCCTGACTCGCCTACATGAAAACAGGACAATGAAAAGAAAATACAGTTGTAACATCACAAAGACAACGTAACAGTAGGAAAAAAAAAAAAAAAATCTATTTACATGCTCCGTGAATTCCCATTTTGCATTGGAACACTTGACATATCAAGTCGGATGGCGCTGTAGATTCATGGGCTTTATATTCAGTTTCACACGAATTTAAACAGGTCACAAACAGGTTCAGTGTAAAACATACTCAACAGCTCAGTTAACTTCCAGTAGACAGAAAAAAAGCTGTTTGAAGAGAGCCGAGAAATTAAACTTTCATTTCTTAAAATAACTTTCTCTCTCATTGGCTGAATATTCATGTGCCATTTCATCAATAAAAGCATGTTTGAATAAATTAATTTCATATCTTTATGAAATAGGCACAGACTACTCTTTAGCGCGTATATGAGCAATATGAGCAGTGTAACTATCGAAGCAGAAACACATAGGACTTGTACCCAGTATGCACACTTCAGTGTGTTTTTATTTAATGCAAGTCACATTATCATTGCTACAACATTATCCCATATCTCAGATTTTCCTCATACAACACATGAAAACCCACAGTGTCTATCATCTATTTATGGTCAAGACAGAAACATCAATGACATCTACATAGTGTATCCAATTTCATAAAGATTACAGTCACACTCAGACCTCTTACTATCGAGGCTCCAGGTACAGAGAACAGATCTGCCGATGATCCATTTTTTAAATATTAAACGCCAGTATCTGTTTTAAGTCCGGTTAGAGTAGAAGAGTTGCTGAGTGTGCATATTTAAAAAAACACAATGATGCTTCTTGCTGACATTTATGCTGACTATGTTGCAGCTACAGACCTCCTCAAGGACTATTTTAGCCCAAGCTGAGCTTAAACGGCTTCAAACCAGTAACCATGAAGCCCTGTTTGAGAATCATTTCACTGAAAAGGTGAAAGCACCACATCAATTCAGTTTCACAGAATTCTTCAGAGTCTTCTAGACTTCAAGATGTTATTATTGTGTGAATATTTGTGGTCATGTAAATATACAATTTGTAATTTATGCACCATTGGGAAGAACCAGAAATTGTGTGTTTTTGATTTCAATCATCGGCCCTATTCTTCAAGGAGAGTGGTGCTGATTTCAACTAAATGTAACATGTTGGGCTCAGACTAGTCTGACATTCCCACTGCTGCACTGGGCTCCACTGTTCCCACTGACCTTGTCCTGCAGTTTGCCCTGCAGCTCGCCAAGCTCCCTGCTGTTCCTCTCTCGCTCCTGCTGAAGTGATGACTGCTGCACCTGTGCAGCCTGTCGCAGAGACGACAGCTCCGCCTCCTTCTCACTCACAGATCGCATCAGACGCTCCTTCTCTGCCTGCAGAGCTGTCATTGAGCTGTTCATTTGCACCGATGTCTGAAGTGGACAAACGGGAGACAAGGGAAGCCAGAAAACACAGATGGTTGAGAATGTCTGAAGGGAAGTCTGTCCAGTAATGTGTGACAAGCCTTCATACTCAGCATAACTCTACATCAAAATGAATGAACTGAGCATCATCTGGATCTTTGCTGCATTCTCACTTTGCGTGTGCACACTCACTTGTTCGCTGCTCTGTAATGTTGCCTTGATGCGTGACATTTCGGCCAACTTCTCTTCCAGTTCTCTCCTCAGCTTCTCCATCTCAAACTTCTGCTCTTCTAACTACAATGACAAGAAACAGCATCACTCACATTCACTGACACTGCACTACAACCTCCAACAGTCTCTTTAACACAAGTCCTGTGGCACACCTTTATTCCACTTTGCTCTTTTGTGTAAAAAAGCACCAACATAGAATGAGAATCTTCAAACATAAAATGTGTGGATTGTGCTGCTTGGAGTCTTATAATCAAAATAACAACAAAAACATAGTAGTGAATGATCTGGTGATGTAAAAGTTTATTCTTCTGTTTAGTAACATACTATTTATGTCATTTCATTTTTATGAAATAGCTGCAACATTAATAACTTTTGATTTCTGTTGCAGATAGAGTACAGCTTTAACCTATAAAGACCCAAACATCCACTGTTGTCCAAAAGCATCTACTGATCTAAAATGTTTAATAACTGTTGATCCACTAATCTTATCAGTACATGCAAGTAATTGGTGTAAAATGCAGTTTGTCATCTTTTCCTGGTCATCAGATATGACTCATCTGGACGTTCAGAGGCTCCGTAGTTAACTTGGAAACAGTCATTTTCTGCAGCATTGATTCACCAGTTAGACCCATGGACTTTGATGAATGACAGTGGATGGAGACACTTGGTTTGTCTTCAGTTAGTGATAGATTTTACTGAAAAAGTCACTATCTTCAGTTTTCACTGGTTCTGATAAAATTATCTTTGAATTTACTCTGATCTTTTATGAACATCTACATGATCAGTAAATTAAATATAGGAAAACACCAGACTTTTACCAAACAAATGCAAAATAAAGAGGATAACATTACAATAAATGTGATGCATCACTTAAGAAAGGATAACTATAGAGAAAAATTAATTTGTGAATTGCCACAAAAGTAGCACAGGGTTAAGCTTGGACCAGAGTAATCCCAAACCAAAAAAATCATGTCTGTGTAGTAGAGGCAGCTGGCGTTGCAGGAAAATGATGTGACATTGTAATGATGTGCGACCTGCCTCAGAGGGATTTAAAGATCTAAAACCATAAAACATGCAGAGGACAAGATGTTGTGGTTGGAAAAGATCCACAATCTGCGGGCACAGCAAGGTGTCCTCTGTTGTTCTAAACAGAAGATGAACATACCTGCCCTTATTGTTTTGAGAGCAACACTAGTCCAACTAGTCCACCTGTGTACAAATATCTGCATATGCGTTACATTAGAGACTAAACTTGCATGTCATGCCTCTGATTCAGAAAAAAACAGCTTGCTATCTTGAAATATGTGAAACAGGTATAGCTTGCATAGTTCAGAATCTTTTTTTAGCAGCATTGTAGTTGGACTGCTGTGTTGGGAAAAAAAAACCTTCTTAAAACAAACTCACAATCAACCAACCTTCATGTCAGCTTCTTGTTTAATCCGATCCACCTCAAATGACAGCTGCTGTTTGGTCCTCTCTACTTCATCCTGGGTCTGCTGTGTTGCTGACAGCATCTTCACAGTGTCTGCACTCTGTCAGCACATTAACACCTTTAATGTTACCACACACACCGAGCTACTGACATCTAATTCAAAACAAACACCCCTGCATTGGACTGTGGTCTGTCTGTACCTTCCGCAGTAGTTCTGCATGGCTGGTCACCAGCTCTGTGTGCTTTTCTTTCAGCTTATTGTACCGCTGCTCAGTGGCTTGGGCTCTTTCTGCACAGAGAAGTGAGACAGTAGCATTATTTCATGGACTGCATCGATCACAATGGCCCCATGTGTGAGAGACTGTTAACTGCATGTCTTACTCTCCGCCTCAATAAACGTGGTCTGTAAGCCGTCATATTCTGCATTTCGGCGCCGTGTGGCTTCCAGTTCCATGCGCAGCTGCTCATTTTCTACAAGAGCTCGCTGTTTCTGTGCCCTCTGTTCTTCTAGCTCCGCCTCCAAACTGTTAATCTGGGATTTCAGTTGTGTGATATAGCGTTGGGCCTTTAAGAGATGAAAACAACAATCTGCTTTTTAAGGACAGAATGAGTGTGTAATCAAATTTTCCTTCATAAAACACCATTTGCAGGCTGAAATGTGTGTGTGACCTCAACAAATCTCTACTGAACATCCTTTCTTTTTCTGAGGCTACTTGCCACATTCCACATATCGAGAGCAGCATTTGCATCCACCCAACATATGACCCAGATACTTTAGCACATACATAATAGTGCCATGTAGTGTCACACCTCCTGTATTGCCCCCAAAAAGAGTGGAAATCACAAACAACAGTTTTCTGCTCCTTACCTCCGCTTTGACTCGCTCTAGCTCTGCTCTCAACAACTCAAGATCTCGTTTCAGGCTTTCAATCTGGAGATCCCTACCAAACACAAATTGCATTGTCACTGCATGCAGATACAAACAAAACCTGAAACCCAGCAGTCCATTTAAAGCTCCCAGGTTACAGTGGGAAACAAACTCACCTGTCATCAAAGCCTCCATTTGGAGGTCCAAACGTCTGATCAAATATGTCCATTTGCTGAGAAAGAGTGAAAAATTCAGATGTTTAAACATAAAAATGATCATTGTTACTCTACTGCTGAATGTACTGTCTCCATGGATGCATCTCTTTCTGGTACATACCTGTGGCTGTGCTTGTATGCTGGGTGTAGAGACATCGCTGACCTCAATGAGAGGCTCGGGTTCATCATCATCATCATCCTGTTGTTCTGGTTCATCCTCATCAGGAATAACCACCACTGGTTTCACATGTTTAGCCAGTGAGGCTGCATGCAGGAAGTTGGGTGGAGACTGGCAAAAAGACAAGAAACAAAGCCCATGTTAAACCTGTAATAGTGTGTCCTCTGAAGGGAAACCCAGATGTAATGTCTTCCTTTTGGGTCAATAAGCCTTTTACCCCCTTTAAAGAGATCAAATTATCAGTAACAGTATTAGGCTGATGATGACATCCAAGATGGATGTGACTCAGCATAGACATCATCACACCTCCCCCCCATCACTCTGTGTTCTTACATCAGGCAGCTTGGGAATCTGGATCAGTCTCTTGAAGTAGAGCATATCTCTGGCTTTATTAAAGAACGTCTTAAGGCTGTGGGACAAATGAGAACAAACTGTTACTCATGTAACATTAATGAACAAAATTCTCCTCGTATCTTATATCTACCATGCCGTACATTTCAATATTGTCCATCATGGCTTTCATATGAGTCACTTAAATGTCATAACTGAAAAGACTCATGAACTAAGACGTACTGTAAATCTGGAAAACTACTGTGTTAACAAAGCCATGTTAATCTAATGCACTATCAACCCAGAGGATTCTTCTTTAAAGAGCTATTAAGACATAAATGACTCTGTGACACATAAGACCGTGTCACAGAATAATCACACTACGTTTGTGTGCGCACACTAGTACATGCTAATAAACTGTGGGAAATGGGGAGCAGCAGTGGGCAGATTTGCATGGGTGATGTGGTGAATGGGTGAGGCAGGATCATGTTGCACTCTTCCTTTGGTGAAATAATGGTCCTGTCCCCCTTTGATGTATCAAGCCTGAGGCCTCAGATGACCTACCTGTGGAACTGGTCATGGAAACGATCACGGTGTCCTTGTAGGGTGTCAGCGGGGAGGCCTGAAATACGCAACATGTATAAAAATGTGATTTATTAGCAGATAATACGTGATTTTCTTCTTTTACTTTATGAATGTATAGAATTTGTCACTTTTTTGACATTGAACAGATGATATTTTACAAATAATGTTAATTCTTCTTACAGGCATGAAGTTTGAATAAGAGTTTGACAGTGAAGTGGTAGAGGTGGCTACAGTCTTGGATAACTTGGATGAGCGGAGACAAGCGGCACTGGCCGGATGTGAGAGTAGAGATGGCGATGGATGTGTTGAGCTGGCGGAGTACTGAAAAAGATAGACAAAAATGTCATATTACTGCAGCACAAAATGCAAGAAATGGCCTCAATCAATAAATTGAGACTGAATTAATGGAAGTTTAGATTAGATCGATTAGATATTCTGATTCATGACGAGAACCGTGTGCAAAACACAGTTAACTGAAGTGTACAACCCAGTGAGGCAGCTTCTGTTGCAGAGTTAGCTTTCACATTTGTTCTCTTGTTACTTGGGCACAAAGCCAACATGTGAAAGAGTGATAGGAAAGACTTTTCACAAAATACCAAATATTTCTCAGACAAGATAGGTTATCCACCAATAAGTGTTTAGATAATGTCACGTAAGACCACAAAGAAGCTATTAGTGTAAATGTTCAAGTAGCATGTACAATATCAGCATTGGCACAAGTACACATCTAAGGTATAAACCGGCAGATGTTGTCACGGTGCAGTTGGAAAATGTTTATGGAGTTCAGATGTGATCCTGACACTCCTCCCTGCCCGCAAGGAACATAGAATTACAGTGTAAATAGAGGAAACTGGCTTAATGTCCTTTAATTCCAGGCATTTCCTCATCATTTAAAACCAATTAAAAGCACGAATAGCTGGGCAGTATGTACAACTTCTAAGCCGAGCAACTGAAATCTACTGTAGGAAAAAGCAGTAAACCTCTCTTGATGGGTGCTCGGCCTTTTGTGCATAAATAGATAATGTCAGCAGGCCTCAGCCCTCTACTGTGCAGCTCAGGTTTCCCTTCCTTAGAAGAGTAGGGCAGAGGAAAGGTGGGAGCTTTTTTTTTTTTTTTCACCTGTCTCAGCGAGCCTCAGTTCTGTGTCCATGTAATCGAACACCTCAACTGTGAGCTGGAATCTGCAGGAGAGAAGTTGATACCTTTGTTAGACAGAATAGAGGCCACAAAGACCAGTGGCAAACCTTGTCCATTTATTATATGAATTTAAAAGCTTAATCTTTGCATTTTGTAAACATACACGTTATTAATGTCTGTCCCAGCAGTGCGCTCCAGAACCTCATCTGTGACCTCCAGGTTTGGTGGGATCTCCATGTGCTGTATTTAAGTACATTTTTACAGGTTTAGTAACAGTTTTCTTCTTGGTGTCACCATTTGAAGTGACAGAATGCTCTTACCTTCACATGAAACTCCATTTTTGTACAGAGCAGCTTAGTGTAGAGAGCAACCAGTTGGCCATATTTGTCATGAAGATGGGCCTGCAAACCACAAAAAAAAGTCATATATAGCAGCTATTTTGGCCTTCAAAGAATATCAAACCATAAATGACAGCTTCTACTGTATTATCTTAAAGGTGTGATATAAATCTAAGTCGTGCATGCTTGTATGATTATGGGGCATTTGTACTGGAGGCCAGTTATTTGTTGATGTTAGCCAACTCCATTCCAGTGTTAACAGGACTGACTGATTCTACTGTAGCAAAGCAGAGGAGAGCCACTGGAGAAGTTGGGTGTGAGTAAAAAAAAAAAACAACAGCAGCCCTCATAGAAAACACTGTACAAGCCGTTATGGATGTAGTCGAACAGTTGTTGCCTTAGAAATACAGTTGGGAAAACTTAAACCAGCAACCAACTCCCAAACTTCACAAAACATATTATCAACATATGCAGTTCTTACATATGAAACCATTAGAAAATTTCTGTAAAGAGGACTTAAGATAAAATGTTAAATGAAATATTGACTCACCCATAGTTTCCCAATTTCAACTAGACTACTGTGATGTCTCATACAGTCTTGTAAAACCTATGAAAAGCACCATAATCAGAAAAACAAGTACATTTTACCATAAAACCACTTAAATATACATAATAATAAGATGTAGTGACAGAGGACGTACATTACGATGTCCATCTCGCAGAACTTTGTGCAGGACATGGCAGAACTTCCAGCTGAGGATGGAGCTGCTGGCCAGAGGAAAGCCCAGAGCGTAGGACCAGAAGGTATACGCTCCCTTCTCTCTGTGAGTTCCCAGGATAATTCCTGTTGTTATAGTTGTTAAGGAAGCACAAAGTATCACGAGTGCGAATTAACCCACGAGACTTGAGGATATCCTATTGGAAAGTCAGCTCCACTTTTATATCAAAACGGGAAATGCAGTAGATCATGCACAGAAACATTCTATCAAAATGTTGGTTTTATAATGACAAAAGAATGCTTTACTGGAGTGGGATTATTATTAAAGGATACGTCGCGCATGCTTCTCCTTCACAGGGGTCTCAGTGGAGTTGATGGCCTTGCTGATGCTGCTCAGCTAGAGGAAAGGAAAGGAGATACTCAAACACTGAATAAAAAAAGACAAGTAAAGACCTCTGTGACTTTGACTCATTGTACAGGCTTTGCTTTCATTCTCCACCCACATAAGCCGTTGTAGAGCTTACAATACCTGAAACAACAAATGCACAAGTCATGAGAAGCTAAATAAAGACCCGGAGTCAAACAAATGATAACAGGCTGCGCTGCAATGGCAGGAATGAATCAGATAACAATGACTCTGCACTGTGTATACACAGTGTTGTACAGATGGACTTGCAGCTCTCACCTTATGCTTAGCCTGTCCAGAAACAGCCTGTGACTAATTCTGAATGAACTAATAATTTGATTTTTACAAAATGGAATGAAGTCAGTTCTAAATCTGGTCTGCCATGAAGTTTGACCCAATAGAAATGGAGTATAGTGATAATAAAACAAGTACATTCCCTTTATTTTTGTGCTTCTATGATCTTGATAGAAATATACATTAGCTTTGTCTTGTAAAATTTTTATTGATAATATTTAACTGCATGAAATAAACAAAGACACACTTGATATGTTATCACCACTACAGGACAGAGCAAATTCCCTTACAACCTGCCGAGCAGGTAAAACAAGAGTCCCTAAGCGTGCCAAATCCAAGAAAACCTACTGTGCATAACAGCCACCAAAAACACAATCTGTCCAAAATGGAGACTTAAACTGATTTTGTTATGGTGACCTCACTTTTGTGCAAATAAAACCACAGTTTAGACTCTAGGGAAGCTCCTTTGGATCCTCCAGTTGCTGACGATGGACCGTTTGTACTTTGAAAAATAAAGAGAAAATCTGCAAATCAATGGGGCACGTCTTTGAATATATATGAAGAATATCGTATATATATGTATGAAGAATATCGTAAGGTCAAAGAATCCACATGCAGTTCCAAGGATTTCCATTTACATCAGGAGGATGAACAAAAACGACATTGGCAGCTTTTGTGCTTGTGCACATTTGTGTGTTGGCAAACAAAACACAATACGCCTTCAATCACAAGAACATTTTTCCACATCAAGATATCAAAACAACCCAGAAGACAAACACTCCAAAAATCATTATGGGATGCAGAATGACTTGAAGGAGCTCAAATTCTACAGCATAATAACTTGATTTTTTATTTTGCTTCTCCTCCTTGTCAAGTCTGTTCAGATTGTCTAAGAAAAAGTCCTTCTGCAATAGCAGACTGACAGCGGAGGATTACAGAACAACCCTCTCCAATAAAACTAAACACATCTGACCATGATGTAGCCTTCTGGGGTCAAACAAGAGAGATTTAAATAATTCACATGATTACATGATGAAACCAGACAGCAAAATTATCCTGGGCTGCTGCAACTTTATCGCTAAATAAGGCTTTAAAACTACGAAGTGTGTGCCAGTGTTAATGCCACTGCTTCGTTTGACATGAGGAAAGTGAAAGTAGAATCCTTCTACTCTCTATTTGCACAAACACAAGTGCATCCGCTTATGATGTGGTTTGTGCAGCAAACTGTGTGATGTCTAAGAGCCGGCCTCATCTTCAAAGCATTACATAAGCAACTAATCCAACAGAAATAAAAGCATTAATGCCGCTAGGATTTTTTTTCCCTCCACTTTTTCTTACATTGTCACTGTGCTAAAAAAGGCTCCACAAACATGAACCAATATTTATCCTCATAGGTTGACACTGGTCAGTAGTTCAGTAGATTCATCTGCAAAGTACAAATCCCTGTTATACCTTTATTTAAAACATAATTATTTGTCAGTGGCCGAGATTCTAATCCCAGAAACTCAATAAAAGCCTCTTTAATACACTAGAAACCCGGGAGTCGCCACCCAACCCAATTTCACACACACAACCACCAAAACATACATGGCTACACAACAAAGCACAGAGGGGCTACTGTGGGTGAAAACTGGCTTTGACAGAGGGGTGTGCTGGTTAATAGGAGACTCCCCCCGCCTCCTTCTGACGCAAATGAACTGCGAGTTGCTCGTTTACACAGGGCAAGTGCAGTGGGCTAGCATGGAGGCCCGTGTGACAATGAGGGGTTTGTTGGGGGAGGAAGGCCGACAGCTGGGACAGAAGATTGGGTTGGATGGGGGCCGCGCTCTGGCACACAGAGCCTGGCACAGAGGCCTCAACAGATGGCCGCTGAGCAGGGAGGCTGCAGGGAGACTCTCATAGTACATTCAGAGTAGCTGTCAGTCAGAGAGCACCGAGATAAAGCCACAGAATGGAGGAGGACATTGAATGCACCACAGACACTACATGTTTACTGTAAAGATCAACACACACGCACACACTCCTGCTGTCAATGCATTGTCGTTAGTGCTGAATATTTTCACTAAACATTTATATCATGGGACTTTCGTAGATTCTCGCAGTTACACTCTATAAAAGTGATTTTGTTGCGTGTCCTTGTGGGCCTTTATATAGGCTTTTGGGGTCTTATACCGTCAAGAGTACATACACTAAAAACATTTCACTATTGTTTCAGCCTACGCCTTTTCACCCATGCTTAATACAGAAACCCAAACTGTATGTATGTATGCATCATGTTCTGTAAAATGGACAAATAAATTACTAACATACAGAGAATACATTTTGTCCTCACAAATGATACAATATACTGTATGATGGAGCCAGTGTGCAGGTAAAAGTTACAGAATTTTTATTGCACACACAAAATGTAGCAAGAAAACGACCCAAAAAAATAAATAGTATAACAAAAAGTTTAACATTGCATTGGAAAATATTCAGTATTATCTCATTCTCTCAAAATATTCCAACAACATTATACAATTTACTTGTGATGGAATAACTGTTATTTTAGCTATGACATTACATGAAAAGTCCAGTTACCAGAACTAAAACTACTACACTGGCCCATTTGGTACATCACCCAGCACTACATGTACATGTACAGGGACATTTGTGGAGACGATAGCCAGTTTTAATGTCACTTTTTAGAAAAACCCAGTGCACCTATTCTTACATGTCCTTGCTCAAGGCCACTAGAGGACATCATCATGGACATCAGGTACATGAGGATAAAAACTAGGCTCTATAACTAAAGAAACATTTAACTACTGCTTTAATAGTATCATTTGTAAAGCTTTGCTATCACAGACTATAGCATCAGTTTCGACCTACACACACTCACACAAAAATACCCTGAACACCACGGTCATAGGTGAGTCAGATGAAATCCAAACTTTTTATACTAACAGAGAAACGTCGTCCAAGGGCTCCAGACATGCTGACACCGTCGACTACGTGGTTGTATGTACGGTAAGCCCTGCATCTGGTTCAAGCGTCAGTCTAATCCCCTGACCAGCAGAGAGGAGAAGTGAGAGGGAGGGAAAGCCCACTCTAATCCCAGGGCCTGCCATAAGGTCTGCTGCCAGCTAGCATTACTGTAGATACACACTCACTGTACACCATCAACAGTCCATCACATCGAACCGTGAGGTGTCCCTGCTTACCTTGTCATCCCTGTTCTTCAGCAGCGTGTCCATGTGCTTAGACATATTGCCCAGACAGAATAGGTACAGCTAAAAAATAAACCACACACCTGAACCTCTCCACACTGTACATAAAACACCAAGGCTGCAGTACTTATTCCAAGTCCTTATCAGCTTAATTCAACAGTCCACTGCTGGGGATCACGCACAAGGTCACTCACAAACTTCACAATAGCCAACACCTATTAACTGAGGTTAAATACAGGTAGCAATATGAATATAAAGAGAGTGAAAGTGTCACATGAGCTGCTAAGGACAAGCAGAGTGGAGGTTAAGTTCACCATTTACACTCAACACTTTGATTTCCAATAAGTGTCTATCAGCTTTTTTTGCATTAATGTCCAATTTAGAATCTAGTTTAAAATAATTCTATTTGTTTTTAAGTCCCTCGATGATTTTGCACCACTCTACCTCTCTGAGCTCCTTCACATATACGTACACATATACATAGGGCTGTGCAATTAATCAAATTTTGATCATGATTTTGATTTTGTTGTCAAACGATCTCAAAACTCAAATAATCCAGATGAAATTATTTATTTTCTGTTTTTCTTTACACAATTTCTGAGACGTCCATGCACAATACATTCCATTCCCTTGCAAAACAGCTGTAAAGTACATATTTGTGGCCAAAATTTATTTTCAATTTGAATGTTTTGCATAAAGAATCACTAACAGTGTCGTTTGAGAGAGAGAGAGACAGACAGAGAGAGAGAGACAGACAGAGAGAGACTGACTTCATAAATGCATTGTGAAACTCAGAATTAATCATTTGAATAATTGTGATTTCAATATTGACCAAAATAATCGTGATATTGATTTTTCCCATGATCGAGCAGCCCGACATATACATCGAATCGTTCTATGATCAGTTGATCAGCTGCTCTTGATGACAACCTGTAAACTCCGAGGAGATCGGGTCTTAGCTGTTGCTGGTCCCAGATTGTGGAACAACCTGCCTCTGTATATCAGACAGGCCTCCTCGTTGCCTGTTTTCAAATCCCCTCTTAACACCCACCTGTTCCCCTTTGTTTTTTAACAATCTTGCAATGTTGACATTTTGTTTTTATATTTTAACTTGTTTTATTTGATTTTATAATTTCTTAATGCTTTTATTAATTACATGTATTGTGGTTTTAGTTTTCTGCACAGCACCTTGATCTTCATACCATTCTTTTATTGTTTTACAAGGTTATTTCATGGGCTTGACTACTTTTCATTTGCCCTTCTCTGCTCATTTGTTCCTTTTCTGATTGAACTAGCACAGCTTCTCCCACATCAACACAGGCAATAACTCTAACACAAGCACATACTGGAACCAACAACACAACATTTTTTGCTGACAGGACATGGGGCACAGAGATACATACTGAATATACACTAAAATACATAGAAAAAAAACTGTATATGAAGGACAAAATAGTAGAGATATCTTCTCTGAGCATGCTGCACAAAAATAAAACCTCAGGTTTACTGTCAACATTAACGCTATAATACAGTTTAGATTAAAGGAACACAATTGCACACAGACAACACTGAAAACAGCTCTAGTACCAACACACAAAACAAACCCTCATGCTGAATAAAATCCACGTTGTCCCAAATACTGTTTATATTTGCATAAACAACTTAACATTAAGGTACTAACTTTCGGAAATATGACTAACCCATAAAGACCCAGTGTTACTTTTGTGTCAGTTCCCAAATTTCTTCTCTATTTTTAAGTTTTCTTAAGTGATTTAATCACCATTTATTCAAATAAAATGGTCAATATTTGCATTCTTAAGTGAAAATCAGGTATTTTTCAACATTTAATTTGCTGATGATGACTGACATCCATAAAAGCTCAAATTAAAGTGAAGAGTTAAAAACAAAGAAAATGGACGGAAAAGTGACTTTTTCAGTCAAATCTATCACTAACTGAACATAAACCCAGTGTGTCCAACCACTGTCATTGATCCAACTCCATGGGTTTTACTGGTGAATCAATGTTGTAGAAGATGACAGTGTTTCCATGGTAACTGCAGAGCCTCTGAACATCCAAATGGGTCATATCTGATGACCATGAGAAGATGAAGAACTGCATTTAGCACCAATTATTCACATGTATCGATAGGATAAATGGATCAATAGTTATTTAACTTTTTATATCAGTAAATGACTTTGGTTGCCAGTGGGTGTTTGGGTCTTTAAGGGTTAAAAGGAAGTGCAAATGGAAAAACTAATGAGATTAAGTAATATTAGGTTACATCTCACTTTGTTGTTAAAATTAAATTACCTATATAACTTCCCTGTAAATATTTAACAAAAGTCCAGTTGTTCTTTCCCAACTCAATTCTTTTTTCCAGTTTATGGAGCTCTGTGGCTGGCTTGTGATTCACATTAAGATTGTGATTACATTTCACCGTTTAACATGAATACAGCGCAAGCAAGGATCATATTTACCACAGCAGCATCACGATCATGAACTTAGGTCTTTAACGTCAGTCTGTTTTGAGTAAATATACAAGATGGATTGTATCATGAGCCCATGTTTTGCAAATAATGCATGGGCAAAATATGCGCAGTTTTAAGTATGGTGATCCTTTTCAAATATGTGAATGAAGTCATATTTTGTTTTCATGTACAAGTTTTCATGTTTTATTTCTAAGGACTAAAGCATGATTATTTTGTTCGTTCTGTTTCATATTTGAATTAAACTGAACTGATGTTTCGTCCAAGATTAGTCCAGACAGTGACAACATGAACAACAACAACAAAAAAAAAGCAAAACCTTGTCTTCAATCTGTTCAGTAAAAAGATATCACCTCTAATTAAACATTTCCGTCAGCTTGAGCGATAATAACCAAAGTGCTTTTAGTGGGAATTCTGTTTCTACTCCCACTCAGTAGTTGTGTTTACCCTCCAGTACTCCCATCCCCCCTTCCCTGTCTCATGGGCGCTCACTCAGGCAACAGGAGTGAGGCAAAGCAAACAGTTCAGATGCACAAACACACAGAGCGCTGTGAGAGACAGTTCACCTTGGAACTGAGGTCAACGTAAAAGAGGAGAAAACGCAGAATGAGCGGAGTGAGAATTCCAATCAGCAGTGGCGTTCCAATAAGCCTCCTCGATGAATCAGCAGAACGGACAAGATGCAATACTGTATTTACTGACAAAATACAGCTCACTCCTACACAGCAGCACTTCAAACAGAATGGCTTCATTAAAAAGCCTTTGGCGCACTGTGAAACCAACAGTCACTTAACTGTTAGATTTTAGTAAATGGTGCACACATAGTTAGGAGAGAAGTCACGTAGAGAGCTGAAGCCCCACCCCTTCCACTACGACCTGTGGGATCTAACGTCGGAGAAACTCAATGGGACAAGAAACATAATTTTTTTTTAATCCCATTTAAACTGTTCCACCATTTACAGTTAGGTTATTTATCATGTTAAAATACATAAATAGGTAATATTTGTACTTTTTTTTTTTTTTTTACCTCCGTCAAGGAAATTATGTTTTTGCCAGGGTTTGTTTGTTAGCAACTTAACTCAAAACGTTATGGACGGATTTTGATGAAGTTTTCAGGGTATGTCCACTCTGGGTCAAGGAAGAGATGATTAACTTTTTGATGCGTTTTGAATCACCGTCTGGATCCAGGAACTTTTTAAAGGATTCTTTATCATTGTGACATAGGGCATGGTGGTACAGACCTGCATGAGGTCATTCACCACCATCTAGTGGAGGAAAGTACTAACACTACCTTAAAAATAAAAAAAAGTACAAACACTACCTTTAAAAAAA
>JAQQZY010000029.1:26984035-26994552 GCA_030068375.1 Ostorhinchus rueppellii
GATGAAGACTTGATGCACCGGCCTGCTTCTACATCATCAATAATCAGAAATGAATGCAACTATGGATGAAAAAAATATGAAGAACCTTATCGTGACACTACAGAAGCATCATGTGGCAAAAACGTTGTGGAATGTTTCCTGCAATTAAAACCAAAGGTGGTGCAGCCAAATAGTGTATGTGCTATGGTTTTGTTTTTGGCTAGGCAGTGTTTGTGGCACATAGATGACAGACATGACTGAATTTCCCCATTGAATACTACACCAGAAATAGGATTTATAAATCTCATTCCCACACCAAAAATGCAGATATTTATAGATACCATGCCCTGCAAATTCCAGTATGTAATTTACTTATGAGTTGATTTATGTTAACCTTTGGGTTCTGGTTATACTGTACGGTAGATTTCCATACTTCAACACCAGTGAACAGAAACAAGAGTCTTTAATTTTGTCTTTTACAACTTCTTACATGACATTGAAACCATCTCAAATAGCTGTCCAATCTCCATCTGTTCTTCAAAGACCAACAACAACAACAAAAAAAAAACAGTAACAAACATCAAAAACGGATGTTTGATGCACAAAAATAGAGCTTACAAAACAATGAACGCAGCAAAAAGGATATCCGAGTTGCTGAAACAACTAGAAGAAATCTACATGCATATTCCTATTTGGCAATACATGGTAGTGTCACATATGAATGTGTTCATGTCATATTAATAAAACATGCTCCTCTACTGCATGGAAGTCATAGATTATATTAAATTATGCTGTAAGTATGAATAAACCTGAAAGTTCAATGTTGATGTTTCTTGCAAGAATTTTTGAAAAAACATTGTCACACTGAAAAGCATTTATTTAAATAGTACATAAAGAATATAAAGATATACAGTATGCTAAGTACAAATACCCGAAAAGAGGCAGACCAGGTTTATAAAAATCTGTAAAAAATAGTGTCGGCTCATCCCATAGCTCCATTCTCCAACTTGAGAAACTCCTGTTGATTAAATGAATGAAAAAAAAAAAAATATATGGAAACATTTACCTAAGGTTGAATACTTATTTTACTTTAATTGTGGTGATTATCATCCAGTAGAAGTGAAACTAGACTGCGATATTTATATATATGTGTGACTTTTTACCTTGAGACAGCTCGCTGAAGTTGAGCCATTTGTCATCATTTTCCCTCGTTGATGCTCTGTGTGTTTCATGTCGTCACGGGCAAGTGAATCTGCATCGTCATGACTGAAAAGCACATTTATTTGTAATTCTTCATTTGCAACATATAAAAAGTGTCTCCGAAAGTATCACAGCATCACTTTATGACCATTATTATCAGCTCCAGTGACCATTGTGTTTCTGTTTGAACAAATTCCTTATTCTTTCTTAAAATGTAAATGTGTTTTTAGTTTCAATTTCAATCACAGTATCTGGCTCAAGGAAGGGTGTGAATATTATTGGATGGTCAGGTTGTTCTATTGTAGGGTATGTGTGTATATACATGGGGGTGTGGATGTGGGTTGGTGTCCAGATGCAAATATAATTGGTGTGTATGTGTCTGTATGTGTGCACGTTTGTAGGGGTGTGTTTATAGATAATCATGCTCTTGTGTTGTTTAGTGGGCGATTAAGTATTAACAGTCTGAGAAGTGGAATCAGGGGTAGGACTGGGTAAGTGTTGGCTTCTTCCTACTCCCTTTCAGGCACAACAATTGCTCTTTTTTCATTATTTAGTTTTTTTGTTTGTTTATTTTATTTCATTATTGTTATTATTCCCCTGCGTTTTGTATTATGTTTGTGTCTGAAATAAACTAAACTTTAAGTATGTGAATCACTGACGTGTAAGGATTTTTGACAAGTCAAGAATACTATGGCAACTGTTAAAAAAACGTATGTTTTGTTCATATTCCTTTATAAGATTTTAGTTGGTTTTTTTCCCCAGGTGAATTGCCTGCATCCTTAGAAATATTACAATTCACAACTGATTTATCATAAAATCAACTTATTATTATGGTTTTATTTGGCTTTCTTTTGAGTTTTTGAAGATTACAGTCACTTTAAATATAGTTAACGCACATATTCTTCTATATTAAACGGATTTCAACAGCACAATTGAAAGATGCTGTAAATACATTTTGAAAAGAAAATGCAGTTTTAGACTAATCTCACAAGCGAAGTTATGGTCAGATGGTCACACCACATGACACTGACATATTTAAAGCTTTAAAGGAGCTATACAGATACAGACCAGATTTATTTATTACCAAGGAGAAGTTTAAAATACTAGTACTTTGATAAATGTTCTAAAATAAAATCCGATTTGATGTTGAAATGGCAGCGTTTCTTCAACACAGGTGAGTTTGATAATGAAATTTCTGAAGTTGTAAAGTTATTATGTGATGTTATCTTTGCAAAGTTCACCGTTTTTGATCCATCACCAAAACAAACTAAACTAGGACAGTTCTTGGTTGAAGGATTCCAAACAGATCTTTAGTGCAACTACTGACAACAGAAAACAGAGGTGATCCGTGGTTTTACTGTGGCTGTTTTCTGTCTAAAAACAGAGCTAAGCTAACAGAGCTATAATGTAAACTATTGGATGACACAGCGTGGGAAGATTATGAGATTTATTTGAGTTTGTCTAGTTATTGACGTTAATAATACATGTATATAAATAACTGAGTTTCACACCTTATCTGGTGAGTGATATGGTTTGTGGAGACGTACCATTAATTCGCTGGTGTTTTTAATGGTCATAGCTACATTCTGTACGACTTTCCCCTGCTGCTCATAGTTGGACTATCAATACCACTTAAAACCAAGAATTTACAAATAACTAAGGGTTTTGGAAACATGGTACCTCATACAATTCATTTGTTTTTTCCATAGAAAAGAAAAATCAGCTGTGTCTATCTAATATGCAATTTATATTCCTGCCAAAATGTCAAACATGTCAAATAGAAAATTATAATCAAATATGTGTTAAGTAGTCATGTGATGTCTATTGTATGTATGAATAACAGTACTTTGGACACAAGTAAAACGTACAATTGCTTTATTTTGGAAGAAAACAAAAGCCCCAAGTGTAACAGATTGGCTAAAAGAAATTGCAATGAATATGTCCACGGAAAAAAATAACCTATATAGTGAAAGGTAAATAAAGGAGATTTGAAGAGGTCTGGGATCCATTCTTAACCTTTCTGGAAGATGGTGGAGGTAATGGGATGTCAGAGGTGAGTGAAAACTCATGCCATCCGAGAAGCTATTTTTGTTCTAATTTTTATTTTGTTTTTCTGTTATGTCGTTGTAGTTTGTTTGTCTGCTTTTACTGTTGCTTGGATTTTACTGTTATTGTCTTTTTTTGTTTGTTTTGTTTTTGGTGCATCATATATGTAAAACCTCTGCAATACAATATTCAATTGTATCTAATGAATATATGTTAAGCCCTGTGATGAACTGGCGACTTGTCCAGGGTGTACCCCGCCTTCGCCCTATGCAGCTGGGATAGGCTCCATGCGACCCCCGTGACCCTAATGAGGATTAAGCGGGTATAGAAGATGAATGAATGAATGAATATATGTTAAAACTTAATAATAATAATAAAAAAAAATAAATAAATAAAAGTTTCCATATCCTTTTACCTTTCTCTGATAAATGACATGAATAGCATTTTAGTTCCTTAAAACTTCCAAGAATTATTTTGTGGTTATTTCAACAACTGAAGATGAACATTCCATTTTAGTTGTATAGATTCTCTGCTGGGGCGACGCAGTAGTGCAGTAGTCAGCACTGTCGCCTCACAGCAAGAAGGTCCAAGGTTTGACTCGATCGCCAAGACTTTTCTGTGTGGAATTTGCATGTTCTCCTGTGTTTGTCTGGGTTCTCTGGCTTCCTCCCGCCACCCAAAGATATGAACTAAGAGGGTAACAGGTAGGTGTGAATGTGAGAATGATTGCTTTTTGGCCTCTATACGTCAGTCCAATGAACTGACAGCACATCCATGCTGTACCCTGCCTTCACCCATAGGCAGCTGGGATAGGCTCCTTCAACCCTCTGGAGGATAAAATGATTCAGAAGATGACTGACTGGCTAATCCTCTGCTGGAGTTGGTTTTCAATGTGTTAACGTTATTATCAGATGAAATACCTGATGACAATTTTTCATAACTTGACAGTAAGTAAACTTTAAATTTTCCCCAAATTCTTACCAGTTTTGACTAACAAGGCAGTCCACCAGGTCCTTGGCGAGGGTATGCTGCCCCCTCGACACTATGAGCTGCTTCAGATGCTTGAAGTGTTTTGTCTTCAGCAGTTTCTGGTGCTGCCCATGTTGGACGATGAATGTTAATACAGTCTCTCTGATCTGTGAGAGCAGAGGCAAGTGTAAAACTGTATCAACACAATTTAACACCAGTGAACTGGAAACCTTATCATACAAGGTCTGTGACATGTTTTCACACTTCGAATATCTTCATAGAATCACTTCCTGCTTTTAGACAGAGTCATTTTTAGAAGATTTCTATGCATTTGCAAATACACCTGACAATAAGATTTATTAAGATTTATCTTGGTATTTATAAATATTTATTAAGATAAATAAAAGTACACGATATGTTGTTTTATAAATAGGAAAAAGGAGAAGGTAGGTAGGTCTCACCTGTGAGGGGATTCCAGCCAGTTCTCCAGTGCTCATAAGTTCTTCCACCTGCTCGAGGGCAGTGACTGGATTACAGACAGACAGAAAGCCCTGAAAATGGGAAGAACATGTTGATGGTTAAGACAAATACGATGCAACTAGAGCCTAAAAAGACACAGAGGGTTTTTACATGCTCACATAGTGCATGTACCTGTATTTGCTGAGTCTTTTTATTGGCACAGGGAATGAGGAGGAGGGTTCCCAGGGCAAAGGCCGGCAGATTGAATTGTGCAAAGCGATTGGCAATTCCAATCAGGTCAAGATTCAGAACAAAAGGGCACCTTGGGAATAATGATAGGTGACAGGACAGTAGGAATTAACATGAAGAGACTGAAAATTCACATCAAAACTGAACTTTTTCTTTTTTTAAAAAACACACTCGACCATCTTTACAAAATCATTACCGTCCTAAAATAAAAAACTATTTGTATTATACATGTTTTGAGTATTTGATGAGTTAGGCAATAATAATAGTTTTTGTCATAAAATTGTCATATGAAGACTAGATATGGATTTTAAACCTGAAACATAAAGCACAAAAGTATATTGGCTTATAAAAAGATGTTGAATCTATAATAAAATGTATTGTGAATAAATATATTTATGACCAAGTTTTAAAAATGACCCCAGTGGCAGAACATACTTAAGGAGGAGAACAAAGGTCCTGTAGAATATAGCCTGTTGATCAGGACTCAGAGGAAGAGAAGCTGTTAAAAAAAAAAAAAAGAAAAAAAGAAAAATCAGTCTATCAAACATACAAACATGAGGTTTCATAAACATAGGTCAGGGGTTCAATCAACATCCTTTGGTATTCTGTTCAGTTTACTGTGAAACTCTGCACATCCTTAATCCAAATTTATAGCTTTGTTATGACTGTAGAATATATAAAATAAGAATAATATTAACAGAGGTGGAATTCACAAAGGTAGATACCTGAGACAAAAGGTGCCAGTATCGTACTCCTCCATGTTCTGGAGAAACTAGAAATCTGAGGATAAAAGGAGAGAAAAACCACTTGTTTAATTCTTTTGTGGCAGTAATGACTGCAGTTCATTTATATTCAGCCATGTCATTGCACTGAGAGCTCGTGTTTCTTAAACTAAAAGTAATGAATATGTATGTTACCTCCCACAATGCAGGCACTGCTACCAAAGCATCGAGTACCTTCTGGAGGTGGCTGATCTGAGAAATGAAAACAAGAGTTTTATTTTTTTATTGAGTGAAATTAATCAGAATTTTGTGGTTTGCGTATTCTTAATGTGTGACTGCTATGAAACCATATCAGTCAACCACACCAGCATCCACCTGCAATCCAGATGCAGCCTTTATGTTATGTTTATGTAGCAACATGAATAATAACACAAAACATTGAGACAAATGACTCATTTAACAGCGTAACATGAAAAGGAAAAAAAGGCCTATTATTGCCTTCCTGTGGGTATCAGATTATTTAAAATTTGTTCTCTACTTGAACTAAAATGTATCTACCTTGAAAGTCCAAGGTGTAGTTGATTCAATAAAACAGACATTTCCCCCATTTTTCTTATCCTTCATTCCTCCCAAACCCCACAAAAGACACAAAAAACAATCATCATTTATAATCATTGCATCCCGAGTGCGTCCTAACCAAGTTGAATCCCAGCAGCTTCTGAAGCAGACTGTTCCACAGCTGAGGGTCATACACCTGGTACTCCAGACACAGATCTGCAATGAGCCGCACAGCCTGTGAAGGCAAGAGAAGGCTTCAGTTCATCTGTATGCAGCTTATTTACACACTAACAACAGTCTAGAATGTCAGAATTTAACCTGCACAATAACTGCATTTATTCAAAACATTCTTTCTCGTTGCACTTTTAGTCTCCTTTTCATTGCAGTGTGACTTTATGCTGTGTCTGAAGGTGCCTTAATCAGACTTATGAAGCTGAAATGAAGAAACTGATAGGATTTGACAAAGTTTTCACATAGAGAGTACCTGTGGCTCATGACTGTGGTTCTTCCACAGCCCTTTAACTAAACCCTCTTTTGGAGAACTGAGGAAGGACTGCACTGTGTATGGGATGTTTAAAGCCTCCATCTGAGAGACAAAGATGTAGCACTTCAGGTAATATCTGCATGGGAATATAAAATATACAATGTTTGAGTTACGCATGTTTTGAAAATTCTGTTCATTTTAATATTCAACTCTTTTCTTGCTTTCTTACTGAATTTTGGTCTTGGGGATCTGTGTGTGCACCTCCAGAGTGGCTGCATCAGTGAGCCGGACAAGACAGAGCAGGGCCCTGGTCCGGTGGCAGAAGGTGAGACGAGGTCCAGAACTGCTGAAGGGCTGCAAGAGCAAAGCCAAAACGTTATTCCACCCTGTATCTCGACCGTTTATGTAACTGTGACTCATTCAACTATATCACCTACCCAGGTTTCAGCAGATAGGATGGGGTTTAGGATCGAGACAGCATCTTCCATGGGACACGACTGCAGCATGTACACAACTCTGACAGCAAGCAACACATGAAAAGCAGTGAGAAGAAAATACATTTAGGTGAAGGGTGCACAAGTTTTTTTTTTTGTTTTTTTTTTAAATGGCTGTTTTAACATCTAACTTGATTGGTCAAGAATTTCAGACTATGAATATAATTTGGAGATGTGAAACGAAACAACTGATCCAATGAAAAGAGGTGGTGTGGGACTGATTGAACCAAACCACTGTTTGGTTTATTTACAGAAATAACACAGGAAGCAGGAAGTTGCAAAAAAAAAAAGCAATCACCAAAAAACAAAAACAGAAAATGGAATACCTTTCTGCAAAACAACTGTGACTATGAAATGTTAATGCGTTCAGGATATTTCATATTTCTGTCACCAGTTCAGGGTTGCCTTGTTGTGCCTCACACAAGGAAATTAGAACCAAATTAACAGTGGCTAAATGTTTGTCTCTACTTTAGATGTTTAAGGTGACAGAATCCAAATTTTGTGCATATCAAATAATTCCGTCACTATCACCTTAAAGCAATCAATCCAGCGTTGTACTAGATGGCAAAAAGTACATGCAGCACATACAAAAAACAGAGTATCAGACATTTAAACTCAAGAAAATATTGATTCATATAATAATCCTCTAAATAATCACTTCAGGCCCTCGGTGTCAAGTGTGGTGTATTTGCCTGCAGAGACCCTGCCCCCTGTGGATATTTTTAATTTTCTCTTCTTTTGCTTTCTAGTCTGTTTCTACCTCCAACAAAAAACAGAACTGTGCAGAATGTGTTAAACGAAGCCATTCTTCTCACTTCACTACACTTAGTGACTGCAGTTCTGTGTAGGAGAAAACTGGGTGAAGCAGTCATGAAGACGCCTCTCTTCCTGTCACAGATGCACAGAGTAAGAAGGAAAGAGACAAGAGGAAGGATGTTCTTCAGTTGTATTTCTCACCTTGAACCTTCCCATTCACTTCTATGTTAATGCAGATGAGTCAAAGGATGTATAGTTTTTTTTATTTTGTTTTTTCCCCCCCTTGCTGTTGTTGCTTACTCTCTACATTCCCTTTATTGTATACTCCGTTGTCTTTAAAGAACCTGAAGCACAAAGACATAATAAACTTTCAGGGGTTTAAAGTTAAGAGCGAACCTTTTACCTCATTAAGTCTGGGTCATCCTCAGGGTTACTGACACTTTCAGGTTGACCAATTTCCTTAATTAAAAGGGAAAATTAATACAGCATGATGTATAAAGACTAAAAGAAGATGAATAGAATATTTGATTTGGTCATTGAGTCAGAGTGACACACCTTTGCTACAGCAGGCCCTGTTTTGCAGATCCATTTTTCCAGTAGCATGTTACGGATTTTCAGGAGGTCCACGTTGTTGATGGCAGCTATTTCTTTAACAACAGCATGGATGTCTGCTCAGAAGAGAAATGATCAATCTAACAAGTGCCAGCAGTGGTGCTTCGGGTCTAATTTGCATGGGTAAATCAAGCATCTCTAGAATCAACTGTAGTTGAACCCCAACAGTCACTATATGGTTAAAAGTAGAAGGTTCTTTAGGAGTCCATTGTAGTAAATGACGCTCACCAGGATATGTTTGACCTCCTGACTCTCTGAACCGTTGTTCCACACTACTGTGCTCATACAAAGCCACTATGAGCTTGGCTGGCAGCCCGGTCAGTTTCAGATGGACTTGGCTGTTCAGCTGATTTGCTATTAAGGTATTCTCAGTGGCTGAGCGTTGGAACTGTAGTTTCAGCTTTGATAAAAATGTTTCCCCCCTGGCTCGTGCTGCCTCCTGGTCAGGATAAGAACAGAGAAGATAATAAAACGGAAATATAACAAATTAATCACATGCATGCGAGTTGTTTAATATTTGGGAGTATGTAAATAGTGACCTCAAGGTTTGGATCCTTCAGCCATGCATCTCCAAGAGCCAAACAGAACCTAAGGGACTGGGTTTTCTCATAACCTACAGAGCAGAGAAAGAACAAAAAAATATTGTGTACATTGTGTGTATATTTCACACTACTCTTACTCTAGAGAGGTTAAAACTTTTTCACTTGTTTTTAAAGAGCAGGCTAATAATGTTAAAGTAACAGTCCTGATGTTTAAGATGGCATCCACTGAACAGTTTCACATGGAACTAGATGGTAATTTAGCATCTTTCCTCCAAAACAGTAACTTTCTTCATGTCTTTAAATTATATTTTCGATTGACAGTAAGCATGCGGAAGACATCACATGTTTCCAGTGGGGTTAAAAAAACTCATTTACATATATTTTACATTGTCAAGTATGATGAGGCTTATCAGAACAGGTGGGACTTTACCTCTCTATTGCAGACCGACTTTGCAGAAATGAGCAAGTATGTTCAAGATGTAAATCCATTTTAATGTGTCTGCTAAAAGAATTTCTTTTCAAGGAGTTATAAATTGAATATTTGGCTTTGACCTGGTGGCAGCTCCTGGGTGATCTTGTGGGCCGTGGCAGCAGCCCACTCTGGGCTCTGGATGCAGTGGATGTACTTCATCATAGTCTTGGCTACTTTGAAAGTCTCATTATTGTAGCCATGGCCCTGTCCCTTTTTCCTCTGCTCCAAGATTAGTGGCTTCATCTTCTTCTCAAAAACATGGTTTGCAGCTGACATGTATAACTTGTCAAGACAAACCTGGAAAAAGATCCAAGAAATTGTAACTAACCTGTGTGAGGATGACACATGAATGATAAATACACATCTGTGCGAGGCTATTTTGTGGATTGGTGTGCTGTACCTTCATCAGTTTACTGATCAGAAGAAGAGTAGGGAATGTCTCCTCACTGAGCTCAGGAGCTGAACACAGGACAAAATGCAGAGATTCAAGTTTAGTTTTCATTAGCAGCGTGCCTCTGACAATTTTAGGAGAAGGAAGGCATGCCACTTTAATGTAAGAAAAGACAAATTAAATTGCAGTTTAATTCAATTTAATTCAGTTTAATTTAATTGTTTAAAATATCAAACAAAATCAGATATACGTTCGCCAAGATTAAATTGTATATAAAAGGAGATGGATAAAATACTGATGCCAGTAGATTTCATATCAGTTTCTCTTGGTATCAGAATTTTTATTCAAAATTCAGATGCTCCAAACAAAGACTGCAACCCATAGGGATTTTCATTATCAGTAACTCTTAATTGATTACTTGTTTGATTTATAGGGCGACACAGTGGTGCAGTGGTTTGCACTCGTGCCTCACAACAAGAAGCGTTCGATTCGGGTTCGATTCCCGCCTGGGACCTTTCTGTGTGGAATTTGCATGTTCTCCCCATGTCTGCGTGGGTTTTCTCCGGGTACTCCGGTTTCCTCCC
>JAQQZY010000029.1:27005261-27026193 GCA_030068375.1 Ostorhinchus rueppellii
GTAATTTTTTAAAAATTTATTTATTTATTAACAGTTTACCATGTTGATTTTTGTCTGAACGAGGCAGGATACTGAAGAGACATCCACAGAATAGCAAACAGTCATTGAGGGCAGAAATCGTATTTGCAGAGAATTGATCTGAAAGATAATTTTAAAATCACTAGGTAAGAACAAGACTGGAGATCATGCTGTTTGACAGTTTTTTTTCAAAAGGAATGGTACTGCAACCTGGCTGTTGTCCTGCTTTATCAGCGTAATCATCTTAATGTCGCTGCTGTCTTGGCTACAACACAAACAATATTATTTTAAGCACGAGTTTAATGAAGCTCCCCTCTCTGTGTATTCATACCAACAATATGTTTTAATATTAATACATACGGCACCATGGAGGTAGAGCCACATTCTGTGGTGAGTTCAAACTCATGAATGGCAAAATCTGGCCAACAGTGAATCATCACAAGGAGATGCAGGTCCCAGAGACTCAATATATCCTGCAAATGCAGAACAAAAGAAAATCCATATTTCAGTGTCAAAGATACAACATTCACATGCACGACAAATGAAACAGATAATAGGGATATGAACTCACCTCAGTGTCAAGGACATATAAAAGATTTTCAACTATCACCATCTTTCTCACACCTGAAAAGCAGAAATTAAGTTAAACTGATGTCAAAGCATGAATACAACATACTCCAAGGGCCACTTTTATAGATTAATTAACTTCAATATATGTATCATAATACAAAACCCAAAACATGAATCTCTGGACTCATGATACGGATTGATATTTTAAATAGAGTGTGAATTATTATTTTTATTGTCAATTTTATATATTATTCATGGGCATTGTTTGACCATACATTACAAAAATAAAAGCTCACCAGGGATTAAACTGTTGTCGACAGAGTGAGCAAGACACATCTTGCCCTGATGTGGGTTCATAGTCCAGTCCGTCAAAACAGTTTCTTTGTCCCCCTGTGACGTTTATTTTATAATAATCACAACATGAGATGAAATGTAATTTCTTAACAAATATGCAATTGCAACCATTTCTAGAAAGATTTAATTTACACAATTATATTTTTAAATATAAGACTTTTTGTTTACTTCATAGCTGCATTCATGTGTAGTGCAAGATACTGTGGGTAAAATAAGTAGGGTAAATAAAATGTTTCTCCCAGATACTTACGCCAATCATTAAGTGGACTTCATTGCCCAGACTGAATGTCACTGCTGTGCTGCATCCTTCATCATGATATTCTGCAGTTGAGCAAAAGTTGATCTTGATGAGAGACTGGAGCTGAAACAAGAAAACAAGGTTATATTTCTATGGAATAAAAACTGCTGTTCTACTGGAATGAAAATTGCTTTAGGAGTACCTCTTTTAAAGCCCCCAAATCCATTTTTTCAATGGCTGTACAAAAGAAAAGAAGAAATCTGTAATTAAATATGTAGTACACCTAAACTTTGTCTACTATACATTATATACATTATATTTTAATACCTGTCTCGATCTTTGCCAAAGCAAGGTTTGTAATATGGAAAAACCCATCCTTTATGAGTAGAAACGCATGGTACATCCCTGAAATAAACATCAAATTGACAACACATTATTCAGGTATCACATACATAGAATACAGCATAGTATGCTTGTGTATATGTACACAACATGTAGAGAAATTCACATTTCCACTAGAGCTCTGCAGTTGTTATATTTATTTTACCTGAAGACGCCTTATCATCTTCTATGATGAGATAATGATATGTTTTCTTATTTCCACTAGTTGGTTTCTCAACCAAAGCCTGCAAACACAGAAAAGTACTCAACAAATTAATCTACTTTCAAAGATTATAAAATCTTTTTAGGGCTGTAATCTTATGAGTAATTGAAATATATAAATAGATAAATAAAACTGCATTCTCAGGCTGCATCTCTCATTCTCAGAGATCTATGAAAGCCTAGAAGATATGAAAAAAAAAAAAATCAAACCTTGGTAAGGAGGATTCTCTTGTGTGGGACATAGATTAAATGAAGGTTTCCATTTCTTTCACAAACCACCAAAAATTGTCCATTCAAGCACACATCAACTGCATCCACATCAGTGTCTACAAAGTAAACATGGCATTAATGTTCATTATTTAATCTACAATATACGATTGGTTGTGGCTCAAATAAAGCAACATGCAGTGACATCAACTTAAAATCTAAAAATGAGTTATTTACCAAAGTGAAGGAGTAACAGGATAGTCTGATAACTCTGGTCAAACAGTATAACAGTCTTGTCAGCAACAACAATGCTCCAGTTTGAACCACTAGAGGAGGACAGATGAGGATCTGTCTGCACCTACAAGAACCAACATCAGCACTGGTTAGATTAGTGGTTCAAAATGTAAACAGACCTCAGGGATGACCTGTTGGACTTGAAGTTAATATAATTTTAAGTAAAAAGAACGAGAGGGATGAACATTATTATTCGGAAGATAACTGTGTATTTCACAGAGGCAACAGGACAGTAACTATAGGAGAACGTGTAATATTACCTCACTAGCTGCAGAGATTTTGACCAGTGTATCAACCTGATACAAGCCAGTACCATTCTCCTCCCCGGAGACACTACCGAAGCGGATAGTATTTGTGTCCTCGTTGGTCAAAAGTTCAACATCACTCCACGCAGCCATTTTGGGGTGCTAATGTACAAACAAACAATTTGTTTTAATGCAAGAGAACTAAGACATGAAATGACTAACTGGGTTGTGCCGCCTATCAGCTACACTAGCTAACATCACAGTTACTATCTAACGTCACTTTATTGCTGCAAAACACATTTGAAATATAAACCATGAAAAGCTCAAACTAAAATTACTAGCCGAGTTCTATCGAGATACAGCTGTTAATATTCCTCTCCTTTAATATAAATGCTACTAACTCACCAAGCTTCTAAAACATCTGAACTACAAGACGATCATCACAACTCAACGCCATTAGCTTTAGAATTGGCGGGTTGCTGTATGCAAAGTGGGCGAAATAAATCCTCAGTTTAGCCTTCTAGGTACAGTGTTTCCCGGGGTACAAAAGTCTCTTCTTGCTGAGATATTTTGGTAGAAAACTACCTAACTTTAGTCTGTTATCACTTTTTTTGTATCCATTTTATATGTAAAGCTTTATTTTCGCCAACGTATAAGCGTACATATGAGATATACAACGTGTGACTGCTGCCTGAAAGGTCAAAAACGGGGAAATGCTTTTCCTTTTACTTTGTGCGTTGCCAGGTCTGGTGAGCTGTTGCCGCTGGTGTGTGAAGTTGTTTCAGAAGGTGAAATCTGGCAACCCAGTATAACCAGATTCAGAATTTGTCGCCTGGTCAGGAGCTGGGTCTAGATTCTTTTTTCTCCGTGGGCACGGCTGACAAAACAATCGACTGAAGTAAACAAAGGGCGTCAGAATAATGTCGGTAAGTACAGTTATATGAGATCAACAAAAGAATAAATAGGCGTAGCTTGGATTTAGTGACGATACCACAAGTTTGCAGCTCAATTTAGAAATAGGGATTCTTAAAAATGGCGGATAGCGTCACTTGAGTTAGCTTAGCTGAGCTAGCTTAGGCCTAGCTATCATTAACATTCCTTTCCTGTATTTTCTACGAGAGGCGAAGGTAGTAGGGTTTGGCTAATCCACACAAGATTTTTCTACAGTGTTTTGTGATAAATGATTGTTCTTTGTCCGGTTCTGGGGTAATTTTTTGCCTAAAGTAAGTGTAATGTAATGGCGTATGACGTGAGCTAGCTAAAAGTGGGTTGGTAAACACTATACGATTTCGATGACTTGTTTTTTGAGCTCAAGGACAAGGTGTTGAGGTACAATGAGAGAGTTTGAATTGCTACTTAGCATACATTTAATGCAATATATTACTCAACCTTTGTTTATTAGTGTGACTGTCGTCCAAGATGCGATTCCTCTGAGTAGACAAAGAAAGCTCAATCACTCGTTTTTCACTTATATGAATAATATCGACAACAATAACAAGAAGATCTGACAACAAAACGTAACCGTATTTTTTTCCTAAACTGATAGATTATCAAGCAGTGTAAAAAAACAAACCCAAAACCTCCAACTTCACTTGAGCTTTGATAATATAAGTGAGTCAACATTCATTGTGAGACAGGTCAATATTGTTTTTCTCAGAGTTCGGTTTATAAGTGACTGGAGAAAAATACAGTCATAGTCAAACTGATTTAAGCAGCAAACTTAAACCACATAAACACTATCTATAAAGCACAAAATATGCCCTCTTTCAAAACGTTCGTACCTGAACAGTATAGTTTAACTGTAGATATTGATTCATTTTAATGGTGTCATCTTGTAGCAAGTAAAAAAAAAAAAATCAAATGTCTTTGAGTGAAGATTGTCACGCCACTACTATGACACAATTACTTGTGAGTTACTGGTATTAATGATTTGCAGTTAATGATTTTGTTTTTGGATTTCCTTGTGTCTGTTTCAGGCAAGTGATAATGACTCTGTCGACTTGACAAGAGCTGGCTCCCCTGCTACTCACAGAAAAAAATACAGCATGGAGTCATCCAAATCTCCCAGAAGCTCCAAACGACACCATTCACGGTCAAGGTCACGCTCCAGGGACAGAAAACGTCAGTATTCAGTGATAGTACCTACAATGCTGAAAATTATAAATAACTTGAATCCCACTCAGCAAGTGAAGTCTTCTGCCACTTTACAAAACATTTGATACATTTTTTTAATATGAATGCTAAGATGAGTGGCATTGTACTATATCACAATCGCATATCTTATACATAACACTGTGTTGTGCTGTTTCCAGGTGACAGAAAATACAGGCGGAGTCGCAGCAGGAGCAAAGAGGTAATTAATACATTGATTTCTATGAATATATTTCTATGAATAAATTTCTTGTTAGGGTTAGGTCAAGGTGAGTATGGAAAGGGCTTTTTTGCCCTCACAGTGTTGAGATGTCTCAAAGGAAGCTTTCATCCATGGATATGTAATTTGTAACCACATTATATGGTGAAGATTAGATTTTTTTCTTAATAAATTTTTGTTAAAATCAGTTGCCAAATAATGTTGGTCTGTGTGTAGATCAAATGATAACATTTCTACAATAAATCATACTCAGCGTGCTATTGCACGAAGAGACTGAACAGAAGACCCTGCTGACATAGCAAAATAATATGTCTACTACTGGGACAGGTAACTATCTGCCATTCAAACTCCTATTTGTCTCACTCTCATAGTAGAAAAATTGGAATTGACTCTTTCAGTTAATCAAACTCGATTCCTGTGGCATTTTTGTTGGCTTGTGTGACAGTGCTGTTTTACCTCTCTGATTTATTTATCTCTATAAGGAGTCACAGCTACTGTGCCCCTCTATTGGTGAACAAGACCTTTGTTTGTGATAAAACATTTGGCGAATATATGATCTTACAAACAAATACAGATGGTATTGAATTGGTGTTGCAGAATTCATCAACTATACTCAAGATTTTCACACTTAAAATCAAATTTTCATGATTGACGACAACAATAAAACATATGAGAGGTGTCAAACAGGCTGGATGGTGAAAATCTCATTTTTATGATCATAGTAGTGCAGTCAAATGGTCCATGTCACAATAATGCCCAGACTTGCAGTGATGCTCTCAAACATTCTGTACATGTTTCAGAAATGAATTTTAAATGACCAGGATTTTTCAGCTTGTAAAAATTTATTAAATACCTTCTGCCGTAAGCCCTGGTACTAACTTTTTTTGTTGCACTATTTTCCTGAAAGAGACAACTTCTTCTTAAAACAGGCACGAAAGAAGGACTTGGAGAAGCCTACAAAATCACACAAAAAATCAGATGAGCAGCACGAGCAAGAAAGGCTGTCAGTAGAGAATGGAGAGGAGCGATCCAGACGCAAAGATAAGAGGTCATCCAGGGGGCGGAGTTTGTCCAGGTCACAATCACGAGAAAGGTTAGTCACTTGAGTGCCCGAAAGTTTAACATGTCTGCCTTCTTATTTCACTGATTCTTAGCTAAAGGTGGTGCATTAGAGCATTTGTTCTAAATATTTTGATATTTAATATTAATGCACTTAGAATATATGCCATTAGTTTCTTTGATTTGTTTTAAAAGATGTATATTTTTCCAGGCAGCATCACAGCAGAAGCAAGGACAAACGACGATCGCGTAGCCGTGACAGGAAGAAGAAAGCCAGGTCTCGTTCAGGCTCCAGGTCCAAACACAAGCATCATAGCAGGAGTCGCAGTAAAAGCAGGTAGGTTTAATTAAAATACAGAAATGCCTATATTTTACCCTGTTTTTGGCTTGTTATACAACAGTAACACTTTTGATTGTATAATTTTGTGTGCTCCATTAGGGAAAGAAAGAAAAGGAGTGAAAAAGTGCGCAGAAAGAGTCGGAGCCATTCTGCAACTTCACCAAACTTCCGGGGCCGAAACACAGCTATGGATGCACAAGAAGCCCTGGCCAGAAGGTAAAGGAATAGCCTACTGTGTTTACTGGTTCTACTGTGGCTCCAAAGTTTTATTTGAACTTAAAACTAATTAATATCAAGCACAATCATGTTTTACTGTAAATTTAGTACAATTGTAAGGAAAAAATACCCCAAAACACTCTTTTCTTTCAGACTTGAGAGAGCCAAAAAACTGCAAGAGCAGAAAGAAAAGGAATTGTTGGAGAAACAACAGCAGCAACAACAGGAAATAGCTGCAGGTATGAGGCACTAGTCATAGCAAGTTTTAGAATGTTGATCATTTAAAGCAGCGTATGACGTTTGGCACCAATTTTTCATCAAATTTGTCAAACTCGAGCGATAACGATAAGTTATCACTTGGGTTTTATAGATTTGCTGAAAAATTGGTGAACATCATACGCTGCTTTAAGTACCAGTTCATTTTCTGAATGGATGCATTTTATTTACAGTTGCAGCACCAATTGCAGCTGCTGCAGCTGCTGCAGCGGCCGCTTCAAACCCTGCCCTCAATGTGGCAGCGCTCCTGGCCTCTGGGACGCAGGTCACGCCTCAGATCGCCATGGCAGCACAGATGGCAGCCCTTCAAGCCAAAACACTGGCAGAGACTGGTATCGCTGTACCCAGCTACTATAACCCATCTGCTGTTAACCCCATGAAATTTGCAGAGCAGGAGAAAAAGCGGAAGATGCTATGGCAAGGAAAGAAGGATGGAGTAAGCTACACCTATTTAACCATCTTTTCTATGCATGTCTAAAAGTAGAAGACATTTAGAATTTACTAAAAAGAAGATCAAATACAAATGTGTTATCACATTGTGCTGATCATTTTTTCATTTTCTTTCTTATTTTTAAAGGACAAGTCCCAGACAGCTGAGCTGTGGGAGAAGTTGAATTTTGGAAATAAGGACCAAAATGTTAAATTTCGCAAACTCATGGGTATCAAGGTATGTCTGATTATTCTGTTCCATTTAACCTACCACTCCATAATTTCTGGTTTCTGAAAGGTCATCACATTTTCTACCTTTACAGGCAGATGAGGATGGGGAGGCTTCAAAACCACTTAATGATGATGGCTTGAAGACATTACAAAAGCAGGAGGAGATGTTCAGGAATCTGGATGTTCAATACGAGATGGCCCGGTCACAGACGCACACTCAGAGGGGAATGGGTCTTGGATTCTCCTCCTCCTTTTCTCGTGGAATGGATTCTGTCTAGTGCCAAACACTGGCTGTCGTGGCCACTCATCTGATCATTTAGGGCTTCCTGCTCATCACTAGCCCTTAAGCTTGCATGGATGTTGGTCTGGATCTGTAAATTATTTATAGGCAAACATCGCGCATATTGAAACCTTGTATAAATAACAAGATGCTGAGTTTGTCCCAGCATTTATTAATCTGTACATCTTTGAAAAAGGATGCATCAGTTTCACTGGTTGATGCAGGTCAAAACTAGATATTTGTTTGAATAATGTGGTAGTTTTTTTCTATTTTAACTCAAATATATATATTGATATGTGATTGTTTGAACATAAACTAAATATAATGTGATTCAAGTGAACACTGTTTACATCCATTTAGCAAAAGGCAGCTGACGTCAGTGTAGAATATCAGAATCCCTCATTCATTTCTCCTTACCAAGCAATGGGTTACGATATGTAGTAAAAGATGATTTGCTTTATTGTCCCTGAGGAGAAATAAGATTTGGGCATCTGTGCTGCTCACAACAGCATTGCTGTCTACAGGAATAGTATGGGGGGGATCACATATTTCAAATGTCCTTCAAATAAATTAGTTTATGTTGAATAAGAGTTGTCTCATCTGTCATGTGCTTCAGTTTGTTTTTTGGCTTAGTTGTGCAAGTAGGGCAGGATGATACAATTAAAGGAAATGAAATTATGGAGATGGATTTGCTTAGAAATTATTTTTATTCATAAACTCATCTAGCCATACTCTTTGGTTAACAAGCAAAGGGACTGCAACAGATTATTAAATGTCCAAAGAAAGTCAACAGCATCAACCATATTAACCCATTTATTAACATGCTGCAAACAGAGTAAAATACCAGGGCTATCTACTAATGCCTGTGATGATACAGTTATTTACATATCAGACTGGAGTAAAGAACATGAGCCACACCAGTGATCAGGTTGTGGTTAGCAAACTCGAGGATAAGAAGCAGAATTGGGTATTCACTGCGTCTCTTGTCAAATGTAGACTCATCACTGAGGCCCATCCAGTGAAGCAGTAGCGTCTGCATGGCTTCTGGGAAAAGTTCTGTGGCCAGTTCCTCAGCCGGTGGCAAGTCACTGATTCGCTCAATGTGGTGAAGTTTAAAACCTTCCACTTTCTGGCTGATGCTGGTGTTGGCTGCGTGAAACTGTTGGCCAAGCCAGCGCCCAATACAATTAAGCAAAGTGCTTGAATATACAGAACCCCAGTCTTTGGCCTGAAGTAGTGCCAACACAATGTCTGTCACATCTTTATCTTCAAGGTTACCGTGAATGAACCGATCAATGGCCTCTAAAAACAGCATGATTGTATGTAGTTGCTCTGGTTGGATTTGAGTCCCAGAGCAGAGTTTATCCAGTTTATGTAGTTTTTGTCGGGCTGCAGATAAAACTACTTGGCTGTGCTGAGTTTGTAGGGATTGCTTGGGAAAAGAACAATAATTGTGATCTACCGAAGAATCACCCAGGTCACTCCCCCATTCATCCACTGGAGCCTGTCCGTCTGTGCAGTGCTGAGACTGTGATGTTTCACTCCGAGGTACTGTTTCACATACACAGCTGGACGCTGTATGGTCAAGCTGCACACTGAGGCTGTAGCTCATTTCCAAAGGACCAGCATTTATCTGTGACTTCCAAACATCCTATATCAGAGGACATTATACATTTAATATATATGTTCCAGTGGAAATACATTGGTGGTGGCATGAATGTGTATAAAATTAACTTTACCTGAAAGTTCTCAAGCACAGCAAGCTGCTCTTGCTTACTGTACATTTCGAAGGCTATTCGAAAAAGCCCTTGAACACTGTAGAACCAGAGGCTGTTGTTTGTGGTTGGTACCCTTAAGCCATGAAACCTGAATACTGGAACAAACCACCGGGGTATACAACATCAAACATGAGAGTTGGTGTATGAGTGAGCTATGTTTAAACCATTAGATAATGTTTCCTCCTGTGCTTTTTACCTGACGAGAAGTGTATTTTTGTTGCAAGTCCTTTCTTGGCAAACTTGGCATGGTATCTTGGATGATTTTCTGTACGGATGTCAGTGTTGGAAAAGACATCTGCTCCTAAGTAAAGAGGAACTACTGAAGCCTGCAAACAAAGATATATGGTAATAAATAGTTAATCACTACATTGGTAGAAGGTAAGATACTGTATGATAAGGCATTTGGAAGTTCAATGTACAGACTTTTTTTCCTGAAATGGCCTCACTCTTAAAGACTATTGGAGAGGATATACATTCAAATACAAATTTTCAAGTCTAAATAACTTGAAAGGGGTAATGCCATATGTATTGTATATATACACACATCTTATGAATGGGTAAAAAAACCAAAAACATAATCACCATACTGCAGATAGCTGGTAAAAACACAGGTATTATATGAGAGTCTAAGGCTGGGTGAAAACTATTCATTTACATGTGGAAAACCTCATGATAAAAGGCTGATTTTTAGGTTTTGAATGACAGTTTCTCTAATGGTTATTTGTGGTATTAAACTATTATTTGTAGCCAGAACATGACAAAACACTTGAGAAACCTAAAGGAAGATCATTAAACAGAAATACATTATAAAATTAATGATTTTTACACTCTGAAAATAAAATCTGAATCTTTTTTTCAACATCTGGATATGAAGGACTACAATGAAGTAATAACAAAAGTAGCAAAAAAAAAAAAAAAACCCTACACATCATGTTGTCTGTATTTTGTTTTTCTTATGTTAGCCCTAATTGTATATTTTTAGTCTTTATAGTATATATTTAGCCTTTATTCTATTTTATTTAAAGTTTTTTTTTTTTTTTAATATGTTTCTACTATTGCTGCTGAGCACCAGAATTTCTCTGGTTGGGATCAATAAAGTCTGTCTGTCTGTCTGCCTGTCCATCTATGCATATTAATCAATGGTACTGAATCTTGGACTGTAAGTGAATAATAAAGTAATTTAATAATAGCCATGACAGAGTATGCCTCACTGTTAAACATATGTGAATGATTAAACCATAGTTCGATATAAAGTCTCTATCTTTACTTTTTGCTGTTTGTCAACTCAAGGAGAGTGTATATTTAAAAGAAAATGCATCATTTTGGGTTCTCCCCACAAATGGAAGAATTTTTAGCTCCTTAAATGAAAGTATAATAACATAAGTGAAAACTTGAGTAAAGGTATAACAATCCAAAACCTCCTTTTGGTTGAAATGTTTCAGTAAAATTGTGTATGTCAATGTCAAATTATTATTTAAGGTAGTTAATGGTTGTTTGTGGTTAATTTTTAATGCATGTTGTAAAATGGTCCAGGTAACTACAATATTAAAAATTCAAGATTTTTAAACTATAGTTAGAGTCAGTAACTTCAGTGAGTTGAATAATGATAATGAGGTGATACAAGGAGGCCAGTTTCCCTTTAAGGCTACATAAATACACTAGTCTTTGAAACGTTCTTGGTTTTTTAAAAAATTTAACTTATTGTCATTGACTTTGAGGGCCACCTGCCAATGATATCCCTCTAAATAAAAGTTGGACTGACTGACTTTTTAATACGTGGGTCTTACTGGAAAGTGAGAAGATGATTACCCTTATTTTTTCGTGTATGTATTGTGTATACCCTGGATAGGTATATTTAATCTGAAATACGTTACGTGGTACCCTTGCTAAAAGCCAATTTGGGATCTCGGCGCTGTTGTCACTTACCTTGTCGGGACACTCGGTTAGCCTGAACGATCTAAGATTCACCAGATAAATGAAGCGGATTTTTCGTGAGCATCCGTCCCACTGCGGTAACGTTACGTGGACAGTCGACATATTAACACTTTAAAATAATAATAATAATAATGAAGCCCGACTCTCAGCCCCTAGTGGATCCTGTCTTGTTAAATTACTTTAAATTTTGGTTAATACAGAAACTCAAAAAATAGAAGTCCAACTACATAAACAAATCAAGCTAGCTACATACGAACAGAGCATTCGACCGTGTATTTTAAGCCCTCAGTAGTGTCTTTCGTGACTGTTATTGAAAATTGCTTAGCCTTCCTAAAAATAGAGATCTTAAATTATTAAAAAAAACTGAGCAATAATGGACTTGTACAGATAATTTCTTGAAAATAACTGAATAAAAATTAAGATACGGTGTACGCTTATATTGTCTGCAACCAAAGCTGAGGGCTAAAAATCTTCAAAACAAACGCTTCCTGACACGTGATACAAAATGGACCAATGGAAATAGAGAATAGTTATTTTGCCCTCTGAACTCCCGTTGGGTTCCACAGAGCTGGGAAAAATGGCAGAGGTGGACTTCGGTGACAGCGAATTGTTTCAGCAGTTAGATGACTCCGCACCGCCGGTTCCAACACATATTCGTTTCACGGATGATATGGAAGATAAGGAAGAGACGAGCTTGCTTCGGAGCAAGCTTGAAGAATGTGATGACTATATTCAGAGACTCATCGATGAGAATATCCTTGTGTGTGCTAGCTCTTTGAATGTAGCATTAGCCAGTGTGGTTAACGTCGGCTAGCATCGTTAACCGCTTATCTGTCTTCATAAACCAAAACATGTTATGTCTGCAGTAAGATCTTTATTAGGTTGTCTGTGTATGTCCTTAACCTGCAGACCACATAGGGGTTTGAGAAGAAAATTGAGTATCCTGACGCGACCAAGGTATGTATTAGCAACATTATGCTCAACGTGTGAAACGAAACTGAACACCGTTAACTACAATTCATTCTTTCTGATTTGACAGCGGCATTACGGTTGAAGATGTCAGCAACGACGGGCCCCTTCTGCAAATCCTTTACGCAAACAATAGTATCTCGAAGTAAGAAATAGTTTAATTTTAGAGAAAATAGTGCATTCATGTTTTATTCATTAGTATCTGTCGACGAATAACGAACACGTGTTGATGTTGTTGTTTGTGGTGGTGGTATTATGATTATTATGTACACCTAATCAAACTGCATAATGGAAAACGTATGTACTAACTTATCACATTGTTGCTCAAATGATATTTTGACAATACTGATACATTAATAAATATCTCACCCTTAGGCAATGTCGTCAAGAAATCGAAGATTGTATCTGCAGTGTGATTCTAAGACACCAGAGACCAGACAGTCAACAGAATAAATCCTCTTTCCATCTTAAAGCTCAGGTATTTTTCACTACCATGTATGATATTATGAGCAGACTCAATGCATAGATTCTTTTTGAATGCTCTTATTTTTTTTGATTTTGATAAACCTAATGTAGTTTGTATCGTTTATTATTGTGATTATGTATATATTTTTTTGTACTGTTGTTATGTTGCTGTGTTTGCTGTTCTGTAAAAGTTCAGATAGGGACTGGTATTGTCACTTAGCTGCTTTAGACTATATATATGCTTGGGTCTGTGACAATGATCTATGCTTCATGCCTATCCCCATTCAGTTAGACACTCAACAAATTAATCTCTTCTGTGCTCTGAAAGAATTCAGCCTTTGCTTTGGATGAAGATCCACAGAACTCAAATGCAACCAGTGTAAAAACAACAACAGAAGCTTTTAAAGTGAGTATTTATAACTGACTGCTTTTCAAATTTGCCAGCTCTTTCCACATAAAAATGAAATTAAGAAACTTGACATATTCTGCATGTGATTTTAACCAACATCATCATCTTGTTATTTCCTTATAGGTGGTTGGAAGTGTATTGTATTTCGCTGCTTTCAGTGTTGATAAACTTGGACAGCCTTTGCTGAATGAAAACCCGCAAATGACAGATGGATGGGAGGTTCCAACGTATCTTTTGTTTTGTACACAAGTAGAAACCATATGCTACATACCAAGGAAGGTTCTAAATTAAATTTTATCACCACAGTATAAATATTTGATTTTGAAGGTGTATAAGCGCTCAAGGTAATGAGTGCTTATATTTATATATTGCTTGCTTTGTCATGTACAATCACAGTTATAGCCTCCTGAACTGTTGCAAAGGTATCAACAGATCTTCAACCAAGTTATTGGCACAGATGGACAGGAGATAGAAATGAAAGACAAAAGGTACAGCTGGAATGATTATTGAATCTTTAGTTAATGACCATTGTCTGAATTGCAGTGTCTAGTAAGATATTACTCTATAATAACTTTATCACTCATTTCTTCAATATAGACCCAAATCCATGTGTTTCAACTGTGGTTCTGCTACTCATCAATTGAGAGACTGTCCTAAGGTAAAATTAATTGAACAAAAATATAGGATGATCTCAAAGTGAAATGCCTGAAGGATCTGAACATTCCCTACTGTATATATTTTTAGCCTAAAGATATGGCTGCAATTAATGAGAGAAGAAAGGAATTTACACAGAACAGCAATCAAGCTATTCAGAGCAACCAGCGGTACCATGCAGAAGAAGTGGAAGAGCGGTTTGCAAAATACAAGCCTGGAATCATGAGGCAAGATTGTTCATACACAGCATTCAAAATATCTTTCAGTCATGTCCAATCGTCATATTAACTTGTCAAGAACACTGTTTTTTTTTTCTTTAATATTTTTTCTTGTATTGTGGTTCTGAACAGTGAAGAGTTGCTAGCAGCTCTAGGAGTTGATGGCACCACCCTTCCTCCTTTGATTTATCGTATGAGGCAGCTAGGATACCCACCAGGTTGGCTCAAAGAGGCAGAGATGGAAAACTCAGGCTTAACACTATACGATGGAAATGGTAATAAAGCTTACATTTTCTTTAAAAAAAAACTTGTACGGATTGAAGAATTGTTTTGAAGTGTGTAGAAACGACATTAAATCTTTTTTTAAATTTTTTATTTTACCTAGTTCCAAATGATGGGAGTGATGACACCAGTGCACATAAAGTGTCTTATGATGTTTCAAAACTGATAGATTTCCCAGGCTTTAATGTACCTGCTCCATACAAAATGAAAGATGTAAGTTGTGGAAAGAGGAGTTAAGTTTTCAATTCAAACAGTACATGTTGATTAAATATTTTTTGTTGGACTCTTCTTGCTCATTCTTCCTTTTCACCTTACCTTCAGGAGTTTATGCAGTATGGTTCTGTTCCGATGCAGAGCAGCCACATGAAACAAAACTATGCAGCCTACCTTTCTAACAACTTTAACACGGTAATTATGTGTCCTTTAAGTGACAGGATTTGTTTTCTTAAAAAACAAAGACCTTACTTTTTGGTATTCTTGCCATAGCATGTACCTGTCTAATTGTATTGTGTTAACACCAATGAAGTGTCAGATGATAGTGCTCTGGTTTAAAAAAAGTTGTCTGTGATGACTGCCTAATTGGACCTATTCTCATCCCAAATACAATTCCTTCCATCCACATAGTCTGGTGCTACCTGCAACAAGAGACAGCATGAATCAGACTCATCTCCACAGCAAAGGAAGAAGATGAAGGGCAGCCCTGATAGGAACTCGGACAGGAGTTCAGATATGGATATAGAGTCAGGTAATTGTTGATCAGCACAGAGTGTATTCATTCAGCTGTCCCAAAATTGTATTTTATAAATATTCTTCACAAGCTACTAGAACACAAAGCAATGATTTTAAATCTTCAGCCATTGGCAACATTACATTTTTTCTTTATCTTGACATTCAGACATTTTGCTCATATGATTTGACATATACAATTCAGAAATTTTATATTTGGTATTAAGGTCATAATCTTTGAATATTTTTCATCTCTCAGACCCAGGAACACCGTATCCCACTCACAGTGCTGGTGACTTCCGTTTCCAGACTCCACTGCCCCCTGGCTCTCCGTGCTTCAGTTCACCTCCACCTTTACCCCAGGGCACTCCCCCTGCTACTCCCACTCCCCCACCTCTCCCTAAAGGTACACCACCTCCCACACCCACAAATGGCTCTCCAGCTGTGAGGAAGCAAATACTGGTTGATGAGACAACGGAGGGAACAGAGGATGACTTGACTCTGGAGGAGCTAGAGGAGCAGCAGCGGCAGCTCTGGGCAGCTCTGGAGAATGCAGACACAGCCACTAACAGTGACTGTGAGACACCAGCATTGGGGACACCAGTCCCCAGTTCACCCAGTGTGTCCACGCCTGCTCATGTTGACACAGAAACAGAAGAAGTTGAAGAAGTGATGGAGACAGCTGTACCTACAGAAACTAAATCCCCTGCAAGTGAAAATGAGAGTAAACCAGGGGTTCAAGAAGGGTGTCCTAGTTCTGGACCAGTCAAGTCTCAAGAGGAAAGCCCTCAGAGCCCTTGTCCAATCAAAACTGAGGTAGACTACCTTCAGAGCCCAGAACCAGTTAAAGTGGAGGAAGACAGTCCTCAAAGTCCTGATCCAGATGCCAGAAGTGCTGGAGATGGTATTTGTCTGGGTGAGAAGATAGCAGCAGTCCCTCATCGAAGAAATTTTGCCGCAGGCATTGTTCCATTTGAAGACACACCCGAGTATACTGAAGTTGCTGAAGCCACAGGCACGTACCTGAGGATCAGAGACTTACTAAAAAGCTCACCTCGGAGTTTAGCCAAGAAAAAGCCAGAATTTACTTGATTTGAAACGCAGTGATTATTGTGCTTTTAACCTGAAAATTCTGTTATGTTTTCTTGACCATACTACCAACATGTTTGTTTTTTATATTTTTTTTCTTTTTGTATTAAGCTGAATGTCCATGCTGTATATAAATGTAATCTGTAAAGAACCATTGAGGGATGCTGCAACAGCAACTGTGGGTTTTAGCCGCACATTTTTTCATATTTTTGTAGCATTAGCTGACTTATGTGCTATTCATTGTATCTTAAAAGAAGTTTGCTTCTCCTGACCTAAATTGATTTTGATGTCATGGTTGTTAAATTGCTATATCTATTTTTGTCTCACTTGAAATTGCTTTAAAATGAAAAGTAAACCTGCTTCTGTTTGCTTTATGTGCTTTACTTTTTTGTCTTGCAGCCCTGGTTAAGGGATTTATTGGATCCACAGGGGTGTAAGTGGGTTGAATTTTATTTAAAGCCAATCTTTCTTTAAAATATTGCTGTTATATCTGTTTTCTAGATGCCATAGTTGACCAAACATTTTAGCCAATGGTAGTAATGTCACTGTTAAATATTATGAGTGGAGAAAAAATCTGGTTTATCATTGGCACATTTATTTATTTTACCTATGATATCACTTCTATCTGCATTTATTCATTACTCTTTTGTACATGGAAAATTACAAAGTCTGTTTGGGACCTATCAAGAGCAAAGGTACATAAAAAATACAAAAATATACTGATTGGCTCAAAAATAGAAATAATTCCAGATTGATCTACCACCATATGACTATTATGAAATGTTAGGTGAGTTAAAATGAGACAGGTATACATTTACTTCATTAGTTCGGTCTGTATTCTTTACCTTTTTACTCTAATACTGTTTAATCTTAAAATTCCACATGAGTATTCCAACATGTTAAATGAGATAAATTATACACACATGGGATGGCTGAGAGGTTAAGTATGTCAGTGGTAATAAGCCATTTACTGTGTATATATGTAAATTGACAATACTATCCATTAAATTGGAAATTGGATGTAAACACCGATATAAACACAATATATATAGTTTGGCCCCTGAGAAATGCGTTTCTTTCTTTTCATTTTTACTTCTATAAAGTTTCTTTACGTGACTATGGCTTTTCTGGTTGCGTTACTGTGTGAGAGTCTGACTCAAGAGATTACATTCTATTTGCATAATTCCGTTTTGTCCAGTTGATTAAACGTGGTGTGGCGCCAGTGCGGGTCTGAAGTTTAGTGCGAGTCGCTGTGCACAGAAGTCACTCGGGCAGGGCTCCATCTTACTGAACACATCCTCTTTGGTTGACGTTCCTCTCGGCCGTTGGACAAACAGCTCATACGCTGGGCTGTGCCTGCCTGTGTCTGATTCGAGTTGTAGTCGTCGTGGTTCTCCACACAGGTCGCTAGCTGTACATTTTTCTACTGAGAAGGCGTAGGTTGTACAGAAACATTAACAGGTCAGTATTACCTCATGCTGAGCCCATGTGTTCCCTTTTACTTATTTACTTACATAGAAGTCACAAACTAAGCGTACTTTAATGTGAAAGTTGTTGAGGCAGCCTAGTCGTTACTTAAGGTGTTACTTTAGCTAGCTAACGTTAGCTAAGCAGCCCTCCTGTCCACCGGTTCGCAGTATTGCTCGGGCCTCGGTGCTAACGTTACTTAGCAACTAATCACGTCTATTCTTCTCGGGATAACGGACCGGGATTCGTTTAAGCTGGCCGCATGACAGTAGAGTCTGGGGGCCGCCGAGTCAAAAAGGTATCGTAGTCCATGCTATAATCACCGGTGATCTAATGATCAGTTTGTTATGTTGACTGTCAACTTGTGACAGCAGTGTGCCCTGCTGGAGCTTCGGTGACATTGCGGAGACTTTTGGACTTGTGGAATTTGCTTGAGTCACTCACTAAGGCTTTGAGATTGAGAGCATTTAATCAGATGTTTAAGCTTGTGGATCCAGCCGTAATGTTACTTACTGAAGACGCCCCTGTGGTTCATACGCTGTGTAGGGCTTCATAGAGGATTACATGGTGGGGATAAGTTAGCAGACATGGTGTATTTTCAAGCTTTGCTCTTACCAGATGTGCCACCTCATCGACAGCTTTCAATCGACTAGCTGCTGTCAAACGCGGGGTGTATGGGTACACTGTGTAACTGTGCAATACTGCAATATCACACAGTTTATGGGTTAAAGGTGTGACTTAGGCTAGTATCAATCAGCCTTTCTATTTCGGACAAAAATCCTTTTAGCTTGTTTAGACATGACTAAATCTTGTAGTCTTCTGGTCTTTACCACTATGACATTTCTGCATTTATATGTTTAAGATGCACTAGTCTTACTTGTATTTTGTGTTAATAGTATTATATATATTTTCCAAAGCGAACACTCCAAAGGTTATCTGTCATACATTCATTGTCATTAATTCTACCATCCCTCAAGTGCAAGCTATAATACATGATATCAACCCCAGTAGGTTTTCTTGTTGAAAAGGTTTAATTTGTTTTGGATAATCTAATCATTAAATTTGATCCACAGAGGAAATCTAGAGTGTCTGTTTTATCATCAAAGGTCAAATTTGAGTGAAGTTGTTAGGTTGAGGGTCGTTGATGGGAAGAGAAGTCTTATACGTAGTGGCTGTAAGTTTGGTCAAATGGTAATTTACAAATGAAGAGAGTGTTTAACAGGTGACTGTATCAGTGAGGAAGCTGGATTCCTCTTCCTCTTATTCTGTGCCGCTTTTCTACAAAGTCAGTGCAAGCTGGGGTCTACATAATCATCCCAGCAGATGTTTCCTCAAAAAGGAAGAACCTGAGCGCCCCTTGTGTCTACTAAAGGATGAGTGCTGGACTATTGGACAAATCAGAATACACTTTTGAAGATACTAATGCACAGTTTTTGTCAAAAGCTTGTAATGAGCATACAATAACACTTGATTTCCTAAAGGTCCTTCTCCTGGTCTGAGCAGAGTTGGAGGGAAATATGAGGTTACAATTAAAGATGTCAACCCAGTACCATCTGTCAAACACTGAACTTGTTTTTACTTTCTTACTACTCTAGATATTAATGGCTAATTTTGGCCTTCTGAAAGAAAATGTGAAAACAAAGCCTTATGGCTTGTGTGACAAATAACACCTTTTTAACACTTAGCAAATAAATGAGTTGTGGGTGCAAATGAAGATTTTACTACCAAACATGCAAGCTTCTTCAGCTTACATCAGTGCCCTAAGTGGTTTTGCACTCCTTTGGTCAGCAAATAAAAAGGCACATTGTGTAAACACCCTGAAGTGTTGGCAATTTTACTAGAATTGATCTCTAGGTTGTTTTATATTCTGTATGCTTAACATGTTTGTGATTATGGAAAATAGTAATCTAACAAAAAGTATGCCTTGTCTTTTTGTCTGCACAGACTGAGCACTTCATTTCTGTCATTACCAATATAGGATACCAATTACCAATAGGTTCTTTTTTTATGTTGTATTTTCATTTAAGAAATTGGCAGAATTTCATTTCAGTTTTAAATGTGGCTGTGTATTTGCACACCTGTGAAATGAAATCAGACTGCAAAGACTTTTAGGTAGAACTCATCACAGAGTTTGGTTCTCATTTTTATTTTTTAACTCAACAGGAGAATATTTTCTGTACAAAACATTGATATTTGGCTTTCATCCTAGCCACAGATTAGAGTGCAAGTCAGTGGTAAAAGATTAACATTACTGCAGTGGGAAGGTCTCCAGTCTAAGTGGATCATTTTCAGATGACTGCATCAGCCCACCAATCAGAGCTGAAATAACCTTGGTGTTCGATATTAAAATGCCAGCTAGTACATGTGATGTGAAGGCATGCATGGTGCTTTATACTAAAGGTTACACTACATACAAGGATTAAGCAGGTCACTTATTGTTTAGGTTTAATTTCCACCGTGTAGTCTTCAGTCATTGAATTGCTTCGCTGCCCTGGCCTCCTCCTGACCTCAGGGTAATAATCACAATCATTCAAAGGCACAGTGAGAGAAAAGTGGAACGCAGCATTCAAAGTAGGTTGCAGTTTAATGATGAAGACCACCTTCATTCTCTGCTGAGAAATTTCTTGTAAAGTGTGTGAGAACCAGTCTGTTTGACTCTATATACTGTGCACCCTTGTAGCTCCAATGAGTGAAAGGTGTGCTTATGTGGGGTTGTTGAGCAGGTTCTGCATTAAATTTCTTCATCAAGCTTAGTCAAGTATCTTGGCTCACTTAAAACCAACTCCTAACTATTTGGCTCCAAGGAGAATTTGTAGTCATTTGACATAATATAATAAAACAGAAATGTACAGCTTTTAAGAGTGTGTGTTTTTTTTTTTTTTTTTTTTTTTTTAAAATAAAAAACCAAAAACAAGTACACTTATTAAATTCAGAACATTTTTGAGAAATTTGCCTGTAGTCCTGTGGCCATGTACTCTGAATGATTGTGCTAATGACAGAGCATAATGAAGCCAATTTCTTAACTTTATCCAATCCATTATGCATATCGTGGTCTGTGTTAAGTCAGTTTTGATGGACTGATATGCAGTGTATGACAGAACAGGATTTCATTGACAGCTGTTTATACACTCCAAATGTTCCCACACATTTTGTTTTACAGACTTTTATATCTTTGGTAACTGTGTGTGTGTGTGTGTGTGTGTGTGTGT
>JAQQZY010000029.1:27026293-27053473 GCA_030068375.1 Ostorhinchus rueppellii
TATATATTAGTGTGCGTGTTTTGTTTTTTATTAAGATATCTAGATAACATGGTGTAGGGGAGTGTTTCTTCTCAGGCCTTCATTATTGATACACAAATTCAGTTTCTAGGGCCTCAATAATTGCATATTTCCCTTTTGTCACACCTTCTTTATTTAATTATAATTATCTTTATGCCACAGTCAGTAATACTGTCACACTAACAGCAGGGAGAACATGTTTAAATAGTTCATTTAGCAATTTTTTGTGGTGAATAATCTGACAAACATGATAATCTGCTGGTGGTCTGGTTGTGGTGTTTGCTCAACTTTAATCCCATTTTAGAAAAACCTGCCAAACAGATTTACATGATTTTATAGGATTTTTATAATGACAGATTGAGATGCCGTGTTTGTGGTACAGTGGATATTGTGGTCAAGGTCACACATGATGAGCTATTCAGAAGTTCATCATGTCAACATAGACGGCATATCAATGGCCTTTGACAGAGTATTTTTAGGTTGAACTGTGACGTGGTGTGTGCTGAGGAGCTTGTTGTCATAACAGAACTAAAATGCCTCCATTAACAGCACAGAATACAAAGTCAGTGATTATGTCTTAAAGGAATATGTGCCCATGTTGTTTACTAGTTTACTCCAAATAATTTTAGATGGTGGCAACCACAGTAGCATAAAATCTCTGAGAAAGTTATTAAGTTACTTGAGTCAGGGACACTGAAATTAATTAATTTTTCTTTTTCTTTTTTTCAAACAGGGACATTTTTCCTCTGTCCTCACTTTCCCTGGTTTTTCTTTTTTTTTTGTTTCTTCTTTAATTGATTTTGTGTGAAGAAAACAACTTTGCCATCATTCCGAGTTTTGATGGTCTGGGTCCAGTCTGTACCCACCAACAGACACAAGCCTTGTGGGTCTAACCAGTTCTAAGAGGAAACATGAGCACAGCAAAGCCGAGTGGGATCAAGGTGCCCAGTAAGATTGCTAAGCCGCCTGGGACAGGAGCACCCAAGACCAACCCCAGCACAGGTAAAAATATTTGCATGTTCAACTTTGTTGACTTTAAATATTTATTACCTTCGCCAAGGAGGTTATGTTTTACTGTGCATTTGTTTTTGTGACCATTAATCCAACTTTGTTTATTAGCAACATAACTCAAAAAATTATGGACAGATTTTGATGACATTTTCAGGGTATGTCCACTCTGAGTCAAGGAAGAGATGATTACATTTTGGAGGTGTTTTGAATCACTGTCTGGATCCAGGAAGTTTTAAAATGATTCTTTATCATTGTGAGATGGGGCATGGTGGCACAGAACTGCATATGAGGTCGTTCACCGCTCTCTAGTGGAGGAAAGTACAAACACTACCTTTAAAAAAAATACAAACACTACCTTAAAAAAGAAAAAAAAAAATACAAACACTATCTTTGCGGAGGTCTGTGCTCTCCGAGTGCTTTTCTAGTTAACTCAGTATTCTCATATGTCAGACAATGACACTATGACAGAAGTCCTATCCTCCTGTTTTCATTTTTCCTTCTGATAAAGTGGAGTTTGGGCCACTTGCTATTCGCCAGTATAACTGATCCTGTATCCCCACTATAATGTTCTGTCTTTTATGTCTTCTTGGACGGTTGCAACTGAAAGATAATTTCGTTGCTCTGAAATATTATGCAATGACAAAATAAAGCAATTTGAATTTGAAGATATGACTGGTATTATTCAAAACTTTTCTGGTGTGCTTGCTGATACTTGGCCTTCAATATGGATTTCAAAGTAGGGCTGAACGAGTTTAGAAAATAATCTAATAGCGATCTTTTTTTTTTTTTTCCCCCTCAATATTGCATTTATGATTTAATATGCAGTTATTTTTTCCAAGGTCCTCTTCTCATGTATTTTTCAACAAACACAAGCAATAAATCAGTTATCATAAACAATATCAGATTTATTATACATAAATTTTTCTTTCTTATAGGCTAAGCCTATGTTAAGATAACGACAAATGAAGTATGAATTAATATGAAAGACTGTTTGTTTAGCTTTTTCAATTAAAGTTGTAAACTTATATACTTTGAGTTGCAGTCTTGTAAGTGTTCACCACAACAACTTAAACTTCTGCCAAACAAATGTGGTGTAAACATATGTATATGTCAATAATAAATCACAAACTAAAGTGCAGATTACAGCAATAATTCAAACAAATCTATGGCTTTTACTGCTTCAACCTGCCCAACTCTTCTGTCTGTCTGAATTTAACTACAGTCTATAAATAAGTAATTTAAATATAAATATCTAAAAACTAAAGCTTAGTGATCTCCAGTCAGTAACATCACACATTCTAAAGTTCAGGAAAAGTGCAACTCTCTGCATTTTTTTTTAATATACAGTAGCTCAGGTATGGCAAACCTGCTAAAATGCATGTGAGAGTTCATTCTTTTATGGCGGCCATATTCCACATAACCAGAGGGCTGTCAGCTAAAAGCACAACAAAACCAATTTTCGGTCATCAGAACACAACTCAAACAACAAGCACTTAAATGGGTAAATATCTAGAACAAGGTAACAGTCTGAGATCAGAATATATCATCAGTAATTTCATAAAACAAAAGACCAATGCAACAAATTTTGCACTGGTAAGCTAACCTAAGTAGATCCAACAGTAGAAGTACCATTTCTCTCCTTGTAAAACTCACTGCACAAGCTAAAAGAAGAGCAAAAAGAAAGGTCACATTATGATGCAGTGATTATGAACTCTGAAAAATTATATTTTCTGACCATATCTTGGTTTTATACAAATGAAGCTTTGCTATTGGCTCAGACATTGTTTTGTATTACATTGAAATGGTGGTAATGGTTGAGACAAATGGCCCAGGGCTTAACAGGTTAAAATTTTGAAAAAAAAAAAAAAAAAATCTACTAACCACAGCATAATTTTGGTTAACATAATATCATTAAGAGAAATCTATAAAAAATCTGGATGTGTATTCTGCATCCACTCATACTGATAAGATCGACTCCTCAGATGTTCAATTTTGGTGTAACAGTAAGCCTTTTTTCACTATTCACCAGTATGGATGGAATTCTGTGTCTCTTATTGAAGTACTGGTTCCCAGCCCTAAATTGTCCTGAATTATTTGTCTTGAATTACTCAGTTACTTTTTAATAAAAGTTATGTTTCACTTTATTCTTTCACCAGGAGCTAAAGCTGCTGTGGCTGACAAATCAGCTGCTTCTGGTGGTGGTGGAGATGCCCAGAATGCTGAGGAAAATTTCCAGATTGGGGAGCGAGTATGGGTGAATGGGAATAAGCCAGGCTATATACAGTTTTTAGGAGAAACACAGTTTGCTCCTGGACAATGGGCAGGGATAGTTCTCGATGAGCCAATTGGGAAGAATGACGGTTCAGTGGCCGGGGTGCGGTACTTCCAGTGTGAAGCCCTGCGAGGAATTTTTACCCGTCCATCCAAGCTGTCTCGCACAGAGGGGGAGGCCAATGGGAACCAGACAGCGCCCCCATCACGAGCTGCATCACCCACTCCTTCAGTTGGAAGTGTAGCCTCCCATACCCCTGCCACAAAATCAACGTTGCCCACAACAACCAAGAAGGCCTCAACAGCTACACCAGCTACACCAGCTACCAACCTTGCACGTACCAACAGTGAATCAGTCTCCAACCTTTCAGAAACTGGTTCAGTCAAGAAAGGTGAAAGAGAACTGAAGATGGGTGATCGTGTGCTGGTAAGAGTTCTTGAAAATATTTAAAGTAAACAGCAATATCCCCCGAGATTACGCCAAAATCCAGCCCTTGATTTTTAGCAACATTAACACTAAAATGCCCTAATTTAGACATCATAGAAAAGAAAGAGGAAATTAATGCAGTAATAATTATCTTATTGAATTTATGAGTAGAATTGTTTATGGATTATCCAGTTGGTCAGATTCTGTCTTGATGAGCACTTTCCTTCCTTGTGGCTGTTTCTGTTTCAATCCCTTTCCTCAGCCACATGCCTAAATGCCCCATTATGTAAAGAGGAAGTATCACTTCTGCAAAGGAAATGTGCTCACCATCACCAAATTTAGTACTATACAAGCAGCAGCTGTGTGTTAGGAAGAGAAAAATGCCTTTTCATTTTTACATGTTGACTTTTGGGCTTAGTTAATATTCAAAGCTTGCACACAGGTTTCTTTTGCTTTGATGGAATTATCTCATTTAGGGTTTACAAGCTCATAAAGCTGATTATACTTTAGGTCTCTTTATATGTTGAGGGGACTAAATGGCTACAGCTAATGTGTGTGTTGTTTTCTTCTCAGGTTGGTGGTACTAAGGCAGGAGTGGTACGTTTCCTTGGAGAAACAGATTTTGCCAAAGGAGAGTGGTGTGGTGTAGAACTTGATGAACCCTTAGGAAAGAATGATGGAGCAGTGGCAGGCACAAGGTACAGTGGTTGCTCAATCTGCAAAATCTGAGGATTTCCTTTTTCCTATTAACAGCATGAGAATTTTGATGCCCATTAATGCATCTTCTTTAAATTATCTGTCCTCAGGTATTTTCAGTGCCAATCCAAGTATGGCTTATTTGCTCCAGTACACAAAGTCACACGCATTGGCTTCCCTTCAACCACACCAGCCAAAGCAAAGACAACAGTTCGAAAAGTTGTGGCTACACCATCCAGCCTGAAGCGAAGCCCTAGTGCCTCTTCAATCAGTACCATGAGCTCTGTGACCTCCTCTGCCAGCGCCAAGCCTAGTCGTACAGGCCTGGTGAGAAAAACAGTGACGGTATTGCAACATTGCACCCAAACAGGCTTTTAATTCTGTGGTTTGAGCTAAGCACAATTGTCTTCTGTTAATCCAAAGCTAACAGAGACCTCATCAAGATATAATCGAAAGATTTCGGGCACAACAGCCCTGCAGGAAGCACTGAAGGAAAAGCAACAGCATATTGAGCAGCTGATGGCTGAGAGGGACATGGAGAAAGCTGAGGTTGCCAAGGCCACCAGCCATGCGGGGGAGATGGAGCAAGAAATTTCCCTGCTCAGGGATGATCAGGAGCAGGTCAGCCCCAAATTCTCACTCCACAGTAACCGTCTGTTTATAGGAAATTGACAATACTGAGAGTCTTAAGAGTTCCTTTCCAATTAGATGGCTAGAAAGAAATTGCATGTATACAAATTTGATCATCTTCCTTCTGTAGTCAGGCTTAAATGAGCTTATGGGTATTTGCAATGTATTCAGAAATAACAAATGGCATCACCTACAGTTGATGATGTAGTAACTTTCACAGGCCTTTATATTTTTTGCCTCCATAGCTATACCATGTCCACTTTTGTTTAATATTCTCATTATCTGTCTATAATTATCTCTAATTTCTTTTGTCTCATGTATGACCGTTTTCTTGAAGATGGAAACAAAAATGGATCAGTTACGTGCCTTGGTAGAAGCTGCAGACAAAGACAAAGTAGAGCTGCTGAATCAGTTGGAGGAGGAGCGCAGGTAAAGATCTTCAGCACTGACTAATCACAAGGCGCAAGGTCATTACTGACAATATGTCACCAAGTATTGCTGATATTGTATGTGGATGAACAGAATGGTTTTTTTGCCATCATAACAGAGCTATCACATTCACAGGTTATTGAGTTTACTCCTTATCTGTTGATAAGTTTAGTCCACAAACTGTAAGTAAAGTAACGGCACAAAATAAAATATATTTTTTTCTGTCTAATAGGAAAGTGGAGGATCTGCAGTTCCGGGTAGAGGAAGCTTGCATTACCAAAGGAGACTTGGAGGTAGTTGCACTATAATTACAACATTTTTAAATGTTAAAATTTGATGTCCGTAATCTTAATAAATTAAAAATTAACTAGCAAGTCCACAGTAAAATCTGGAAGCTGGAAGCAGGTGCTCCATTCCCCCTGTTTCATCTCAGTATTTTACTTCACACAAACATTGAGGATTTTTTTTTCTATCATGATGAAAAGTGACATAACTGGTCTGTACGTTTGTTTGTATTCGGGGATAAAGTTATTACTAAAAACACAGGCCTCATATTTATAAAATTACAAATAGTTTTTTAGATAAGAGGCAACTTTTTTCATATATAAATTACAGTCATTGGAAATGTTAAGTAAGTGCCACTTCTCTGGATATAACATCTCACCATATATTGAAAATGGAGATTTATCAGTGAGTAGAACGCTAATCCCATCATCAATCATGCAGAGTACTGGGGTCCAGTGGTGTCTGTGTTCATATCTGATTAAAGGATTTGTTATTTGTTTCACAGTTTGACACAGGGGACCATCTCGATAACCCTGAAGGCACCTGAGCCCAAACTAGATCTAAAAAATGAGTACAGGGTTAGAATACCCCTTAATTATCTTTGAAACCTCATAAACTAACAGTTTATTACTTACTCACTGCTTTGAATATATTAAACCAACTGCATGCAGCTTGAAAAACCTTCAGAAACATGTGGAACAAAAGATGCTTTGTTGACTTCAAGCTGTTGAAGGTGTACATACTAATGAAGTGCTATAACCCTCAGTGCCTTCCTGTTCAGTGATGTGATGTTGTTGCTTCTTCTTCCTTTTTTGTCCTCGTCTTTCATGTTGGTCCAGTACTCAGCATGGAACCACTGGAGATGCTCCTTTGTCATTTCACTGCCCCAACACATGTATAGATTCAATTCCTAATGCAAATAGAGGGAAATAGTGCTCACCTCAAGAAATGTAATTGTCCGTTTAGATATTACGCTGAAAAACTAATTTGATGTACTAGTCTACATATATGTACAGTGGAAGTATATAGTACATTATTCACTTAAAAAAAAAAAAATTACAGTTTCACAGTGTAAATGCTGACAAAGGCTTTTAGACATTTGGAAATGATTGTATCCCCCCTTTGCGTTGACATACATGGAGTAACAGACAGGCTGGATTCAGCTTGGAAATACTTTGTTAATCTGTTAAAAAGACATTATTCAAAGTGGACATAACGCCAGTTAGTCAAATGGGAATCCTGTCTGTTTCTTGAGCCCCATATGCGTTACCAATTGATTTTTTTTTTTTTTTTTTTTTTTTTTTTTTTTTTTTTTTTTCAAAAAGCCCTGCACATGGTGATAATAACTGGTGATGATAATTGGTGGTTTCTTATACAGTACTTGGATTATATAGTATGGACAGTGGCTGAATCACTGGAGAGAAAGCAATGCCGTTGATCAGAAAGTGGCTGCTATATATGACTGATGCTATTCCTTCGTTAAGTGTCTTCTTGGATCTGAGCCTCTGTGCAGCAATTCCTTAAAATACTTAGACTAACTTCCTGTAATTTAATATGAATGATGATTAGTATTACTGTATTAAATATCATCTGTATGCTGCAGAGCATTGTGGAAACAGAGAACAGTCGGCATTCTTTTTTCTTGATGCTGTGATGAAGTCACTGTCAACTGATTTACTTGCTGGCTCGGCACAACTTATCACATTTTTTTTAATATATATATCATAACAATCAATGTGCTTTGTTCACCAGGGTGTCAGTTTTGCATGTTTACTTTTAAACTGCCTCCATCAACATACTCATCCTGCACTTCCATAACACATTTCTTCTTTTGCTGCTTGTTCTGTACTCCCTCCCATTCTGTCACAAAAATCCCTATGTGCAGCTGTTTATGGCACAGCCTGAAAGTTCTGCATGGGGTGTTTTTCCATTTCCACTCACTGACCACTCCCAACCCAATATCCTTCACACAATCTCCCTCAAACACACAAACACGGCATTACCATTGTCCAAACCCCTGTCTCCCTTCTCTCTCCTTCCCTCTCTGTCTGCGTTGGGCTGGCATGTGATGGTGGCACTGGTGTGTTCTCTTCCTCTCCCCCTTGTTTACTAACAGACGCAGACCAGGCTGGAGCATGCCCACATTAAGGAGCTTGAACAGAGCCTGCTCTTTGAAAAGACCAAAGCTGAGAAACTCCAAAGAGAGTTAGAAGACACTAGGGTAATGAATTCTGCTCTGCACTGTGCTGCGTTGGAAAAGAGGGCTTGGGCCGGGGATTGTGGCTAAAAACGGTTCAGAAAGGTGTTGAGCAATAATCGGAGCTGCACCTTTTGTTTTGTTTGGGCTTGTGGGGAATAAACCTTACATGCATTTTCTGGCTCTACAGTAGAGGTGCTCTTCCAACAAACAAATATTTAAGTGAACAGTCAGTTTATTCACATGAATTATGCAAATATCTTTGAATGCTCAAAGCGGTCTATCCTGTTTAAGATTAGATTTTAAAATTCATCAGCTATAAACTCCTTTTATAACCCTTTTGCACCCTAGGATTTTTATTTAATTTCATATTAAACTGACACTGTTCTAACTTTTTACAGTGTTACAGTGCTTTATTCTTAATCTATTTTCCAAAACTGAACTCACTCTAGCTTTGTTGGTATCACTGCTTAACCAGACAGACCAACTTTCCCCTCGTCCCCAGCTGATCATGTTCTGAGTTATCCTATGTTTTATGTCCCCAGTCCTTCCCAGCATCCATTTGTCCTGCTTATTTGGTGTCCCTTTGCTAGTCCTAGACCTGCTCCACATCCCAGACTTTGCATCTTTGTGTTCCCCAACAGTATCATAGTCCTAAGGAGTATTAACAAAAAAAGTACTGTGAAGAGTTTTATAAATGGTAATGCATATATATACAGAAGAAAGGATTCACCTACTTTAACTTTTCCGCACACCATTAGATACAAAGTTGCGGTCATATAAATGGAATACTGGATTCAGTTCTGGGTTCTCCAAACCCTTGAAGTCAATAACGGCATAACTTCAGTGACTTTTAAGGTCAGTTTTGATGGAAATTGTTGTGCACACCGTTAAGCCTCCAAACATGCTCAGTGTTCACATCCATTATTTGGACCATACCTTTTGTAGCCACAAGAGGTCAGTATTGCATCTTGTTTTTGAGATTGACTGTTTTAAGCCACTCATTAAGCAAGCAAATGAAATATTTAGAAGTTTTACATTTACTTTGAATTCTCTGATATTGTGGCTATATTGCTTTCGGTAGTAGTCCAAGAATAACCATGTTTCACATTAACTTATTTAATCTTGTTTTGATACACACCAGTCAAGTATGTATATTGGTATTCATCTCTGAATTAAAGATTTCTGCTGTTGAAGGTTGCAACGGTGTCAGAAAGATCTCGAATTATGGAGCTTGAGAGGGACCTCGCACTGCGAACGAGAGAAGTTGCAGACCTGCAGCTGCGTCTTGGCACCCAGCAGGGTGGTGAAGACTTGAACTCGACTGTTTCTCCACTGCTTGATGAAATAAATTCTCTGAGAGATCAGTTGGCTTCCCAAGAATCGAAGCAGCAAGAGGAGGTGGGAAAGTATAAGGAGAAACTGGAAGAGCAAGAGAAGAGCCACAATGAGACAGTTGTCCAGCTTCAGGCTGCATCCGTTCGACTTTCAGGTGATAATGAACAGTTGCAGATGCGCTTAAGCCAGGCAGAGAAGGAGAATATAGAGGTTATTGAATCATGGCGCTTAAAGTTAGAGTCTGCTGTTGCCTCTCATCAGCAAGCCATGGAAGAGCTGAAGCTGTCGTTCAGCAAAGGTGCAGGTGCCCAAACTGCAGAGCTTGTAGAAACCAAAAGTGCACTAGAAAAGCTAAAGTTAGAGCACAAGCTGGGTCTAGATGAGACTGAAGCCAAACATAAAGCTGAATCCTTGGCTTGGACTCAGGAGGTACAGGCTTTGAAAGGAGAGGTTTTGTCATTGACTGAGGACAAGGACAGACTGAAGGAGTCACTACGCTCTCGAGTTGAAAGTGCTGAAGAGCAGCACCTCGTGGAGATGGAGGATGTTCTTGGAAAGCTTCATGCTGCTGAAGTTAGATTAAAGGAGTTTGAGGAGAAAGAGGCAGTGTTGACACAACAGGCACAAGACAAGGACAGAGAAACCAAAGAGCAGATGGCAGAGGTGGTGGCTTTGCGTAGCCAAGTAGCACAGGGCAACCAGGAGCTTGAGACCCTAAAGACTCAGTTAGAGGAGGTTCAGAGCCAAGGAAGCTCACAGGGGGCCAAGGTAGGTTTTCATATCCATTCTATTTTGCCATATCATCTTTTTTTTTTTTTTTTTTTAAATTACTTAAAAACTACATTTTCAGATGTTAGCCTTCTTTTGTTTTTGTTTAGTTTAATGCACTTGCCTTGTATTTTTATACATTGTGCAATAGGTCAATGAACTAGGATCTCTGTTGGATGGAAAAGAGAAGGAAGTCCTCTCAATACAGCAGAGTCTCAATACTGTACAGGAGCAGAAGGATGCCCTAGGACAAGAACTTGGAAGCCTGGTAAGGCTATTTGCTCACAGCTGAGAATAAATGCATTACATTATTGCCTGATGTTTACTTCTCATGAAATTTTGAAGCTGCACAAGAATCTAAAACAACTTACTATACAACGATAAATCATATATAGAAACAAGATGCTGAAGGGTTGTTTTTTTTGTTTTTACAGAAACAAAAGATGGCTGAAAGCACAGAGGAGCAGATTAGATCCACTAAAACTATGCAAGGTAATTTATCTCAGCACCTGCCCTTATTTACGGAGTCAAGTGTTTCCCCTCACCTTGTCATACACCTTGGCTAAACTTGCCATGTTTTGTTAAGCTTTTCAGGATTTTCACTTAAAGATTTTGCATTTTGCAGAAACAGTTGAGAAACTCGGTAAGCTGGAGGAGCAGTGCACATCCCTGACAGCAGAATCAGACTCTCTTAAAAGCCAACTGGCAGGTGAGAACATCACAGCTTAAGAGTTTTTCCCCTTAAACATTTCTGCACTATATCAGTTTGAAGTCTGTATTATATAAATATAATTAATAAACTTTTCATGAGGATAATGCTTTTTCTGAACTCTGTTGTGTTCTTGTAGGGGTGGAGAGGAAGCTGAAGACTGCAGATGAGAAGGTTGAACAGCTTACAAAGGACAAAAGCAAGCTGGAAAATAATATTTCAGACATGATGAAGGCATCTGGTGATAGTTCAGCGCAGCTGTCCAAAATGAATGAAGACCTCATGCAGAAAGAACGGTACACACATTATTATTTCCCTTCTCCTTTAGAACATCATCTCTGTACGATAAACAATCTGACATCAATCCTGTCAGCCCCAAACATCATGTGCGGTTAAATGATCAGAACGTAAAAGTTGTGCTTTTGGTTCATTTCATAGCATCTTCATAACCTGTCACTGAATATCATTCTCTTACCTGTTTTTATCACTCAGGAGGCTTGAGGAGTTACAGAATCATTTAGCAGAGGAGAAGGAAAAAGTGGCACACTTGAATGATCAACTCCAGCAGGAAATGAGCCGCAAAGATGAGGCACTCAAGGAGACAAAAAGTGCACATCAATGTCAAATCAGTAGCTTTGAAGAAAAGATTGCATCTCTGGTGGGTGCTTTGTCATTTATCCTACATGTGCCAGAGTGGCCTGAGACTCACATTTACTAAAATATGGACTTTATAAAATAAATCCTTTTATTCACTGGCTGTTTGAGAAGTCTACAAATGTTTGTTTGTTTTTTCCCCATCTCCTGTTGTTTAGGAGAAGACTGTGCAGCAAGGTGAAACCCTGGTTGAAGAGCTGAAGACTTCTCACAAGAAGGCCCAGTCTGAGGCATCAGAACTCCATCTGAAGGAGCTTCAGGTGATGCAGGATCAGGTTAACCAGTTAAAGCAGGATCTCAGTCTCTCCAAGGATAAAGCTCAGGAGTTGCAGAAGCAGGTGTCTGAGTTGCAGCCCTATAAGGAGCAGGCACAGGTGAGCACAAACCTACAAATGTACATTGCCATGGTCAATGTAAAAATGCCCTTTATGTATTCTCTTTCCATTTTTATTTATTGCCTCCAAAAGTTTTCCCTGTTTGGAAAACAAATCAACCATGTTAAAAATTTATATTTATTATTGAGTTCTTATTTCCATTTCTCCAAACCCATTTGATGCAAACGGTATTAAATTCTACACATGCACATGTTGCACTATGTCATTGACTTTGAAATAGAATATGTCATTTTGGAAGTTATGGGAGGATATTAATGACTTCATGTAACTTCATTGATTTATATTCATTATTGGCAATTTTATTCCTCACACCATCTCAAAGAGTGTTTGATAAGCGCCCTCTTTGCCATTGGTTTAATAACTTGTTTTGTCATAATCGTCTTGGCTCAGATTGTGACATGAGCTACATCTTTCAGGGGTACACCTTCATTTTGTCTGTTCATATTACTGTAAGTAGGAACCAATTAATACAAGGCTTAATTTATGCTGGATTATTTGTTTAATCTTAAATGTTTCTCAGACTTTATTAAGATGTACCCCTGTTAGCCTTTTTTGACGGCCTGATATTTCATTTAAGTTGACCATTTTCACTTTTTTAACAAAAAATATTTTTGTGCAGTTATGGAATTTTTCATCAACATTTCAAGGTCCCAATGGTTCTCTGTAGTGCATTTAAAAACAATGCAAGGTAAAGAATATGCTTTACAAAATGTATCCCAAAACAAAGCAAGTTAATGGGACTGACTGTAGAATGACGCTTATATCCAGTTTAAACTAAAATCACTAAGAAAAGTAAACAAAAGTAATAAAAATTTAATTTGCCTTATAAATATACTTGTATTTATACTGTGTTTTTATTTTAAATTTTTTGTAAATTGGATCTATACCTTTATATAACTGAGTAAAATGCTGTGGGAGATTTTAGCCCAGGGGTTGGCAACCTTTGACGCTCAAAGAGCCGTTTGGACCAGTTTCCCAAAGAAAAGAAACCTGTGGGAGCCACAAAACCCTTTTGACAACTAAAAAAATATTGCATACATACTTTTTTTTTTTTACCTTAATGCTATGTATAAAACACAACGTTTAAAAGAGTATATACAGTAAATGAAACTGTGTAGATACTGAGTATGTTTCACAGATCATGTGAGTTGGAGTTGATTTACTAACAGAATGCACCGAAGATTACATCTGTGAGATGGACAAAATAACTGCATAACCCATTCAGCGTGTTTGTCCTGATGAATATGGAATATGGGCGTTTCTGACAGAATGTACACAATTATTAGGAGTAAATGCAAATAAATATTTAGCGCAATGTGATTTAACAAACCTGAAACTGATTGCGGTGGCTGATTTTTGCATCTATATTCTCTCTCTTGCTCTCTCTTTCTGTCACTCTCTCGCGTGCACGCCTAGGGGAGAACGAGCAAGACGAGTTCTGGCGCTGCGCTACACACACACACACACACACACACACACACACACAATATGCACAGATATCCACGGCGTGTACACGGCCGACTCGGGGGTGGGGGTCTGCTCTGAGTGAACTAACTTATGGCAAAGTTTTAGGGACAGATGGACAGACAGATAGATGGACGAACGACCAATTGATGACAATACCCCACGGCCGCTGTGGCCAAAGGTTAAAAAAAAAACAAACCCAAAAAAAACCCTAAAATAAGATTTATTTAAATTAAATACTGATTCATGTTCCCAAAGCCACAGAGAGCCGCAGCAGAGGGATGAAAGAGCTGCAGGTTGCCAGCCCCTGTTTTAGCCATATCCTCTAGCAGCCAACAGTCACTTTTTATTAAATGACTGCCACAATTTTTGGGTTTAATTATACGAGTTTAGAGCTGAAGTGAAAATGCTCCACTTAACATTTTTTTTAAAAACCTTTGGTTTAAGCAGTGGTGAAATCTTGCCAGTTTAACCCTTCTGCAGCTTAACCTTTCTGGTTGCATATCACCTATGTCCATATCTGCTTGGTTTATTTTGGATTATCTTACTTTTCCCTGTATGTATTTCCCCCCCTTTTTTCTTTCAACTTTATTTTCCCAGTGTCTTTCCGCTGAGCTTGAGTCCACCAAGCATGATGTTGAACATTTATCAAAACAAATGGAAAAGCAGAGTCTAGATCTGGAGCTCATGTGTAAGGGAAGTAAAGCTATTGAGACTGAGAGAAGCAAACTGGAGAATCAGCTTTCTGATATACAAACAAAATTATCTGCCCTTGAGGTTAGTCACCAGCAGCTTTCAGTCCAGAATGAAGAATTGCAAAAAACTAAAGAAATACTTTCAAAACATGAAGAGGAGCTTCTTGCCAAAAATAGGTGTTCAGATGAAGAAAGAATTTCTCTCTGCAAAGAGCTGGAGAAGCTAAAAAATGACTTGCATCAAGTACAGATTGAAAACAAAAACCTGAAGCAAGCCAAAGATGAACTGCAGGTCAAAATTGAGGAACTTGAGAAACAAACTGGAGAGAAGAATGACATGCTGTTAAAGCATCAACAGGACATCCAACAGATTGAAACTAAAAGGAAGCAACTACTTGAGGATTATGAAAATGCCTGTAAAGAGAAGAGCAGACTTGAAGAGGACTTGAGGGAAAACATATCTAAGCTCACATCTGAGAAGGATAATCTAATTTTAGAGAGAGATGCTGCTAGAAATGCCAAAAAATCCCTTGATGCTAAAAATGCAGATTTGCAGTCAAAAATAAAATCTTTGAACCTAGAAAAAGAAGATCTTACAATGAAGAATACTCAGCTGCAGGCCCAGACAGAAACATTAGCAAAGGAGAAAGAGGATATGTCTTCTGAAATCAGCACTGCTACGCTGGATAAGAAGAATCTTGAGACAGTGAAAGAGGAGCTTCAAAATAAACTCGGTCTCACTAAGAAAGAGTTGGAGAATTCTGCCCGTGAATGTGAAGAACTTAAAGCATCAAAAATGAGCCTGGCTCAGATGTTGGAAGAGTTTAAAACAAGCAGCCAAGTTACTGACTCTGAGAGACTTCACCTTCTACAGGAGAAGGAGGACCTTCTTGCAGTCCAAAGAAAAGTGTGTAGTGAAAAAGATGAGCTCCTCAAAGAGATAGAAGAACTAAAGGAGAAGCTTCAAATCTCAGCAGAACAACTTTGTCAGTTAAGTGAGAAACACAAAGAAGCACTATCCTCTTTAGAGCAAGAAAAGCAGTCTTTTAATCTTCAGAATTCTGAAACTGAGATGGCTCTTCATGCTTTACGAAAAGAACAAATGAGTCTGGAATCTGCATTAGAGCAGCAGAAGATGGATTACGAGCGACTGGCAGGGGAGAAAGGAGAGTTAGAAGAGAAGCACATAAAAGTCATATCTGAGAAGGATGCTCTTTCTCATGAGCGAGAAAGGTTAGCTGGTGATGTCCGTGCAGCCAAGGACCAGCTGGATAGTTATTCCAGAGCTAATGCTGACCTTACTCAAGAGAAGGCTGACTTGGCAGCAAAACTTGAAGAAAACAAACGGCAAAAAGATGAGGCTGAAGCTAAGGTAACTTTGTTGAAACATGACAAAGCTGACCTACAAAATAAGTTGCAGAAACAAAGCTCTGATATAGAACTTCTTGAAAGGGGCAAAGATAAACTGTTTGAGGAACACAGTAAACTAAAACTAGATTCTGAAAAAGCTCATTTAGACCTCATTCAACAGGTGGACAAACTTAGAAAAGATTATCAGAATCTGCTGTCACTTCAGGCTGAGACCGAGAAAAAATTTCAATCTACACAAGAAGAGAAAGAGGGTCTGTTGAAAGAAAAACAGGAACTGAAATGTCAAAATGAATCATTGTCAGAGTCCAAGGTTTGTCTTGAGTCCCAGTTACAGGCTGAAGCCAGTGAACGGAGAAAAGTGACCTCTGATAAGGATAGTCTTTCCAGACAGATTGAAGAGCAGCAGAAGAAGATCACCAAACTCATGCAAGAAAATGAGGATGTATCATCTAATCTGAAGAACACTGCTGAACAGAAGAAGTCAGATGTGGCATCTCTGAGCACACAATTAAAGCAGAGAGAGCAAGAAATTAGTCAGTTGGCTGTAGATAAAGAACAGCTAGTCTCTAAACTTGAGGAGATGGGAAAACAGATTTCTTCCCTGACCACAGAAAAGAAAAAGCTTGTAACTGGACAGAGTAAATTAGATCAGGACATCACCTCTCTTCGCAGTAGTCAAGAAAAATGGCTTTCAGAGCGATCAGAGCTCCTTGGAGAGTTAGACAAATTGCAGAGCACCCAAAAACAACTACAAGTAGATATCAAGACATTACAAAGTGATAAAGAAGCTTTGGAAAAGCAGTACAGGAAGGCTGTTGGGGCAGTGTCGGCTTCTGCGACTATGAAAGAAGAGCTTTCCTCCAGCATCTCTAACTTGACAGCTCAGAAGGAAGTCCTGCAAATGGAGAGGGATGAAGCCACCCAGCAAGTCATGCAGCTTGAGTCCCAACTAAAAAATGTGCTTTCTAAGCAGCTTGAGGTATTCCTCCGGTACTAATCACAATCACAAACTCCTTAGATTGGCTGGGGCTATGTCACTTTCTCACTGACTGCTTGCTGGTTTGTCTCCCTTCTCCCCTTTACTTTTTTTGTGCATAACATTCATCTTCCACTTACTAACAACTGTTTACTACTTCTAGCTCCCAGCCTGTACATGTTTTCCTGTGGGCTTATAACGTGATCTGAGATCAGTAGTTGTGTAAGGAACCACACTTAGTTGTGATCTGTGCAGATCACACTCCACAGTTTGGGAAATGTGATCGGTGGATTGGATTAATTGAACATTCAGTCAATATTGGGCAAAATAGTTTTATTTTCTTGGAGATGACCTACGTTAAATTACCTCATTTCATACTGTCGCATTGTTCAGGTATCATAACATATAGAAGAGACAGTGAGACCAGTCACTTCTGCCATTTTCACTGGGTCTAGATTGTAGGTTTATAGGCTTATAGATTCACATCTGTATTTAGTAGAAATTGGCTTAGTTTCATTGTAAAACTGTCAGCCGGTTCAACAGAAGGTAAAATGTTCAAATGCAGATGACCTCTGTTCTCCACCCTCAGCAATGTCTTAACATACAGTGTATTAACCTACTTAAACAATTTTCAGTTGGATTTTATTTATTGAAAAATTGTCCACTCAATAATTGAAAAACTTTATCCAGAAAGTAGTGAGTGAAACTGATGACAGAAGCAGTTTCACTTTCTTTCTGCTCCGAAGTGATCCGATGCAGGACTCAAAAACTAGGGATCGATAGGAACCATGAGTTTTGTGATCCGTTACAACCCTAAATATTACCCATGAAAACCATCAGTTACACATTTTCGCAGATGTGAGGCATTTTTGCTTGACATAGGATATTACAAACCTTATTTGTCTTATTTAGGAGTGGAGATTTTTTTTTTTTACTATGGTTCATTAAAATCAGCTTTAATCATACATTCTTTTACAGAAATGAGATAAAATTAATTTTTGCAAAAGTGAATGGGCAGTGACTGTCAGTATCCGTTCTGAGACCACAGGTTATTGAGTACTGTTGAGTGTAGAGAGTATCTTGTAGCTGTTTTTTCCCCTAGTGTAATTATTGTGATGGTGATTCTCCTCTAGATTTTACTTTTAAAATAACAAAAACTTTTTTTTAAATAAATTTTAATTCAGAAATTAAGATTGCTAACTTTTTAAGCATGCATTGTAAACTTAAATCATAATACAATTGAACGTATTTTTAAATGTTTGCATTCAAGAAACGCACAAAAAAAAATGACTAAACAAATGATTTGCTCATTTTTATTCTGTTTAGTTGAGATCAGTGTTCATTTGTTGTTCTTACTTGTTCTAAGCAAATATTGCTGCTCATGCACTGCCTAGGCCACAGAGGCTTCTGGGAAAACTGCTGAGGCCTTTGAGCGTCTGACGAAAGAAAAAGCCACTTTACTGCAGGAGAAAAATGAAGCCCAGTCTTTGTTGGAAGAGATCCGTACTTCAAAACAGGAAATGGAGACTCAGGTAAGAGATGGATTTATTCTGTGAAGATGGTAATGGAAACACATCCTCTTAAAGCAATATCCTGCATCTGAAAGAAACAGTGACGTAAATCATCTGTGCTGTACATTATGCATTACACTACAAATGTAAGAGGTCTATGGTTTCAGCTTAAAGCACTAATGGAGGAGAAGTCCAAATACCAAGACGACCTGAAAGTATCGAAAGAACAGCTTTGCACAGAAACTCAGAAGACCAAGGCTCTCTCCCAGGAAATGTGAGAATATTCTTATTTTCATCTTTTTTTTTATTAATTCTGGCATTTTTCTTTTATGTATGCAAGACATTGTACAAATACAGTTCATCATTGTAGAGCTATGTTAAATTGAAGACCCTTAATTAATTGTATGTAATTAGACAGTTAAAGTAAAAAAAAATTTTAAAAAAAGAAACTTTGGTTCATATGTTACATTTTATTAGTATATCTCTAGGAATTGTCAAAGCATTACTAATGAATGTTTTATGCAGTGAGGGGCTGAAAGAAACGGTTTCTACGAAGTCACAGTCCCTTCAGAAACTGCAGGATGAGCACAACAAGCTGAATGAAGTGCTTGATAACAATCAAAAAGATCAGAGTGATCTTATGAAGGTGCCACATGTAGCATATTTATTCTAAAAATCTTACACATATGAGCACTACGCTAGATTGTCCTAAATAAGTGTATTTTATTTGCCCTTCTAGCTCAAGGATGAACAGGCTAAACTCAAGAAACAGTTAGGAGAGTTGAAGCAAAGGTAAGACAAATTCACCAACACCTTCTTATTTAGGCAGTTTGTCATGACTGTTGAGCCAAATGCAAACATGTGTTGCTTAAATCAGCTTTTACCTGTCTCTGAATCTTTTGTGTGCTTGTAATTAAGCCTATGGTATGTTATGCTGTCCTTCCCTTTAAAGCCTGCCAAAAAATTCCTTCAGGTACTTTCAAACTTTCAATATATGTGATGTTGGTCTTGATTTTAATAAACGACACAAGCAGATGATTTAGGAAAATGAAAATGCATCATGATACTGGTACATAAGATACAAAAACTAATTCAAAGGTGCTTCATCTCATGTGAATTATAGTTTAAGTGTCTTTCCATCCATTGCTGTACATGGTGATGTGCTTTCGTTTGTTTGTCTTACAATTTGCTATTTTACCAAAAACGTAAATATTTGTTAACATTAAGAACTGTGAAATTACATTCTGTTGCAAAATATTGTATATGCTCTGGGCCAAACACTCAGGTTATCAGGTCAACTGAACAGTATTTGGTATATTTTTTTCTGCACTTGTCTTTAGTTGATATTTGTGTCTTTAACAGTGAGAACACGTTGAAGGAGCAGTTGGTCAAGGAAAAGGCTGCCCTTCAACAGTCCATCAATAAAAACAGTGCCTTAACCTCTGAAAAAGACCAGCAAGTGGAAAACCTGAGGAGCGAGGTGAGAAGAGTGTACATGCTGCAGTGTTACAGTCAGAGCAGCTAAATAAAGAAAAGTAAATAGCTGAATGCACAGAATGTAGGTGGGTAACAGATTTGGAGTCTGACCAGACATTAAGAAGCATAAACTTTTACACAGGACATGCCCATATTGAACATCAGTTCCGTTTCATATGTCATGAACAATGGACGGGGCATTTCTCACACTGTAAAGTCAGACAGGATGTCACTTCTAGGTCGTAAAAAGCCTTTGTGGTGCTTTCTTTCTGACTGTACATTAAGTATTGTGCAACTTTGTTCATGCAGTTCTGAAGCTGTGGATATTCTGATTCTGATTTGTTGTTGGATTTCTGCCCGAGTAGTGTTTTTATAATAAATTATCCCCGGTTTATTTCATATTGCTGATATGATGTAAAAAACGATGACTTATTCAGCATTTTACTATTGTATAATAACATAAGTTTCTTTTGTAACAGCTGGCTGTTCTGCGTGGGGAAAGTGCCTCTGTTAAGACACTCCAGAGTACGGTTCAGGCCTTGGAACAGGACAAGGTTGATCTTCAAGAGCGTGTTAAGAGACTGGAGAAGGACCTGGCTGCAGGGTCTGATGGTATCAACAAGTCCTCAGGTAACGCAGTGCTTATCATTTGTAACACAGCTGTGGAAAAAGACCAGACCTCAGTCCCATCAAAAACCTCTGAAATGTGATGAAGACAAAGACCGATGGTCACAAGACATAAACACAGCCAAACTGTTTACGTGTGTGTACCAGGAGTAGCATAAATAACCAACAGCATTAGGAAAGATTGGAGGAGAACAGTATTATATTAACATTCGTTTCTATTTATTTATTAACATTCATTTCCAGACTCATCTGAACTTAGTATTAGTATTTTTTTCTCATCAGTTGATATCTGAAAACACGAGTTATTAGTATTCTGCAAGTAAATGGTCTAAATGACATTGCTTTCATTTGGAGTTTGGGATAAATATTTTCAGAAATTCATTCAGACACATACCTGTAAAGTGAAATAATAAAAAAAAAAAAAACAACAACAAAAAAAAACAGTCCATTGACATCAGCACTGTTCTTTCTTTTTCAGAGCTGGATATGTGATAGCAATAAAGTTCTCTCTCTTAATGGGCACCTGCAAATGAAAACACATTGAGGCTTTCCTATAATTTTCTACTCTATGTTGTGTTCAGGTGATGCAGTGTTGGACCAACTGCTGGAGGACAAGGAGACTGCAGAGAGTCAGGTGGGTCAACCACTGCATGTGTCCTCAGTTACATAAGGCCTGCATAGGTAGAGGATGTCTTGCTCTTCATATAATATATTCAGTATTAAGATGTTTTTCTACTCTGGCCCATAGAACTTTTCCAGTTTTTCTGTCTCATTGGCATTATCATTATATGTGGGTCAGTAGGAAACAGTCTTACTGAATGCCCTTTGTGAAATGACTGTGCTTCTTACACATTAGACATTTACTAACGAGGTGAATTTGATGTCGCTGTTGACTCATGAAGGTGTTACAGTATAATGTTTTACAGAGGTGAAATGTGTCTCGATTGATGTTAATTTGAAAGGATTCTGAATGAGGAGGATTTGCATAACTCATAATCAGAATCACAGCATTTTAACAGTCACCCGCAGCGGGATGATCAAATGTGTCATTATTATTTCGCTATCATTTTCAGCCTCTGTTTTTCCTAAAATGTTATACTGTATTTTCTGTCGGTGACCTGTTGAGTGTTTTGTCTGGCAGTAGGCAAGTCCTAATTTGATTCTTTTTTTTCCCCCTCTCCCTCTCTTCTCCTCTGCCCTGTCTCTGATGTTGGCAATGCTACACCACCATCAGGCAGCGGTTTGTTCATGTTTTTCATCAGCTTCACTTGTGCATGTCTGTCACCATCACTGTGGTTCTTGTTGTGTCATCTTTTGAAAGTCCATCTAGTTGATATCAAAACTACACTTGTCCTCCAAAGATGAATCGACAACTGTTGAATGATAGTTCTAGGGAAATCCTGGTTATCAATAACAGGTGTAAATGTAATCAGATCACTTTAGTCAGACTCACCATAACTGGGTGTTTTACAGACTTACTGTTTGACTCATGCTGACCTCAAATGTTTTTTTGGATGACAACTCACAGCGGTTATTTTACTGTCAGGCCTGAGATTAGTTTTGTTATTGTCACACTCCACCGCTGCGCTTATATGGTTATGATAAATAACTGACGAACAATACGGTGAATAGATGGAGATGTTGCAGTAGGATCTAAAATAAAGACATTATCACAAAGGTTTCTGCAGGTCCATAATAAGTGTTAATTTAATCCTGAAATGTCATAAATATAGTTAAATGCAGCCTTATCCTAAACGTTAGGTGATGATTTAAGACAGATGCAAGAAAACACGTGGATTAGAAGCCACTAGAGTCCCATGAGGTGCAAGAAAAATATGAAGCTACGTTAAAGACCAACAGCAGACCCCCACCTTTGCCCATAGTCCCGCATCAGCACAAATTGGATATGAAATATGTATTCACAAACGCAATAAAGATTCTTAACAAAAATATTGAAACCCGCAGAAACCATTTGTTATATGGGACTTATTTACTAACATCAGCACTGATGCTACTTCTGTGCATGTTTTCAGATCGACTTCCTGAATTCAGTCATCGTCGACCTCCAGAAGAAGAACGAGGAACTCAAGGACAAACTGGAGAAAATGGCAGCTGCTGCTCTGAATGGGAATAATGCAAGCGAGCTGGATAACTATGACAGGTGAGTCCTATTCACAGAAAAGATCCACTGTGTACCAGAACAACATGGTCTGCCATGACGAAGCAACATAAGCTCATAATTTCTTGTCATGTAAATATGTGGAATTGTCCCTTTTTGTTAATTTTCTGTTGCTATTGCAGTGTAAACCTAGAGGCAGAATTATCATACATTTAGTGCATCTAATGAGGAGGAGGAGCCACTCATTTTTCATTAAACAATGAAACACATTTCCGTTTGAGTCTGCTTTATAGATTTTGTAAACAGAAATAATATTTTAATAAACAAAAACAAATTTGAACTGACATAAAGCCTAGTACTGCTCCAAAGCTGGAAGTAATTCTTAGACCATCTGTGATTTCTCTGTTCTCTTTGACCAGTACTGAACTGACTTTCAGTTTGTTGCATAATTACAGTATACTAATAATTATAATAGAAGAAGTCTGATTTAAAAAAAACAAACAAAAAAAAAAAACACTCAATTATTATGGGTAGGAAAAAAAGGGATTAGCTTTGTTTGAAGGAATTTCTATGATTGTGATGTGAACATTATGTGGCATATGTGTAAATGCACCATGTAACATTGATGCTTTAATAAATAAAATATTGGGAAAAAAATTTATTCAAAAATGTATATAGAAAGTAGTAGTAAAATTCCTCAGCTACATATTAGATTATTATCTCCACCAAGGAGGTTATGTTTTTGCTGGCGTTTATCTGTTTGGTTGCATTCAAAATAACTCGAAAGGTTCTGAACGGATTTGGATGAAATTTTCAGGAATGGTTGGAAATGGGATATGGAAGAAATTATTACATTTCAGGGGTGAGACGGATCACCATCTGGATCCAGGAATTTTTTAAAGGATTCTATAACATTGTGAGATAGGACCATTTTGGACATTTGTGCATATAACTGCACAAAGAATGGTCAGGGCACTGGGGAAAAAATACAGGACATGTTTCCAAAAGGTTCTACAAGATATCAAAGACTGATGTGGATAATTGAATAATTGCCTCCGCCAAAGAGGTTGTGTTGTCAGTAGAGTTTGTGAGTTAGCAACATAACTCAAAAAGTTATGGACGGATTTTGATGAAGTTTTCAGGAAATGTTAGATTAAATTATGGTGGTGATCTGGATCACCATCTGGATCCAGGCTACTGAGCTGCCTTGGCGGAGGTCTGCACTCTGAGTGCTTTTCTAGTTAACCTTGTTAGTCTAAAGTAAGTTTTAATACAACCCAGTGAAGTCAGATGTGTGATAAGAGGATGGCCTTTGGGTGCTTCACAAAGAGGGGGAAACGGCAAGAACAGACTTGAAATCAGCAAAACAGCTCTTTATTTAAAACTCCAGAAGAAAATGTGCAGTGACTCCACCAAGAACATTATGTGGCCACTGTGGTCCTGCTGATGAAATGCAATTTCTGTCTCTTCCTTCATTACCAAAGCAGGAATGAATGTCAGGTTCCTTCATATATGTGCTGTTACCTGTCAGCAAGCATACTGACAGATGTAGAGCCTCAGTGTGGGAGTTCCTGAGCTGAACAGCAGGTCAGTTACAAAATAGTAAAGATGCTTATTTTTCCCGTGAGGTAAGCAGCTCTATTGGCAATATATGACAGAAGTGACACCTTACACTAGATCTGAATGGGTTACAGACACTGTTGCTCCAAACCTGATCAAAATCGTTACACTGGTTCAACTAATTTTTCTTACAAAATAAATTAATGGTCGAATGAAATCCAGGAGAAAATGTTTGAAAATACGCTGCTGGTGTGAACATGCATACACAAGACCAATGATGGAAGAACATTGTGACATCATTATAAGATCACTGGTCTAACCTCAAACAGTAGAACATGATATGGAAATGGGGATGAATCATGTATGGTGTTTCTGTTACTTTCAACTGGTTGTTTTTACACAGGGGAAGGAACTGTTCATAAATCTGCAAAATAATTAGCATAAGGTGATAATGTAACATTTGTTACAGGCCTGTTCACTGCACTACCAGATATTCAGAGCCGTTTTCATTTTCTTTGCAGTCTTGACAAGGAACCCGTGAAGAAGAAGCCTCCCCCGAGGCTGTTCTGCGACATCTGTGATTGCTTCGACCTTCATGACACAGAGGACTGTCCCACACAAATGCAGATGCCTGACTCTCCTCCTCACACCACCTACCACGGCAATAAAGGTGACGAGCGGCCCTACTGCGACATCTGTGAGGTCTTTGGTCACTGGACCGAATCCTGCAATGACGACCAGACCTTCTGAAGCCTTTTTAACATTTGTTCGCACAATCACTATATTTGCACATCATATTAGAGTAAGCGGTGCTTTTGGGGTTTTAGTTTTTACGTGTGCATTTGTGCTTGTTTTTGCTAAGCGTCTCTACTGTCTACGCCAGCCCTTAAGCGCTCTTATGGGAGAACAGTCTCCTCACAATCTCTTTCCAAAAATCATCCCAAAAAATAATATACAGCGGTGTAACAGTTTATACATGTTATTGTAAATGACTCTGGAGGAACACGTTTGATATCCTGGGTTTGTGTGATTGAGAAGATACTGTAGGTGGATGTATCCTTGTGGAAGGAGTGGCAGTCTTTTCTATCACTTAATTTATCAATATCCTAACATTTGCACAGCTTGTCGGGGGAGGTTACAAAGATTACACAGTATCATAAAAGGTGTTTATTTGAAACTGTAAAGTACTTGATTTAAAAAACAAATGTCAGTTTGCGCAAAAATTGGTGAGCTATAGTTTATTTTTTTATGCCTGGAAATACTATGTACTCTTTAAAGGTTTGATAGTATGTGTGTAATTTTGTGATGGGTCATCACAGGGGACAGAAGAGCAGTGAAACTCAGTGCTGTTTGGATTTCATATGAACTTTTTTATGGCCGTCATGAAGGGACTGTTGAATGATAAGCGAGAAAGAACAAGTCCGATTTAAAGCGCTTCACAGTGTTAGCCCTCAGTTCCAGTGAAGTGGCCTTTCCAAAAAAAAAAAAAAAAGTTTCTTTGCAATTCAAGAAGAATTTCTGTATGACACAATTCACTACTTAGGCATTTCTTTCAAATGTTTTGAATAAATGTATAAAATTAAATTAAATTTATGTATAAATTAAAAACATTTCTTGTTTTGTTTTTGTTTGCCATGCTGCCTACATAATAATAAGCAGATTGAGTGTCAAGGCTCATTAAAATTTCACACACTTTGCTTTAAGTGTGCTTTTAGTCACGTATATCAACAATTCCAACTAAGTTAAACAACACAAACCTGTATCTCTGGGGTTTGAGACCTCTGTTTATTTACATTTGCCTGTTGTGTGTGTGTTTTTTTTTTTTTTTTTAACTTGTCTTGTCCAGCATCCTGACAGCAGAATGGTAGTCTGGCTGCCTTTGGGTGCTAAACAAATTTTGCTTTGCCAAAGGAAGCTCATAAAGATCATATTCAAACAATGCAACGATTGATGACTCAGCTAAACTTTTCTACATATTCTAGATTACAGTGTGTCTCTAGGCATTATACTATTACTTGATATTAGTTCTAAAACAACACTCGGGAAAAACTTTGCCACTAGTTAACTATACATGTCACAGTCATTTAGAAGATGATTATTAAGAACATCTTGAACATCCTGACTTAAGGAGAGTAAATGCTACTAAAGTATTTTGGTGAAAGTTTCATGGTTTATCCTTTTGTTAGTCCAGATGATCCCATATAGCTTCTAAAATATTCAGATTTAAAAAAAAAAATGCGTTTAATACTCTTTACATGTTTGCAGTATATTCCACTGTACATTTATTATGAAAACTGAGACATGCATACTGTATGTGTGGTCATACATTTTAGGAAAAAAAAGTATATTGCAGGAGGTCTATGGGATTGTGTGGACAGAGAAAAGGATAAACTACTTCAAAAGCATCTGGGGCATTCTGAGGGTGTGTTGTATAATACAGGAATATTTAAGAAAACACAAAACCAAAGGGAGTGTAAGATTTGTTCAAATCCAAATGGCAGTCACACGAAATACCAACTCAAAGGTGGGGTGGGAAATGTTATTGGAGCGTTTTTGTTTTGTTTTTTTACTAGATTGCTTAAAATCCCCTTCACACCCCGATAACAACCAATTAATGTAACACTAACACAAAAATAAACACATTTTAGTCACCTGTAGAACAGACAGGACTCTCCTCCTGCCCCACCTTTAACCCACACAAGCGGTTTAGTTCTGTAGTTTAGTGTGCTTCAAAAATGCACACACATATTTAGTCCATATTTTTGTTGGAAAAAAAGATGCCATCATAACCCTGCAAAAACAACAGATAAAGGCTGCCTAAGACTTCTACACAGTACTGCTATTAACACCTGGGTGACATTTCTATTGCGCTGTCATTACAGAGTGGCAAGGAGATGAACCCATAAAGACCCAAACATCCACTGGTGACCAAAATCATTTGTTACTGTTTAATACCTGCTGATCCACAAATCCTGTCAACACTTGTAAATAATTGTAACGTGTAAAATACAGTTTGTCAAATTTTCATGGTCATCAGCGATGACTTATTTGGACATTCAGAGGCTCTGTAGTGAACGTAGAAACACTGAAAAGCTTTTACAACATTGATTCACCAGTAAAACCAATGGAGTTTGATAAGTGACAGTGGATGGAAATGCTTGGTTAATATTCAGTTAATGAAACATTTTATTGAAAACGTGACTTTTTCTGCAGATTTCTCTGTTTTTGATATAATAACCCTCAACTTTAATCAGCGCTTTTATGAACATTTACATGATCATTAAATGAAATATGGGGAAAGAGGTGACTTTTTTTTTTTTTTTATTTGTTTTTATTGGAAAAGGAGCAAGATATCTCTACCTCAACATTCATAAATATGTTATCCATTACAGTCCTTTTAAGTTTTTTTTTTTTTTTTTTTTTTAAACATAAAATTGTCAAACACAGAAAGCAAATATAAAATTGAAAAAAACAAAACAACATATGAACTGAGTGCTTACAGTTTTGGTATTTCTCACTTCAAAAAGGACAGTTACAGCTTTCATCACCTCTG
>JAQQZY010000029.1:27066696-27081209 GCA_030068375.1 Ostorhinchus rueppellii
GGACCGGACAGCCCTTAGCAAAGGGCCCCGAACCCCATACTCCCGAAGCACTCCCCACAAGATACCACGAGGGACACGGTCAAACGCCTTCTCCAACTTGTATAAGTTTTGGTGAAAAGCTAAAATAACCAAATTTGTGTCAATGTCCAGATATTTCTGGGCCTAACTGCAGATTAAGTCTCTGTCTTTATCACCTTTCTTATTCTTATTTGCTTTGTAAATACATTGATTATTTTGTAATGACGACCGCCCCCCACATTCATTTCAGACATGTCTGTAAATATGGTGAAACAAATGTAAAGTTGCCATTGGTTACTGCTTATTTGGTCTTTCTACCTTCAGTTTAATCTTCAGTAGATGAAAAGCTGCTCTCTTGGGTCGAGATCAGGTGACTCGACCACTGAAGAGCAGTGCTGGGCACGTTACTTTGAAAAAGTAATTATTTATAGTTACTAGTTACTTCTTCCAAAAAGTAACTGAGTTAGTAACTGAGTTACTCAACTATAAAAGTAATTAGTTACCAGAGAAAGTAGCTATTGCATTACTTCTTTTTTTTTTAGTTTAAAAATGTCTAAGAATTTGGATGTTTAGAGCCGCCTCCACTGAGGTTCCAAAATGTTGGAACCAAAACCAAAACGTGACATATAAACACTGCAGACACTGATTGGTCAGTTTCCTCTGTGACACAAAACACAGATATGGAAGTAGACAGTAAATACAGCGATACATTAATCCACATGATGACAGAACTAAACTACAACATGATCGGTCTTGGACATTCAGTCTTAGGCCGATGTAAAACTTCAGATGAGACAACACGCAACGAGCGAGTTTTCAGCAACTCTCTGAGCAGACGACAGGAAATAAATGTGCCGCATTGGAATACCAACTCGCGCTGAGGCGAGCTGGTTTCAGGCAGATGATCACATTCACTATCGTACAATCGTATGTTACTATCATAACATCTGTTTATATGTATCTGTGTTACATTGTCATATGTCAAAGTATTTTTGTGTATGTCACATGTTATGTGTTCTCTGCTAATGTTGTGTGTGTACATTTATGTATGTCTCTGTGCAAATAATAATAATAAAAAAAAACAATTCTAAAGGAAAATAAGTGCAGTTTAAAAATAAATTCTATACCTCAGCTTATCATTTACATGTGTACATTACAACATACAGAACACAGTGGATCTTAACCCTCCTGCTGTCCTCATATTCTGTAAATACCCCATGTCCTCTGGGTTAAAATGACCCATCTTCATTAAATCCCCAATATAAGCAGCTTAACTGAATTTGAAACACCAAATCTTATTTTGCTTGAAGAAACCCCAAATCCACAAAGGGCCAATATTGTTCCATTTGGGTCAGATCAAAGGCAGTGCACCTGTCTGTGTTTACGTCTGATACTGACTGATCTGAGACGGAACTAAAACATTCTCACATGCAACTAACTCTGTGACTCTGATTTCAACTCAGTTGGACTGTCGGGTCATTTTGACCCGAAGACGATCTTTGTACCTTTTTTTGTACAGTTTACATGGAAATGCGAATAAAGGCAACAATTCACTTTTTTCTAATTTTGGGGTCAATCTAGGAAAAGTCATCAAATTTCAAGTTGAAAAAATATCGTTTAGGGGAATTATTTTTTGGTCTTTTTTAACACAGTGGCAGTGAGGACACAGGACACTGTGAGGACAACAGGAGGGTTAAAAATGCACTAAAAATATAGTCACTTTATGATTGAAACAACTTGTCAAGTCTCTTCCTCAAGTGTCTTCTGTACTGTTTTTGCACCTTGCAAATTCATCCTGTGCAACACATTGAACATTTGGAAGGTCCCTTTTAAAAATGTTCACACGCCAGTTTTAGATCACACCACAAACATTGGTTCTTGTACAAGTCATTTCTTTTGACACTACGTCACAGCATGTTCCTGACACAGTAAAACATTAACCACCCTCTGAAATGTGACATGTTTATTCACACATTTGAGAGAAGTGGAAAGTTGGCTTTGAATGAGATTGGCATATGTTTGGAGGATTTTTTTTTCCCTGGCTGTTTGTCATGATTTGTGGTTCCACAGAATCTCACATGGCAGTATCTTATGGCAGTGAAGTGATACTTTATACCTTCATTATCACATTCTACTCAATTTAGTTTGACATCTGCAGGGCAAGATATTAAAGAAAATTTGCTGTTGGTTACATAAGATGAAGTTACATAAGAAGCCCATTTCATAACTTTTCACATTCATGTCTTATTCATAGTAATAGGATTTTTTTTTTTCAGAGAAAACTCACTGAAGACCCACATCTTCAAGGTTATATATCAAGGCCATGGACTATAAAACGATCTTCAAGAATAAAATAATGTTGCTGTATGCAGCAATAGTGTTGCTGGTGTTCTCTATCTGCCAGATTCTATTCTTCTCTGTACGCCTTAGAAGTGTGAAGAAGAAGCAGAAGTTGTGCCAGAATGCTTTGATTTGTTTCTACATCAGTACTGGAAATGTAACCGTATTTTCTTTCTGACATCAGGAAAGGACATTAGGCTACTGTACATAGTTGGTTTAAATATACACTGTTGACCATAAAGTCGGATCCTTTTGTTGTCAGAAACATCCCTCTTTTTATTCCTATTTATACACATCTGACACATCCTGAGTCCTAGTTACACTTAGTTTACCGTGAATAAATCACATTGTCACAATCATTTCATGTGAAATATTCTTATTCAAAGCTCACGGGCAGCAGTGTATGTTTTATGGGATGTTACAGATCAAAATGTTGAACTAAACAAAAATCTATCAAATGTATAAGTTACATTATTTTACATTTACATTCAACAGATTAACCTCCAATTTGTAATCTATTACATTTAAAAACCTTACTAATTATTTTAAATCATAAGTGTTTTTATGTTTTGAGTCAGACTTAATGACTAAAAATAAATGGTGACATTTTTTTCACTGTTGACATGATGATGATGAAGCACAGAAGATAAAATCTTACAACAAATAATAAAATATTATCTGCATTTCTTTTTAATACCCTTTGAAGTTTTATTGGTTTAATGGGACTTTTAGAGTGTGGATATGAGTAGGTTTTTCTAATATGTTGATTCCAAAGAGGGAACCCCCCAAAAGGTAATATGACTTTCCTATCCAGCCTACAGCCCACAGGGGGGAAATTTAATAAGATGATCCTTATCTGAAAAATCCTAATAAAAGTAGTTTTTGAAAGATGGATCAGACAAACCTTTGCTGGAGAGAACCCATTAAGGACTAAAGCTTCACACTTGCTGTCATGAGTTTCTCCGCTGGTAAATATTTTGAAGTGTCTGAAATGTCTTTTTGTGCTAAGTAGTGTGAATGTCTGTGGGTAAAATTGCACAACACGATGTAAATGATTGTGGATGTGGCTCCTGGGGTTTGTGTTAGCGTGTATTATCTACTCATCTCATTTGTACTCTTTCATGTCCTTGCTACAGTCGTCATCGGCCTCTGTGCGCTCGTTGCACTGTCACATGGCGGATGTCTGGAAGACATAGCCATGAACAAAACAATCCGATACATGCATCAGGACATCAGTGCCACTCTGACCTACATCGTGAGTATTCTTTGGATTAATTTATGCAGATCTTAACATGAATGGATGAAAAGCACTGGCGGAAAAGACAAATCTGACCCTTGGAGACAATTAAGTTGACTTCATTTTACTAATAAACTTTATTTTGATGGAGTCAGGGAAGATAGTGCATTTATAAAAGGTCTACTTAGAGTTCATTATTCAGGGATTTCAGATCAGTAAAAGTACTACTACCACACACTGAAGAAACTCCACTACAAGTAAAAGCCCTGGATTCAGTTTTTTTTTCTTTGCTCTGAAGAATCATATATTCTAAGACTCATCATCATCACCGTTACCATCAATTTGATCATGATCATGATTAAACATAAGATTTTGACTTCTGTGAAGGAATAGCATTGTGTGACACTGACAGTGAAATGGGCCTGGCTTGTTTTTTTTGTAAGGATAATGACCTAAACCTCTTTGTGATGACTGTATTTTATGGTTTATAGAATGTAATGATGTAGCTATATAATAGGTTTTATGGGTATGTTAATGGCCAATTAAAAAAACAACTCTTTAAGTATGCAAATTCATCACTTTGCCATTATATCTATTACTATGATTGATTTTTACATTTTTTCATTAACATTATGTCAACGATGAGCTCTTTTGATTGACAGTACACACACACATACACACAGGGGTACTTGGAAGAAGCCCAAGGGGTGATGTTTTTGGAAAAATACATTAACCCTTTGAAGTCCTCATCAAGAAAAAAGCAATGAAAAAATGTTTTCTTTACATTTTTTTATTTCCTTGGGGCACTAATAACAACAATCAAAAAAACATTTTTAACAAAAATAGATGTGTTATAAACATTTATTCTAGATATTCTAGACATATGTTCTAGAAATGTATTCATCTCTACCACTCTACTGAGTGATCTGAGTGGTAGAGATGGCTGAAACAGGTGGAATTAAGTAAAATGTGTTTTTCAATAAGATATAGTGAGTCAAAGTGTGCTCTACCATTTGGTTGAGCAGAAGGTTAAAGGGTTAAATAAGTCAACATGTACTGAATACAAAACAAATAATGAGAATTAATGCTGAACTATAAAACACAATAAATACATTCATACAATGGTTTTATTGTCAATCATCTTGTTTAAGCTTTGGTAACATTTAAAGAACTTTTCTTTTTTATATTAATCAAAATGAGTTTATTTGATTAGTTAAGTAGTTATTTTTTTTCTAAATGAAAGGTTCATTTATTAATTAATGACCAATTTATTTATTTTTCCTATCAGTGACAGAGGACCCTTTTTGAGTTTCTCTGTTTTTCTGTATTACAGGTAAATATATGTTGTTTGTTTACAAAGTTTAGAAATTATTAACAGACACTTTTGGCACAAGAGCAAATTTTGCCTATTTTGTTCAATCAAAAATACTGAAGTGAAAGTTGCAGGTATTTGGATAAAAAGTATATTTCCAGGGGTACTCCACTCTAAAAAGTGATTATGGTTATGAAACTTTGTTTATACAGTAGCACCTTTCAAACAAATGTGTGTCAAGGTGCTTTAAGAGAAAGAAATAAAAGGGGGAGCATTTATAAACCCACACAGAAAGATGAAATGCTTCTGTTTATCACAATAAATTGGAGATATTGAAGATACATGGTTTTCATTAGGTGGGAAGAAAATGAAAAAACATGCTGTAATCTGCAACTTAAGCTGTGATATAATTGTAGTGAAGCAAAAAAGCAATATCTGTGTTTAAGGATCAGTTTAAAGGACCAGAAAATGGAATTACACATGTAAATACAAAAACAGGTGGTTACAGAAGCCTCCTATTTTTAAGTGTTGTTGGGAGTGGTGATACTCAAACACCTCCTGTCTCCTGCAGAATGGCCTAGAAGGACAGCTTGGTAATCTCTCCTGTGCATCCGAGGATATGACGGAGCTGGAGCGATTCCAGCAGAACTTCACAGCTGCAAACCTCGCCCAGTTCTCCTGCCACATGATGGCGGTCAGCAGAGAACGGACACCAGACCTGCGGCCCCGTCTGGAAAACATCAGCCAGTACATCCAGAGTGTGGCGGAAAAGCTGAACGGCCAAGCAGTTGAACAGAAGTGCACTGAACCCACGTTTGTCTCGGATGTGGAAAGATACATCTACATCAAATGTCTGCTGGAGCGTCTGGTCAAGCTCCTCAACAAAGCAAAGTGCTGATTTTACAGCATTGTTCATTTTTATTTATTAATTTATTACCATTTATTCATGTTAAATTATTATGGCAATTACTGGAATCTTGTTTGGGAAGTTGAATTACTGTACCCCAGGTAATGATAACCAGGTAATGCTGAATTAAATGAGGTGATATTTATTTATAGAAAGAATTGAAAAAGAACTGAGACTTTCTTGATTTTGTTGCTTTTATTGTCAGAGTCATGTAAGGCATCTTGTTGCTTCATGGATACGTCATGAAAAATTTGAAAAAACAAACAAAAAGACATCCATATGCATCATAAGAATTTTTTTTTTAACTTCTTAACGTTAATGCAATACAATATTAACTGTGTGAAGAACGTGAACAGATCCAACCTGCAATGATATTACTGTACATCATCTGGTACAAAAGGGCCTCACACAAACTGAAACAAAAGTTGCCAACAAGGTAGGACAAACATTTTAGAATCAGTGTAAGAGAGAAAGCACAACAAAATGAAAACCAACACACATGCTGCACTGCTGTGGGCATTTCTGACATATCGTGCATTAATTGTCGGTTTTAGGAGTTTCCACAAATAACCCACATTTACATCATCAACAACTGAGACGTGCACTTGTTTTTTCAATCATAGGAAAGAATTTTGGGTAAGTCTGACACAAAAAGACCTTATTTCATTCAGTGACTGGGTCAATATATTTTAAATGTCGAATTTTTATGTTTTTAGTGCATCCAACAGGATAAAATGACAACAACAACAAAAAAAACCCAACTCTGATTCTGAGGGATCACACAAAAAAGCTGCACATTCATCAATTACAAAGAAAAGCATCAGGTTTTTTTTTTTGTTTGTTTGTTTTTTTTTACAATAAAACGTAAACTCCATTTTGTTCTGCAGGGGAAAAAAAGCAGTCACAAAATCCTTTTCTGCCTGAGGAGCGCTGAACCATGAGTAAACAAATAAAAACATCAACCAGTCTGTAGAGAGAAAGTAAGGGCACTTAATTTGACTAAGCTTTTTTGTGCACACGGTCTAATTTTCAAGTTGTCAATATATAGTGCTCGGTCAGTAACACAAAACATAAAGTAATAGGACGGTAAACTACTCTTTGATATGGCTCTTGTTGATTAAGCACAAGATATGAAGGAGTGTAATGTTGAGCAGAAAATAAGTCAAACCATAAGATGCAACGTGTACCTTTATAGCCAACACGATTGATTTGTTCGTAGCTGAGTGAAAAATAATTACGCTCGGCAGCGTAGCCCTGAGGGGTCCATGGACCAAAAGACGGCTCCTAAAACTACTGGGCATTTATCTAAGACCTTGTAACACTGTGCATGTGAATATAGTATACATTATATATAAAATGTGCACTGCTTTATCAGTTATGTTCCCTATGAGGGCTGTAAATAGTATTGCTCCATTATGCTGTGACCTGCCCAGGAGAAAACCATGTGTGTAACATATCTACAACAGCTGTCTAGTACATTTTAAAGCTTAACTCAGTAGAAATGGGCAGAGCAAGCAAGGCATGAAGGAAGATGTTCAGCACGGACGGAAAAAACACCAGGAAACCACTGTTGTAAAATGGCAAACTCAGACTCCCCTGAGTACACGAGGGACAGAAATAGAGCAAAGCTCTCATTCATCTTCCGAGTTTTGATCAGTTAGAACCAAGCCACAAGAATCATTTCACACAATTATTCAAATGAATTCTGAAACCTTTCTAGAAGTGAAAAACTAACTGTACTGCTGCTAAGTCTAAGAAAATCATGCACTCATTTTTCACCAAACATCTGCTCAGTTTACAAATCTGAGCCAGAAAAGACAATCTTAACGTTTCCCTTTTTTTAAAAAAACACGTTGTGTTTTTGCAATAAGAACATTCCACTCAAATATTCAATATATTGTTCAAAACCCAAATTGCACATACCACCTTCAAATTAAATATTCAGCAGATCTTAAAATACATGAAGGTAGTAGTTGTCGCTGCAATTCAAATATAATATGATAAAAGCTATTCATGAACAATCTTTATAAAATTACGAGTAAAGAGCGGCTTCCTGTGTGTGCGTCACTTGCAACAGTCAAAGTACAACAAACCAAAATGTATGAGAACTAAACGTACAATGTAGCAGAAAGCTGGACATAGTTTGGATACATCTTATTTATCTTCCAGGTGTGGTGTATAGAGGAGGCACGTGCTGTGACCTTGCAAAGTGATGCCGCTTTGACGATGCGGTTAGGTGTTGGTGCTGGCTGGTGGAACACCTCACCTCCTCTGACTGAAGCTACATGTCTTTGTGCGTGACGGCCTGGATGGCCTCATCAGGCAACAGCAACGGGTCACTAAGGATGGATGTGGTTGTGCTCAGCTGGCGAAGTGTACTCAGCACCACTGGAAAACAAATCATGTATTAAACATGAGCTGATAAGTGTGAAGCTCAACACAGTGGTAATGTACTGGATCACAATCTGTTGAAACCGGTGGCTCATCAGCAGTTCATACATTTATTCAACTGTTTACTCAGTGGTATATGTTGTTAAAAAGCAGAGTTCCTGCTTCTTTCCCAGAAAGACTTTAAAGATATACTCCTACACTTAATGTACTGATCATGGTGATGCTCATAACAGGTCAAAGTAAACCCAAAGCTTATTATATCAAAACGCAGAAAACTGAACTGAACCAGGGTGCATGCTCTTTATCCAAATAAAAATTCCAGACTTTTTCAAAACTACTATTTTTTTTCTCCCCAAGACCATGGCTTTATGTACTTTTACTTACTACACTTTTATTTACCTATTTTAGTGGATGAGTTTGTACCTGTTGTGTGTAGTAGAAAAGTTAATTTTAATGAATGTATGAAAGAAAGAATGACTGCATAATTCACAGGAAATTGTGTTTTACTGACAGAAATGTTTTCAAAACATATGAACATAACGTGCTGTGCACTTTTAATACCCCTCAGCCAAATATAGTGTAAGATTCTGTTGAAAGTTACTACCTTGTATTTTAGATTGTCTTTGTGTAAAACTTATGACATACATATTTATATTTGAAAGTGCTCAGATATTATAGCTGCACAAGGCCATTTGACCTAGAAACAGTAGGTCCTGGTCACCTATTGTCAATAGGCTCCTGCTCCAAGATGCATCCACAGTATAAATTTGGTGTCGATATCTCAGTGTATTCTTCAAATAATGCAATTATGTCACTGAATGGACAGACAGACAGACGACAAAATGATTACAATACAACTTGGCTGAGGGGTATTGTGCACACAAACAAGCTTCACTAGAATCCTTCCACTGCTTAGTGAAATTTTGCATGCTTTCCTCATGTATTTCTTATCTTACAAGATAATGCGCCTTTGAGCATACTCAAAAATTCAACTATGAGAGAAACTTTTTTTCATACTTTATGAAGACTTTCACACAAAATTCCAGACTTTTCAAGGTCTGGAAACGGCATTTCAAAAATCCTGACTTTTTAAGACTTTCCAGACCTGTGTAAGCACCCTGTGAACATAAAAACAAGTGTTTCCACCCACTGCTATTTGTCAAACTATACGAGTTTCATTGGTGATTCAGTGTTGATAAAAATAATGCTGTTTGCATGTTCATTCTGAATGTCCACCTGGGTCATATGTGTTGACAATGAAAAACAGAGAAACTGCATATTACCTAAATTATAATATATTGATAGGGTTATTGTTTCACAGGTAATTAAAGGGTTTATATCTGGAGCTGTTTAGGTCTATGAGGATTAAAAGTAAACAATAGATGGTGGGTGACATGCTCCCAGATGGAACAGGCATTCTTGACATTTTCCACTTTGATTTGATTCTGACATTGGCATGTTAATTCATCTGATGGTCTTCTTCAACTTTAGTTTTTTTTGTGATAGTAGCCACAGTAACACACATTTTTCTAAACTGATATTTTTTTCCTCCATTTTTAAAAATATCATTTTCTCTAAATGACATTCATTTTATAAAATATTTCTGTCCACACAACAATGCAAAAACAACACCAGTACAAACAATTGGACAAACCATTGTTTCTATTGGACTTGAAACTGTGGACATCTTGGATGATACTAGACATGATACACCAACTGGAAATTTTTAAAAATCAGTTTTTGCATCCTAAAAAGCTTTTATCTTTATAACAAAGACAATATAATCCTAGATGAAGAAGCCCAGAGGATTTATATTTCATTCTTTTGAGATTATTGGGACTTTGTGTAGTTTTGATCATTACTTGAATCAGATTTACATTTGACCTCGAGGCTTATTTGCTGATAAACACTACCGTGAGCTGGTTCATCGTCCTGCCTGTTACCTATACTCTAAGAAATCTGCTTAAATCCCTGTGTCATCTAGAGTCCCGATACTGAAGTTGGATCCGGCTCAGTTATACATGTTGATATCCAATACGAGTCTTTCCCTTGAGGTGGATGGGTACGTAGTTTTCACCATCAGAATTTTCACCATCTCCTTTATCTGTCGTTTTATTGTCTGCATGAATTTAGAGTTAATACCTACATTTCAGCTGTTGGCTTTGTTATCTATTATGCTTCCTACTCACATAGCCTGTATGTGTAGATGTATGTGACAATATTTAAAAAAAGAAGAAAAAAAAAAAAAGTTGCTTAACTTTGTACAATGTGGTACAACATTTGATGCCAAATGTTTTCCAGGACATTCTCATTTTGGACTTTTCCATTACTACAGCACTTAATAACTTGCATTTTCCAAGATGCACAAAAACCCTGTGTGTCATGTTTCACACCAAACCACAAGAGACTGAAAAAGACTGCTTATCTGACAAACCGGATACTCCACGACATTATCTGAATCATCTACTACACTACACATGGAGTGAAAACAAGCAATAAGATGATGATGATGATGATAAGATTCTCTGCAATTTTGTGCAACAGCTGCACAGAATCGGATGACATGACAGTGACACTTTGACTATGAAGAACTGAGTGTAATTGAATAGGGAGTAAAAGTCATCATTTCCATAAAATGGGATTTTTAGAAAAAGTACCTGGAAAATGTGATGGGTAACATAATCAAAGGTGCAGTGATTAAAGATTTGAGGCATTATTTAATATTGAGATGGATTACATTTCATGGCAGCTTAACCACCAGTTACAGTGATTAGGTGACACTTTACAGCTGTAACAAAGTCTCCTGCTGTAGAAGATCTCTTTCTGTTTCATTCAAGATAGTAAAAGTATGTGTGTATGTTTGTGTTTGAGCGAAGATCTCTGACTTACTGGGTCTGAGAACTGGAAGGGAGCAGTGACGATCAAGCCACTGCAGTGTCGTCTGGCACAGCTCTGCTCTGCTCGTAGTTAACACCATCCCATTAAATGATTCAAAGAGAGGCTTGATAATGATGCTGAACTAGAAAGGATGACTGTCAAGGATCGTTTATACTACAGAGACAAACAGTCCTGCCCATTCAGCTGTGGAAGTGCTACACTCACACCTGTATATAGGGCTGTGCAATTAATTCCATTTTGATCACGATTTTGATTTTGTTGTCAAACGATCTCAAAACTCATATAATCGAGTTGAAACAATTTATTTTCTGTTTTTCTTTACACAATTTCTTAGAGACGTGCATGCGTAATACATTCCATTCATTGCAAAACAGCTGTAAAGTACATATTTGTAGCCACATTTATTTCCAATTTGAATGTTTTGTATAAAGAATCAATAACAAAGGGTTTTTTTTAGAGAAATGCTGAATAAATGCATTGTGAAACTCAAAATTAATAGTTTGAATAATCATGATTTCAATATTGACCAAAAATAATCGTGATATTGATTTTTTTCCATAATCAAGCAGCCCAACCTGTACATTTATCACTTGGTTGCTTTTGAGTGTTATATATAGCACTTCTACTTCCAAATATTATAAAATGACCTAAACATCGATACCAGTGTATTGGATTATAGATATGTGAACTGAAAGTATTCATCCCAAAGGGCCGTCTGATTTACGTGACCACCAGAGGGAGTAGTGCACACTGTTGGTCTCCCATGATAACAAAAACTGATGCCCTGAGGTCTTTGACCAAAGCATCAGAAAGTGATGAGATGGGTTGAGACCCACTAAGAGACAACTTTTAGAGTCAAAGACAGTAACAAAGTGATTTAAAAAAACCCCTAAAAGCACTGTTGTTCTCCACCGGACACAGCGTTAAATAAGAAGAATAGAGTTTGATGGTGAAATCACAGCATGTCTTGTGTTTGATTATGAGGCTTATGACAGTATGTGATTTTATTACATTTGCTAAGTTGGCCATTTGTTGATCCCAAAAATCCCATATTGGTTGGGCTCTAAAAGAAGGTAAATATTTCAAACAGCAGTTATGGAACGGCACTGTGTGCATTATTGTCATACTGCAGTTCTTATGTATGCAGCAGCCCAATGCTCATGGTTTTGTGGCCTCAGAATGAGTTGACTGTATCTACAGAGGGAGTGGGTTACATCTGTGGCCTCCATGCTTGTTCAGTTTAGTTTGTTCCATGGTTATCCAGTAGCTCAGACTGGATGTGGCATCCAGTGTTATGGTGTAAGAGGATAAAGTATATACCTTAAAGTGGCCTAGACCAGTTCATAACCCCCCCAAGCCAGATTATACCCCCATGGTATCAGAAGTGTTGAGTGATATATACAAAAATTCAACATTTGATTTGGCAGGTAAGTTGAGTGAGATAGCCAACTTAAATTTAAAACTCTAAATTACTCTTATTACTTCCACAAAAATCAAAGATTATGACCACACTTAAAAACATTAAAAACAAAAGATTATAATACAACTGGAACAATGAATATTTATAATGTGGAAAGGGCTTGCTAGTCTTGCTATAACTTGAAGTTTCAGGATGTTGTGACTTTTATTATATCATGGCCAGTCAAATGAATTGAACATTATGTTCCAACAGCATTACGATGTTTGGTTTTTATTGTGATTTTATTTTAATGTGGAAACACTACTAAGAAGTGTGCTCATAAGTTTAATACATTTAAGTCAGTTAGATTTCTCACTTACCTGATAAAGCTGAACCCCAATAAAATATTGAAAAATGAAGTAATATTTGTGCATATCACTCAACACGACTAATATCATAGGGGTATAATCTGGCCTAGGCCTCTTTATACCCAGGTAGAATTCAGCCTGGGGGTATGCTTTGGCCTGTTATACCAATGCATTCTAATCACCTACGAAGCCTGAATGTTAACCACAGGTATTATCCTCCGACTGAAAAAACCCAGGACAGATCACACAAACACTGATTCTGATGAAGGCCTTTCAAATGTTTAACTACTGAACCTTTAAAGGTGGGGTGGGAGATCTTGGAAAAAACGGTTCCGGCAATTCAACACAAGTGAGATTTTGAAAATATACACTGCCTCCCCTCCTTCCAAAGGCTCTGCCTCCTCCTCTTCACCCCACCCATCGAAACCACACCTCCACGATTCACCAAAACAAAGTTTGATTGACTTCTCAGGAACCAAAACCAGTTTGTCGTGATTGGTTGGCGTTTTTCGTTGATTTTACACTGTAGAGTGAACCAAAATTTTTCGTTTTTTTTCCAAACCTTCTATTTTATTACTCGCAACGTGACTGCGGGGAGATTTTTAAACCAAATGGTAAAATATGCGCCAAAAAAGATCTCCCACCCCACCTTTAAGTCACAAAGGGTGTGAACATTTCTCATCTAACAATCAAAGTAAATATAATATAAGAAGCACATTATGAGCTCTCGTGCTGAAGGATACAATCCAGAATTTCCAGTTCTGAAGAGTGCGGATCTTCACGTACTCATTGAACTTCTCCTGCATGTGGTCGAATCGATGACGTGTGACTGGCACCCCTGTTGCTGGAAGCTGTTCCTGACACAGACTGTGAACAGCAAATGGCAAAAACCAAGAAAGGAAGCATGATGTGATAAACTTTATACTTTAGGTAAATAATAACAGTGGTCAGTAAAATCTGGTACCTAATGGAAGAGTTGAGCTCTTCTATCTCCTCTCGTAGTCTCCTGATCTCTTCTTGCATCTGCTGTCTCTCCTGCTGTAGCTTCCCAATGTGCTCCACTGTCTTTTGCAATGTGATTGCATTACTGCTCTACAAGAAACAAAAATAGTGAGAAGGGTAAAGCTTTTTAAATGTTATCTGAGGTCTGTCGTGGATCTTCAGATTCAATTTTAAAATCTAATTGTGGAGAAAATTAAGTATGTTCTGAATGTGTAAGGTGTTAACTGCAGACTTACATTTGACTGTGATTTCAGAGTGGGAACAAGGTTGCAGAGTGTTTTAAAACCAATGTTTATATTTGATCGTCTCTTCTGTTCAGCTGATATGTGTGTCAACCTTCGGCTCTGTTAAACACAAATAGGAAAATATTACACAGAAATCTGCTAAATGTGTGATATATTGCAGAAAAGTGGTGGGAAAAAAGGGAAATGCCACTAGTTTCACTTCAAGTTTCAGACATTTACAGAGGTGTTACATTTACTGTGTCATGAGTCATTTTAAATAAAGAAATGAATGAAACTTAAACACCATATGCATTTACTATAAAAAGATTTTATTTTTTTTTATTTTTGGATTGTTTTTCAAGGAAGTGTAATGCTCCTAAAATTTGTTTAAAAAAAAAAAAATAAATAAAAAATAAA
>JAQQZY010000029.1:27105304-27145851 GCA_030068375.1 Ostorhinchus rueppellii
TATTATTATTATTATTATTATTATTATTATTATTATTAGTAGTAGTAGTAGTAGTAGTAGTAGTAGTAGTAGTATTTATTTATTTATTTTACCCTTCAGAAGCACATTTGTGTGGTCAGGCAAAGTCAGTGGTCAGTTTCCGCTTTAATTCATCCAAGAGTGTTCTGTCAGGTTGAGATCAAGCTGTTCAAGATCCTCCACATCACAGTCACTCATCCGTGTCTTTAAGGACGTCATTTTGTGTAATGTGCAGTCATGTTTAAACAGGAAGGAGCCATTCCCAAATTAGTCCCACAAAGTTTAGAGCAAGGAACTGTCTAAAACATCCTGGTATACAGAAGCATTAACACCTCCATTCACTACATAATAATAATAATAATAATAATAATAATCCACCAATTTGCTCCCTTTGATGGTATGAACATGTTGTAATCTGAATATTTATACCATTTGATAACTTTTATGTTACTGGTTTTGGTTTACATTTTCAAAATAAAAGTGTAATCTTAAACAACAGATTAGCGCAACGATTGCAAGATTTTAAAGATAGTGTTACAGTATAGTAAAGTCTTTTCTGTCACTGTAGGTTTATTTTGAGTTGTAGAAGGATGATTTAGTACTTCTGCTCTAAAGAGTCCGTTTTCCTCATCCACAAAGATCGTTGGCTTGTCTTCCGGTTTCGAAAGCAGCTGATTATCTACTACCGCCTTCCACTTCGACAGATTCCTGTGTGTTTTGGCTTCTTGTTGTCGTGTATTTCCCGTAACACTATTTATTTCCTTTTGTACATCTTATCGTGCTAGGTTTGACGGATTAAGTTCCACAGTTCACAAGTTAAGAGGAGTTTGTGACGGTTAAAACAACAGAAAGCGAACAACTCTTCGATAAAGAAACGGCTAATTATGATTTCAGCTAACAGGTGAGTAGGAAATGGAGAGACTGGGGTATTATCCTTAAGGTTATTTTGTGTTTTATCACTCAGACTTTTTAAATAAAGTGTATTTTAACTGAAATGCTTGGCCTGTTTAACTAATAATCAGCTTTAACCGCTTGCCGTATGCTAACATTAGCCGGTTCTTATTTTCAATCCCCTCAGCTGACTGTCACGCACAGTTTTAACCTGTCAGAGACCAGCAACTTCTGCCAGCTGCACTTCTGTAATTGTAAAAGGCCATTTATTATCCTCTATAGATGCCATGACAACTGCAATTAACCAAAGAACACCAGCTTTGTAGTATTAGTTGTGATAAAGTCTACATATACACTTACATTATTGTCCACTACATGAAAACATTAAAAAAAGAAGAAGAAGAAGGAGCTGCAGGAGTAGTAGAAGAAGAAATGACCAACACCTAAATTTAAACAACACATAAACACCAGTCACATAATTTTAAAAGAAATATGTCATCTGAGATAGTAATAATTAGAAAATTATATCTTTCATGCATGTATTTGTCATTTGTTTTGCTTCTTGATTTTTTTTTTAATTTATTTTTTTTAAGTTTACACCTCACATATAAAGCACATTCAGAACTTTGATCACCTACTTGATGAATGCAATAATCTATTAGATCATTTTAGTTATGTATTTAGCTTTTACAATCCTGAATTGGGTAATATTTTTGTCTGGTGTTTGCTCATCCAAATATCTGAGAAGGGCTATTAAATGTATGGCAAACGCATGTAGGCTATAAAGCTTAACAATCTGGCACCAGTAGAGCACTAGGTTTGCTAATAGAAATGCTAAAACCCTCAAAGAAAATTGGCAGTTATTTCTTAGAATATCAAGTAATCTAGTGTATTTTAGTCAACGTTGTATTGTAGTTTTGTGTGGCCTAGTTTAACATCCAAGTGATGCAAATAGTGACAAGTACAAGAAATGTTTGAGGTCATGTGACAAATTTAGCACCTTAGGCTTTTCACTCACAGAGGACAAACAGAGGTCCCTTTCATTAGTTTGAACTTATGGAGATGAAGTAAAAGCATGTCTTCTGTTTGAAACATTATTTCTGAAAGGTGGAGCTAAAAGACAAGAGCGAGCTCTACAATGTTGACAGATAAACATAGAGGAATCAGAGTTTCCCAGGAGGAGCTGCTCTGCAAGAATGCCTGTGGATATTATGGAAACCCTGCATGGCAAGGCTTCTGCTCCAAATGTTGGAGAGAAAGAACCCGTCCAGCAGGAACCCCGAGACAGGACACAAGGTAAAGCAGTCATTCAGTTTGCTTTGTTGATGGACTTGTATTACAACTATCATAACTACTTTGTCTATGCATCATCTGTTATTAACCATCAATTTCACTTGACCCAAATGTGTATATCTAATTTTTGCAGACCAACTAATGATGGGATTCCCCCCACCTTCTCCAAATTTGAGGAGAAGAAAAACATTGAGAAAGGCCGCAGGATCAATACAATGAGAAGACTTTTCTGGGGCAGCCCATCATCACCCAAACAAGGTAGTAACTCTAGTAGCAGTGTTCTCTGTTCCAAGTCAAGTCATGTACTCATTGTTTGGATTTTCCTCATGTTGTTCCCCTTTGACTAAAAGTACCTCATCAGCTACTTCATTTGAGTCAGACACAAAGTGTTCACCCACAGGTGCACTCTTCATAAAATCCCACCGAACAGAAAAGAAAATTAAAACACAGTACAAAAATGTTAAAAGTTGTGACTGCAAAAATCTATTAAGTCTTATGCCCCCATGAAGTCTAATGGATTTGTGCACTGGTAGTGAATTTGACAAAAAAAAAAAGTTTTATGTTGTAAATTAAAAGTCAGTAGAATGTCTTAAATCAGTTTTGAGTGAAGTCGAGGGCATCACAGCTTACTTCTTTTATGATTCATAACTTTTGTACCAGACAAGATTAAGACAAATATTACACATCACTGGAAAAGTGTAAATGCCATTTTAAATGTATTCAAAGGGAAAAATAGAGTTTCAAATATTTTTAATGAAAAGTATCATTAATGTCTATTTTTTGCAAGAATTACAAAGTTCTCAAAAGTGAAATTCCTGTGATATTTTCACCCTAAAGTGTATTCAGTGTATACCTTAAACCCTCTATTTTACAACCTAATAATTGGCAAGATGAAAAAAAGATTTTATCATATCTAAATAGCAAGAGTTTTGAAAAATGGCAGGGTCACGGATGGACAAAGCCAAAAACATCATTGAGGGACAACAAAAGTAAATATCAAATTAAACATTTATATTTCAATTATCAATATCATATACATTTATTTACAATATTTACAACATACAAATAATATTAACATTATATTCAAATGTATTTTGCATAGATCTATGCATTTATTAATTTTAAACACTGTGTTTAGAATATGACATAAATAATATAACAGTCAAATAAAAATGTATTTGGAATAAATTTAGTTTATTTATGATTTTATAAAATGAAACCAGAATGACGGCAGAAAACCTTGTCACTTACCAAACAATCACACTCATAACGCTCTTCAAAAAATGTTTTCATTTCAAAATATGTTTACCTAAAAAAAAAAAGTAACCCCCCCCCCCAAATACAAGTTTGGTGTAGATTATTGTAATTTAAATTTTTTTTTTGACCAGATGTTAACCTTAGGGTGACACTGTAGTGCAGTGGATAGCACTTGTACCTCACAGCAAGAAGGTCCCAGGTTTGATTCCAACACCAGTTGATGGTGGGACCTTTCTGTGTGGAGTTTGCATGTTCTACTTTTGTCTGTGTGGGTTCTTTCCAGCTACTCCGGCTTCTTCCTACAATCTAAAGACATGTACTGATAGGCTAATCTAAATGGCCCATAGGTGTGAATGTGAGAGTGATTGTTTGACTGTATATGTCAGCCCTGTGATGAAGTGGTGACATGTCCACGGTATACACCGCTTTCATCCTTAAGTACCTGGGATAGACTCCAAGTGACCCTAGTGAAGATAAAGTGGGTTCAGAAGATGAAAGAATGAATGAATGTTAACCTTCCCTTGACTTCACCCTTTTACAGGTCGTAAAAAGTGATTGGATTTAGTGCTTGTTTGAAGCTTGATGCATATAATTGATTTGAAGTCTACTACATGTCTGTGCAGCAAAATATTCAAACTAGGAATTTCAGACATTTGGTTAGAGTTGCATTTAAATAAAGAATCAGAATCAGGTTTATTTGGCCAAGTATACTTGGATATACGAGGAATTTGTCTCTGGCAGATGTTAGCTCTCTAGACATACAGTAACTGGACAGCATACATTCAGTGGTCAGGGAAGTACTATAGACATACACAGACAGACAGACAATATACTTGAGACACCTAAAGCAAAACACACAAAAAACCCCCACCAAAATAAACCTGTTCTCAGTCAGTGTTGTTCTGTTTTCACATCTGTGGAATATATTCTAATTGCATTCATAATGGTCTTAAAAACTTTGAAATATAACTTTGCAGAACATGTAATTATTGAATTCTTTACCTGTAACCATCGCCAAACTAGCTGTGACTTTCATTGATGATGAATAGGTTGATTAATATCTTGACTAATCAATTACATTTTTGTTCTATGTAATGTCAGAAAGTACTGAAAAAATACTGATTAGTATTTCCCAAGTTCAAGATGTCTTGAAATGTCATATCTGTCCAAAAATCAAAAGAAAACCACTGTGTTGGAGGGATTTCGTTGTTAAATAATGCAAGAATGAAGCCAGCAGGGTTTCAATATGAATGAATTATGCATCTGGAATAACCTCTGCTTTTTCTTTCTAGAGTCTTCAGAAATCCAAACAAATGCATTGAAAGCCTACCAGGGCCTTGAGCCTGGAGATTTCCCTGGTTTCCTTAAGATCTTGCGGAGCCCGTCCTCACAGCGTCTGCAGTCTCGCTGCACAGCTTTTCTCAACACAATGGAGGCGTATCATGTAACTATCTATGGAACAACTTATGATAATCATCTCTACCCACGAATTTCATTGACTTCCACTCAGAGATGTTCTGGTAATGGATTCTCATTTTCTTGCAGGACCTGCCAGTCCAGAAACAGTCAGACCTAGTACAAGATTTCTATCAGTCTTTTGCTGAATATTTTAGCAGTGAGTATATATGGTCATTTTGGGTTTAATTTTGTCAACATGTGAGTATTCGAGGATTTTTGACTTGCTGTTTTTAAATCCAGGTTTTTCTGAGGCTCAGGTCAGTCAGATAATGGAGCATGTTGAGAAGTTAATAATGACACGGTTGCACAAATGGGTTTTCTGCCATGACAGCTGTGATGATGAACAGAAGGACCTGGCCCTACAGCGGAGAATACGGTACCCATTGCATTTACAGTCCCAGTGTTGAATTACACTCAGACCTATTTTCAGATCCTGGATAAATCTGACAAATGTCTCATCTTTGTAGTTCATTAAACTGGGTTACGCCCCAGATGTTAGATGTACCGTTTCCTGATAAGAAGACTACAATCACTGGTGACCCATTCCTGCCCGCTATCACAGGTGATTTACTCAAGTTAAGGCTTTTTTTAACATACACTTATTAACTATGAACTAGTTCTTATTAGCATACATATCAATGGCAGACTGGCTCTTTTCTATTCATTTAATTAAGCTGCAGTGCTTGGTAGCTTTTTTATGTTAGTAGGCTATCAGCTTTTTGTAATTTGATTTTAGAAGATGGTGTTTCTGCATCTACTCCTTGTCTGTGTTTTCAGGCTGTAGAAAATCTACCCTGGGTTGCCCCAGTGGTGGTTAATAATAACAATGATAATAATAAAATAATAATAATAATAATAATGGTTAAATGTCCCCCTTTCATTTGTGTTGATAGGCTGTTAGTCAGATAATGCTGTGTTGCCCAAGTTAAATTGGACCACTCCATTTATTTTAGCATATAAAAAATATACAGGCACTCAGAATTATTTTATCCTTTATATGATGATATTTTGACATTAGTAATAGGTTTATGCTACTATGTTGCCAATATTTAGACTCATAAGGTATTAATGAATGATAAATATGTAAATTTGATCAAATTCATAAATGAAAGTAAGTTTCACATCTGTCATGAATTTAATTCATGTGAAATGCTAATCTCCTTGTTTTTTTTTTTTATTAACAGCTATAATTGAGGTGGATGCCAAGCGTGCACCTCAGGACAAACTTGCTTGCGTGTCAAAATGCTGTCAGCACGTCTTTGAGGCGCTCTCCATCTCAAACAGTGAACCTGCTAATGCTGACGACTTCCTGTCAGGCCTGGTTTATGTGGTGCTAAAAGCTAACCCACCTCGTCTTCACTCCAACATGCAATACGTGATTCGATTTGGCCTCCCTCACAGTCTGATGGCAGGAGAGAGTGGCTACTACTTCACAAACTTGGTAAGTTCACTGTACCTGTTCATCAAACGTATGCTTTAGTCATGTTCACGGGATGCTGTGTCATACCTGTTTCCTTCTGTTTAGTCTTGTGCTGTGGCCTTCATTGAAAAGTTGGATGGACCAGCGCTCAACCTCAGTCCACAGGAGTTTGAGGGCTACATGCTGCGTCAGCATGCTCCCAGTGACGCTACCAAGAGGCAGGAGATTTCCAGCAACACACAACACCTGTTGGAGGAGCTGAAAGGTAGACAAGAAAAACTGGACCAAGGAATGGATGCTCTCAACGTCCAACTGCAAAAGTGGATGCAAACAGTTAACTCACAGCTGGACGAGGCAGTAGCCCAGTTTGCTCTGGTGCAGAAAGAGATAACAGCACAGGCAGAGCACTCACTGGTTTTGTCATCATCCCATGATGCAAACCCACAGGAGGGTGACCTCAAAGACCCGTCGGTGCTGGTGCTTTCAGATCAATATGCAGGTCCACAACAAACAGACTGTTAGCTAGGAACCTTACTAAGAAGGAGTGTCACTAAATTTGGTACTTGATTCTTTGTTGTCATAAGCACTAACAGGAGTAGGTTGCAATAAACACAGATTAAATTCTAATGCCACATTTGCACACATTCCAGCCATAGGCAGCTGGCAGTTGAAAACTGGGTAAACATGAAGGCAAGCTTTTTGCATTATATGGCTGATGGTTTTTGGCATTTTGTATTGCATAGAAAGTTTTGTAAAAGATTTGCACTTGATTCGTGCTTTAGGATGAAGGCAATTACAAATAACACTCATCATTCTAATGTGAATAAGTCATTTTACAAACTCCCAGTACATAGCATTTCGTGGTATCAATACTTCATACTGACTTTAACCTAATATATAAAACGTGCCTACATGCAGACCGCTGTGAAATGTCACTCAAGGAGATAATGTTACAACACAGTATATTCACTACGAGTAAGGGGGTGTTAAGTCAAGCTGTGTAACATGTTGCCTTCACTGTTTGTACAAAAGTGAATTAATTGGTATGAAACAATTTCCGAAGTTTTTTTCTATCTGTGTTTGTATTTGTTGTTTACAACACTTGAGAAGTTTTTGAAGAAAATCTATGAATTTATGTTTGATCAGTGATTATATCCAATATTATATTAAAGATGACTCATATGATTCCATATTGGCTGCTTTGGTCATTTCCTTTTTTCAACTTAAGAAACACATCTTAAAATGTTTTTGTGAAAAGCTCAGTGTGGTGAAATGCATAAAACAGTGACTGGGAGGTTTAAATGCATATTTAAACACGTAGGAAGGATACTTCAATGTTGTGTACAGTACTGAATGTAGAAGCTGTTGAAGATAATTCTTGGGTTTTTATTTCCACACAGCCACCATGAAATGCTTTATTTTGTGTTTTTGGATATCTTGCAAGTACATGTTATTTTTGAGGCTGTTAGATGGACAGTTACTGCTGAAGTGAGAAATAGTCTAAACGGACTTTTATGAATGAAGGCCGTGTGGTTATTTAACACAAGGCTTTTTAATTGTTTAAATAGTACACCAAGCATAAGTTTCAGTCACACTGATCTATCTTTTTTTTATAGAAATGATCTATCTCAGAGATTAAATCTTACATTCTCTAATAAGATGAACTGGAAAATAAATGACAAAATCATTGGTTAGCTGATGTTTTCAATGTAAATGATAAAATGTTATTACACATACATACTGGTTTATGTACATATATGGAAAAGATGTATGAATCTTCCATGAGAAAGAACCTGAAAACTGAATGTATTGTAATGTTCAGACAGTGTGTTAAAGTAGATCTGGTAGCTTTAAGTCAAGCATTAAATTTGACTAATACCCATCTCTCATTATTTCTCAGAATTTCACATTTTGACAGAAGGCGGTATCTTTGAAACTGCAGCCAATCATCATTTTTATCTGGAGGCATTTTACTTGTAGACCAATGTTGTTAAAATTCAACTTGCTTTCACCACAAAGAGACTTTGAATACATTTATAATTTACTGCACTGTGAAATGAGATAGCACAGAAAAGTGTACTATTATGACGAAATAAAGTTTAATCGATGCCAAATTAAAAGAGTTGTCAACTTGGAGTCTCCAAAATACATTTTATTTCTGTTCAACCAGGAGGAGGCGCTGTGGGCTGGAACAGAGGTCTATACAGGAGCAAACGCAATTAAAATCAACAGTAGAAGAAGAAAAACACGGAAGTTGTGGTTCGCGATAAAGATGAGGACCACGGGAGAAAACAGCTCTGGAAACTCAAACTTAACCATGGATGACGTTAAAAACCTTATCAAAAAGAAAGATGAAATTGAAGAACAAATAAAGGCGTATTATGATGTCCTGGAGGACGTAAGTCGGCTGTAATATCACAGTTAACGCTCATGCTAAACTAATCTGTCATCTCATCATCTGCTTAATTGTATGTGTTTTCGTGTTTACAGCAGGGTGTCGGAGTCGCAGGTCCTTTAGTTGACGCAGAAGGCTACCCCCGAGCAGACGTGAATTTATACCAGATCAGATCCGCAAGACACAATATTTCATGTGCGTCAGTGTTTTTGTTTTGACAATATGTGACAATTGTCTTTAACCCACTTGATCGATAATGTGGAAGTAACAGGTCATAACAGGTGTTGTCTGTGTAGATTCATCCAGTGAACCAGCATCTACAGAAAGACCTGGAACTGATCCAGTTATTTATGAATATACGGTTAACTCCGTTACCTGCATGTTTTCAACATTATCAATGTCTGCGCGTGAAAAAGATTTGTAGGGGCATAACTGGTACATAACAAACTAGGAAACTACAGTTTCATAAAAGAAAAAAAAAAGTTTGGTTTGACAGAACCATCACAGATGTTAATATTCAATAGTGAAAGGTGTCACTGTATACCTGCTAATATTATTGATCTTTGTTTGTTTTTTTATTTAGACAATTGAATATTGTAAGAAAACTGTTTTAATATATTGGCCCCAGGGACAACATTAAGCTGTCTTGTTTTGTATTATGTTCAATTATATCAACAATGACACAACAGGAGTAAACGTTTTTAATCCTGATGTAGGACGAAGCTTCACCCAGAAGATATTTGGTGTTTGTGCTTACAATCCTTCTATCAAGTAATTTATTAGTTATGAACACTTTCTCTCAATAAACTAAGCAATTGAATTGTTGAATTGAAGTGTAACTTTACATAAGTGTCTGGTTTTCCTGCTTTATTTTTTAAAAGGAGAAATTGATATTTTGATCGTTATAAAACAAAAAAGACAAATTTCTCATCCTTTCCCCTTTTTAATCATCTGTCATTCTGAGGTTTTACTGTACCGTTCAGGTTTGCAGAATGATCATAAAGCGATTATGGCTGAGATTGAAGAAGCCTTGCACAAGCTTCATGCTCAAGAGAAAGCCAAGCGGGAGAAGGACGAGTCGGAAGCCCGGGAAGAGGCGCAACAGGCCACCCTGCCACCACCGTTTGCCCGGGTCGATGCTGTGACACAAGGCTCTCCTGCCTGCGGAGCTGTGAGTGATGTGATCTGAAAACTCAAGTGTCTGCACTGAAGCTGAGACTAAAGAAATAAACCTTTGTGTTCATGTGATTGTGTTGTAGTATAATATATAATTATAGTGACTGTTATTTTCTTTTGAAAGGGTCTCAGAGTTGGTGATGAGCTTACTGAGTTTGGTTCTGTGAACTCCGAGAACTTTCAGAACCTCCAGAACATTGCGTCTGTTGTACAACATAGTGAGGGGGTGAGTTGTATATCACACTCTTTAGTAATTAAATTCTTTTATTTGAACTTCATATTGTTTCCTTTCCTATATTATTTGCTTGCAATCAGAAGGTCTTCCAGAAATATGACTGTTATTTTACATGGAAATAAGTACTAACTGCATGGCCATGTCTTTAACAGAAACCATTAAGAGTCACAGTCATCCGTGGTGGACAAAGAGTTCACATGACTCTGACTCCACAGCGATGGTCAGGGAGAGGTCTCCTGGGGTGAGGACTCGTAACAGAATACTATATATCCACCTTAAAATGTGATGCATGATTTAACTGGATGTCAGTTGGTATCAAAAGGTAATAAGTAATCACAAGCCTGTGTTTGCCCTTTTTTCAGATGCAACATTGTCCCAATTCCTCGATGATTGCCAGAATGCCTCTGAGTCCTCTGGTACATATGACATCAAAATAAAATATTAAAGCATTACAGTTTTCTATATTTTCTTCTTAATGGCTCAATTCATGCAGCAGCTTAACACAACTGATTAGTCATACATGTTAAAACAAGGCTGTGCAGGAATATGTTAACATGTCTGATCAGCTCTCAAAAGAAAACAGCACAAGAATTTCAGGGAATGTAATAAATCAATTTTTATTTTACTTTTTGTGACAACTTCAATAAATTATCTGTTTTAATGCACCTTTTTGCATTGTGTGGTATCTAAAAAGCCAGAGGAAATAGTGCTTGAAGAGAGTTAATGTGACCTCAAACCTTTTCTTTTACAACAAATTGGTTTAAAAATTGATAAAGTGATGACCCATAAACTCCAAAGTCAAGCCCAGATTTCTATTCTGTGTATGATTTCCATTGTTTTCAGCAATTAATAAACAAAGTTGAAATTTTTGACTGTATATTGACAACTTGACATTTTATAAACACATCTGAAAAGGTTTTTATTGTATTTAAATGTACATGACAAGATACCCAAAGGTTATCCAATACTAAATGCTAATTTTTTTCTTTGCTGATATAATTAAATATGAAGAACATAAATCCACATTGTTTTACACTCAGGCCAAATGAGTGTGTTTTGTATTATTACATATCTGCATTTTTTCTAACTGACCAATTAAAGTGTTTTTTTTTTTTTTTTAGGGTTGAGATACTATGATAATCATGTTTTATAGGGACAACTGTTGATAGAAACTATCAGGCAGCAAGTAAAAATAGTCTGTCTTATTCAAGTTCACTTATCCTCCTGTCTTTAAGTCCTGTTCAGAAAGTTGTGTATCTATACCAAAAAAAAAAGGCATAATCAGTATCAAAACAGAAATTACAAATCAAGTTCAGTAGAAAAATGTTATGACATTGGCTTGAGTTTTTTCTTTTTGGCTTTGACCATTGTTGGTAGCTGGATTTTGAAGGCAGTCCTAGAAAGAAAAAGAGAATTAGGCTCTAGATAATCTTGACAAAGTGAAGATGAAACCATGTCTTAGATTTTAACCTGGAGCAGTCACATAAATCACTTGAATGAAAAATGGGTGCTTCTAATATGACTGAAAAATTACAACTCACTCGCAAGTTGTGCAGATGGGGCTGAAGTTGCAGAATACTAGAAAAAGGATCAAAGAGGTTCAACATAAAAACTGCACTTTCACTTGAAATCATTTTTGTCATGAATTTGTGTCATTTGACTGGGTATCACACTCACTTGACAGACAAACAGAGCAGACATAACCAATCTCAATGAGGTTACGATGGCAGAAACATGCAGCTCTGTAGTCCACGTGTACAGGAGGAGGCAGCATCAGCTGTGAGCGTTGCTCAGAGTCAGGCAGGAACACCCACTGTTTGGAAAACACCAAAATAAACACCAATAAAAGCAAAATATAACGTATATTCTGAAATGTGTCAATCCCTGCTGTATACTTACCAAAAGGTACTGTGCCAGCGCAACCTTCTGTGGGATCTTCAGGTACAATCCTCCAGTTATGTCACATGCCTAAGAAGTAAAGAGCTCAAAGTGAAAAAGCTTAAACAGTCATAGAACACCCTAGGCAGTGAAGCCTTTTAACATTTACCTGCTGAAGGAGACCGGAGTCAGAGTCTAACACACAGGCATCTATCAGGACACCCTGTTTAAAACATACAACAGTTATATTTGATGAATATACAAATGAACATGGAGCGCGTTAAACTGCAATCTGCCAGTACAACTGTCAGTTGTAACAGGAAACTGAATTGCCCCTTGGGGATAAATAAAGTTTTCTGAAGTCTGAAGTGTAAGAAAAGTAATAAATCATTTTACCTGCTTCTGAGCAGCAAAAATCACATTCATGAAGTTCATGTACTGGAGTGCACAGTCATCTGCTGCTTTTATCACCTACAAATACAAAATGACTGTATTAAAAGCAGGAATCAGTTCATCTTTTTCTATTTTTATTGGTGAAGAACAAATAACAACAAAATAATGTTAATTTTTATATTCGAACTGGATGTGCAATTCTTAACAGAGATAGAACAAGGCATCATAGTTCATCCCTCAGCTATTTCAAACACCAACTCAGTCAAAAACCGTGTTTTTTTAACACTCAAATTTCTAGATTTACTACTCTGACATGGCATTGTACTTTCTCTAGGAGGCAAAGCCTCATAAAGGAGCACTGTAAATTAGAAAAAAAAATAAGAACAAAAAAAAAAAAAGCAGAAATGAAATTGGAGCATTTAAGGCTTACCAATATTCTAGATTTCATCTCCTGTCCCACTGAAAAAGAGCGTCCAGACATAGAACTTAACTGACAAGGCAAAAGTAACAACTCATGAGCATTGTTAACGTAACGATAAATTACCTTCCAACTCTTTTGAGACTCTATGAATGTCTGAATATGAAATGTGTAAGGAACATCTTCCAGAAAGCTCAGGCAAGAAAATGAGTCAATTAGCAACACTTATTGCTTTTTAGGAAAAAAAAAAAAGACAAAAACCTTTCAGTGTTCAAATGGGCCACCAAAACTTGGTATAATCTAAAGCATGAAGACATTCATCCTTTCGTGTTTAAGCACATACTGGTGAACATCTTCACATAATATAAATGATTTTTCAAAAGGATACAGCAAAGAGCTTTGGCCAGGGATCCTGCCAACATAGTATCAGTTGAATTTCCTCTGACTTCAGCTGTAATCAGAAAGGACATAAACTATTATAAAAATCCTTAAATTTAATCATCAACACACAACAAAACAAAGAATTAGCCAGAATGTTATGGTTTGATATTATTATTCTAGCGAAGTCATTATCAACGATATGGCGATGAATTGTAGGGTCTTGATCCATCAAAACAGTAAAGACAACATTCTTTGTTTTATCCATGTGACTTGTACTTACTTTTTGACATAACATCCCTGATCTCTTCAGCAATCAGGTTATTGGCGACTGACAGCAGTTCATACTTCCCATCTCCACTGGAGGATGCATCATCTCCACTGCCATCCCCACCTTTCCAGTTCTTACTGGGATACAGAAAGTGACTGAAATAGAGAAAGTGTGAAAGATGTGCATCAATAACATGATAATCACTTATGGGGGCTGCGCCACTAACAAAAAACTGAATTACCTGTCTTGGCAATGGCTTGCGATTACAGCCAGCTTGTTAGTCCTGGTCATGGCCATATGGGAGTTTCCCATCACCATGACAGCATCTAGACACTTGGACAGGGTGAACTGAAGGGAGACAAGAGGACAGTGGATGATGACAAAACTCCAAAGTATGGAGGCTTTTATTGGATAAAGCATATCCAGTAAAATTAGATCGGCCTAACTTCTAAGTGTCTAATCATACCTGAGGCTCACGTTGAGCTTGCTGCCCCCACCATATTGGATTAACATCCACAACGATGACAAGCAGACTGGCGTCATCATCTTTAGAAGTTAAAAGAAGTCAAAAGCAGTTTAGAAGGCAAAAATAGTATCAATATCAGGAATATTAAAAGTGAGAACTTTTTCACACTTTTGATTCAATGCCCTGTAACTTCTCTTGGCAAATATTACTGAAGGAACCACATTACAGTTAGGATTTTGTTTGGTTTTATGGCATGCATTTGTCCACTAAAAACTAAATAAGGTGTAGTTTGCTTTCTAGATTGCTTTGTAAAAATAAATAAGTAATAATAATCATAGATAAATTATATTCAGAATAATTTTGACAAGAACACTTACATTTGTTTTATGGATCTATATATGAATAGATTTTTTAGAATTCACTTAAACACATTTTTGACAGGGTATGTGGACCTAACATTAATTTCCAAAATAAATTTACTGCATTTACCATAAACATTAAGAAAATGTATTATTATTTTAAATCTCATTATTTAACTAAACAAATTCCACATTCACACATGAAGTGTCCAGCATTCACCAAATCATAAATATAAAGACGACTTAATGATTATGTTAAACACTTGGAAACAATACAAAGACTTATAAACCATATAACCATTAACAGCATAAAAACTTGGATTAAAAAAAATCCTGTTTTGAAGGTTTTGTACATTTTTATACTATTTACACCGTCATATGATTAAATAAAGATAACTAAGAGAAAAAAGAATTTTAAAAACCTCACAATGCAGCTAGTAAAACATTTTACATATTCGGTTTACATTATAGCATGTGTAAAGTCAGATTAAAATAAAAACAACATAGGAGGCTCAGAAAGATGTACCTGATGCCATCGCTGCAGGATGCTTGTGTGCAACGGAGAACAGTAACTATCCCGGAGATTTATCCTCGGTTAGCGCATGTTTGATCTGTAACATTACGCCAAGGAAGCAAAGAAAGAGGTGTGGCGATTTTGACAATGTATAGATAAGTAATATGTACAAAAATAATCATAAACACACAGTTTAGATATACTTGGTTAAATTCACCACTACATAGAACTAAAACGTATGTGTGCGTCATCAGTATGCGACGTGTTCTCCTTCTTCTACTATTTGAATAAATATCTACATGGCACTCTTCCGCCACCTATTGAATGTCGTGACCCTGTAAGTTTTTTTTTGTTTTTTTTACAGAAAAAATAAATTGGTGAATTATTAAAACAGAGGGAAAAATCATTTGATCGATGGTTTGCACACTTTAAAAAAAAAAAAAAAAAAATCCAGATCAAAATGTCGCATTTGATTTGAACTTGAAAGAATGGACCGATTTTTTTTTTTTTTTTACTATTTATTTAATTTTGTTTGTACACGGACAGCAGGAACAGAGGAAAAATAAAGTAATACAAAAGGGGGCATACAAATTATCAGTCAGTTGAGTGAGCATTATCTTTGAGAATGGACTGTATTTTAATATAAAGATTGTTAGCTGTGTGTACATCATTTTTAAAATTTGAATAACAGGGACCATCTACAAATTAATATTTCTCATAAAAGTAATAATTAAAGAAAAGACGCAGGTATGTATAAAACAATTCTGCATCTAACAAACTAGCTACAATATGCAAGTTCAAACAAACATGAACAGCCTGATAACACCATGCTCTCACACCCTCATTCCATATACAATCCCATAAAGTCCACACATACAGTTTATATACTTGTATTAATTTCTAATATTATTTTGTCAACACTAATATAGCCTAAAAAAAAAAAATATTGGGTGATATATGATACAACTATTTGTTATTAATTAATGCCACAATGCTGGTTTCTTAAAATCCTTTTTTAATATCAAAATAATATTTTTTTAAAAATCTATCAGGCTTTCTGGATGTTGTTTCTATTTCTTTATTGCTTTAAATGAAAAGGCAGATTGTGAAAAGACAGAGTTTCTTTCAGGGAATTTACAAAGACTCAGAGCAGTTGATCTTGAAACTCTGGTCACATGTTTTGAGCAAAATACCACAGAGGTTCTACAAAAATTAAATTATCTCAACTTATTTTGTACTTACACATAAATAACAATCATACAATTGCGGTTTCCTATCAGAGACGTATAAGGATTTTCTACTGGGACCTCTCAAATGACTTTGCAGCACTTCAGAGGTACTTACTTACACTTTGACCGTGAACAACAGAGGGCAGCATTACAGCAGAGAGGGAGCGAGAAATGCTTTTGTTTTCACTTCATTTCATTTGGAAACCTTGAAACCCATAATACTTTCACTGTTGACTAAAAAGTAAGTAAGAAACATTTGACAGAGACCTGTATTGTTTTACAAAGTATGATTTTTATTCTCTGACAGTATCAAAGCAACAAAGTAAAGAACAGCTCAGCACTTGGATGATGTACTTGTTTTTCTATCTTTATGTTCATATCTCCAGATGCAAAGACAAACATGTAAACATTTTCCTGAATTATCAACACAACTCCCTGAGGTTATTTGATGTGTTTCGTGTGGCCCTTGAGGAAGACAGACCTGTATTTTTCAGTCTGGTAGTTGTCAGACTCAATGGCCTCACTGAGGTCGTTTAGTGTTACGTATATATCCCCATTGACTTCAGTCACCTTATGAATTCTCTGTTTGACACCCTTGGAGCGCCAGTGGGTCCTCAGTGGTTTCACTGTTGGATTGTCCACAGCCTGGTAAAGTCCTTCCCCTTCTGCCAGTGTGATCTTGTACTTATGCCATGGACACACAATGCACAGTCGACCATTAAACTCCTGATAACACAGCATATAGATGGAGAGAAATTACTCCAATAGCACTTCTATTAACTCATTCACTGCCAGGCACTTTCAGAACAGAAACCCCCATACTGCCAGGCGTTTTAGAGCATTTTGACTGATTTTCAAGACTCACAGAATATTGAGTTCTAGGACTACATAACCATGGCACCCATCAAAATAAAAAGGTAAAGTCTCTTCTTTCATGTGGAAAATTTTTTTTGTTTCAATCTTTTTGGTTCTCAAGTTATTGACCTTAGAACACAGGGGAGTTTCACCCAAATTGCCTGAACGCTAAATACTTCCTCAAAGTTGCGCCAGGTCGTTTCCGAGCAACCCCCCAATGAAAGCCGATTGATGCCAAAACACGTCATTGGCAGTGAACGTCAATATTGGGTCGGTCCGTCAGAGACCTCTTCTGGAGGTCTAGTGCAACATGCAAAATAGGTCTAATTTAGACGTCATCTGAAGACCAAATCTAGACGTCATCAGGACATGCAAAACAGATCGAAAATTTAGACGTCATTAGTGGACTTCTTTTAGATGTGTAACCGACATTTAAATTTATACCTCATCATCAATAGGTAGAATAGATTCAATTAGATTTGTTTATTCTACGAGCATCCACATGGGATGTGGGTTACAAGTCTAAAACGAGTCCAATTTAGACGTCAAATCCTGAACTTATTTGCATGTTGCACTGACGTACAGATGTGGTCTCTCACGGACGGACCCAGTACTGACACGATCTGCACGTGTTTTCAGTGTGTGTATGTGTGCGTGTGTTATTGATCTATTTTCACTTGTCTTCGCTTTTTGTGTGACCGGCACGGCGGAAGTGCTCTTGTAGATCTTGAAGTGATCAAGATCAAGTGCTCTTGAAGATCCACTAAAAAACGATGAGTCTCTCAAGGAACTTGTAATAGCAGAATAATTACATTACAATAACACACTCTACCCATTTAAATGTGTTTATCGCTGAGATTTTTAACAGATTTCTCATTTATTCCAGGTCCAGCAATTGACAAGGATTGGGGGCAGGGACACGAGGGACTGTGTCCATAAAGTCCTTGATAGGTATGTAGCAAAACAAAAATGGAATAAATTTGCATCTACTTGTCTGAAAAGTGTGTGGGGTGTTATATCACTCAAATGTTTACTTTTTGCAGACAATTGTAGGCTCCTTTCCAATGCCGTTATGGCAAAATTTAACTGAAAAAAAAAGAGAAGCACTCGCTGCTTCAAGGAAGTTTTGGGTTAAGATGATTCATCATCCCAACTGTAAATCCCTAAAATTTTTCCAAAAGTCTTCTGTTGATTAAACTGGTGTTGCACAGAAATGACTCGATATCCAGGTTTTTACTTTTCCTTTAGCTGCTGTAATGCAAGCTAACCAGAGTGCCACAGAGGAGGCTGTCAAGCAGAGCTTCGCGGATCACCTGAAGCACGCGCCAGCACGGAGGGGAGGCCGGGATGTTTGTTTATAATTTGGTTATAGTTAGAGGTCTGTTTTTTGTTCATGTAAATAAATGTGAAAAGTTTGTTTAAATATTTGTGTGTATGTGTTCATTAACTGAAAGAGTTGGTAATTTTCCCTGAATGGCAGAATAGCTTTGAGCCACTGCAGTACAGTCCATTTCACTATGATTTTCATTCTATGCTATTTTATTTTATTTTTTGTACAACTATTAGTGGCAATTCTAATTATGCTATTCTGCATACTGGTTAGGTTTTGTAAAGTTAAAAAATTAAGTGTTTCATTCAAGACCCCCTCTGACTCTTTTTTTACGGATTGTGATTTTCTGAAAGTCACTATGCAAAACTAGTCTCCATGTTCAAACCATAAGGTGTAAAGCATGACCTGGCATGATTAAGTAACCAGTCCTGTCTGGGATATTTCTGTCAACGTTGTGTAGACAACGTCCGAAAAAAATGGCCGTGCAATTTCGACGGAATTTGCCCGTCATGGGAGCGTCAGAATTGGCGGACAGCACGACGTCAGAACCGGACGTCAATATGAAGTCCGAAAAAGACGTAAATAAAACTTTCACTCTGCACCTTCTCGAGACGCGATCTGCACGTTGGAAAATTACGTCATCTCCACGTAATCTAGACGGCTCGTTGCGCAGTGGGTTGGGTGAACCACCTTATTAATCACGGTGTCTTTCCTGCCAGGTAAGTATGACAGTTTGACTATTTCCAACACAAAAAATAAAATCAAAACAAAACAAAAAAAAAACAGCTCACCTCAATGTCTCCATGTTCTAATGCGCCTCCTGCATCTGTCAATCAAGTAAACATTCACAGAATTATCGGACTGAGACGTGTTTTTCAACTCCTCATGTCTCATTTAAAAATATGAGTCTCAAAACTACAGCTGAAGACAGTTGTTTACAATAAAACTTACGATAGCAGCGCATGTCCATTGCGTAAAGTTGTCCGTTATGGTGCAGAACCAGTACATCTCTGCATCCATTAACCAGTTTGGTCACACGTCCTGCTTTCACAATGTCCTCCTTTCTCCCAATGAAGTGGGCGGAAAGAGGTGGTGAGGAGGAAGGAGGTGATAATGAGGAGGAGGATGACTGAGATATATCCTCTTCAGATGACATCATTTCTTACTATAGATTTCTTTACTGTGAAGGAACATTGAAATATTTCTTAATAACAGAGATAATATAGTTTCCAAATATGTGTGTGCCAACTCATGAGCAGTTCATAACTTTTCTGACTTCATATCATGAATTTTACAGAAAAAAATGAATAAATTAACTTCTATAAAGTTTATGAGACCTTGCAAAACCCTAAAGCTCTCGTAAATTTCATTAATAGCATTTGTGTATGAAACTACGACAGCAATTTTTAAAAAAAAATATTTGGTTGAAATTTGTTCTTAAAAACCAAGAAACCTTAGGAATAATTTGGAAATACATACATATATAAATATACAAAAGAAGATATGGGGAAGAGGCACAGAGGGAGACACCTACAGTAAACAGCAAAGCCTTCCCTAGTGAAAATACACAATAATGACATTCAAAGCTACACACACACTACATCACTCATGAATAAAACATGAAATCAGCCTACCTTTTATTTAGTATGATTGCTTAATCTCATCTCTGAGGTCTATTTTGTCCAGTTTTCCACACGGGATGGCTTTGGTAGCCTAGCAACTGTATGTAGATGTTAACTTTGTCACATGTCCGGGGCTATTACACGTATCTGACGCTAAAGCTCACTAAAATGAACTAAGATGTTCACACGCGTCTAATATATTCAACTAAACATGCATCACATGATTAAATACAAACGCAAGGGAAGTAAGCAATACCTCTGATGAATGTATGGAAGAGGAAAAGACGGTGCTGTGCTGTGTGCTACATTTAATGTTGTCCCCAATGAAACACAGACTGCTGCAAAAATATCCTGCCCGCTATTCCGCATTGAGACACACGCGCGCACGCGCGCACACACACACACACACACACACACACACACACACACACACACACACACACTTTTTTTCCAGTTTATTTATCATCTATTGACGGTTTGGTCTCACACTATTTGTACAGTTTTGTAAAAAAAAAAATTAAATTAAAAAAAATCTTTCTTCTAATTCTAAAACACGTAGGCTATGAGTTACATTACGTTACTTTACTATATGTTATGATACGTTACGTTATGTCACGTTACGTTAAAGTCTTGGATAAGGGCTAAAACAAAAAGGAATCTTAGGTTTGGGAGATAAAACTAAAACCCTTACCCATAATTATTACCCAATATTTAAACACACTTCCCATAGTATTTGTCCGGCTCTCCATTCATTGTTTTGTAAAGGGACTGTTAATATCTTGATGGGACATTTCTCCTACTTAGTCTGAGGAGGCTTTTTGTCTTAGGTTTGTTGGTGGGCATTAAGCTCTCTGAGGGATTATCTCCCTTTCATGCTGAACTGAGCGTAATTTGACCGGCTGTCCGCTACTGTTCTTTACCTGGTCTGATAAGTGTTTTCTGTTTCCTCCATCCGTGGGTCTACTGTTCAGGTCCTGCTGGAGCAGGACTCATGTTCACACACAGCGGGAGAAGCGGCGCACGCTTCACCCCTCCGTCGTCATGGAGACTGTACTTTGTGTACGGAAATAGTGATACTCTGACCGACAACTTTGTGAAAAATTAATGCATTTAGTCAAGTGGTCTCTTAAAATAAACCATCGTGTTCTCTCATTCATCAGCCAGGTGAGCTTTTTTTCTTATGTTTATTTTTTATAAGAATTTTGATATTTTACATTTAGTAAATGAAAATTTAAAATCATTTTATTACTAGTCACTTAATTACTTCACATACTCCAATCCACCTGAGTGCTTCTTCTTTAATTTAGATAATCTCCTGTATATATCTAAATCTCTGCTTCTGTTTTATACTTTGTGTTTTTCAGTAAACTGCTGCTTGTCTCTGTATGTAAACCTAGTTTTAACTTTGCAGAATTATCACCTACTGACAAAGCAAACTACATGCAAATGTTTGAATTGTTGACAATATGATTGATCTCAGAGGAAATCTCGAGGTTTTGCAAAAGAAATGAGATAATTTGTAGCAATGTGCTATCATTCAAACAATATGAAACAGGGTTATACCTCTTGAGTATGCATATGAAGTGCCATGACAGGATTATTGCAGCTGCTGACCAATCTACTGTAGATGCCAAAGAAGCAACAGTTGCTTGCCTGTCTCTGCTATATTTATCATATTTGCCATACAGAAATGTGTGACATCTCTGCGGTGTGATACCCTGGCTCTATCCAGACTAAGTGTCACATTTCAGCATCATACCACTGTCCTGTGCTTTGCCTACCACAACAGTGTGGTGTGTGTAATGACATAGTGACTGACCATTGGCTATGACAGATATAAGATAGTGCAAACGGATCCTGTTTGTAGGTTTAGTGCATTTCCCATTTGTGCAAAACTGTACTTTGTATAACCAGCTGATGGAGAGGCGAAAGCAGCATGTCTGCCACTCTGAGGGTAGGTGGAGGAAAGCAGAGGAACGACAAAAAGACCAGGAAGTGGATGAGATGACACTTTCCCTGTATGAGTGTCTGAGAGCGGTTGGGCTACAGCAACACTATGACACGTGAGTACACTCCCTCAAAAGATGTCCAAATTCTCATATCCTTGTCTTCTGCTCCTCTGATTGGTTGTTTCTCTCTGTATCCTTTAAGTTTTACATCCATGGGTGTTCATCGTGCAGTGCACCTTTTAGAGCTGACAATGGAGGATTACCCCATTCTGGGAATCCACACAATGGAGGACAGAACTCGTCTCTTCCATTTGGTTCAGCTGGTCAAAAGTCTTGACCTAGAGAACCTTGATTATGACACTGGTGCTGATGGTGACCACCATGCTGCTGACCACTACGCTGAAGGTAGTGGTACATGTTACGATGTTAATGGAGAACCTTATGAAGATCTATATGATGATGAAGACGAGAACGATGCAACTATGAATAAGACTGACACAGTCACTTTTTCCAAACCATCAAGTATTTGCAGGCGGCTTGATTTCAGTTCAGAAATAACTGATCATCAACAAGAGCAATTTTCTGGTCCTGTAGACACTGGTCAGGTCTGTGCAAGTTATGAAAGAATTCATGCGTCACTACACAGCCACATGCAGCACAACTCTGAAACAGGAAACACAGTGGTATATGGACACAGAGGGAACACACACAGGCTAAATGTCCAAAGTTATTCCTCTGATAATCATCATGCAGGAGGAATTACCGAGCCAGGCATCACAAGAGGAGTCTCCCTGTTGAACTCATGCACCAAATCATCACCAAAGTGCGGCTCATTCCAAAAGCCAGCAACCAGATCTGTGGCTATGACACCGAAGAGGCTTACCAACAAACGATCGGGGCTTAAAGAAAATGTGAGCCCCCAAGGAAAAGGCATCGTTAACAAAACAAAACTCCAAACAGTAATAGGCCTCAATGAGTCTTCAAAATGGTTTCCAAAAACAATACCTGTTTATAAAGTAGTGAGACCATCTGGTTACAACTACGGCTTACCACAAAACTCCATTTCCACTCCAAACAAAAAGTAAGTAGAATTTTAATAGATGCATTGTTTGTTGTATGTTGCAGCTGGAAACTGCGAAATTTCCCCTACATACATAAAGTTTTTTCTTTTCTTTTCCCTTTTCTTACTGTATGCTCACCTTTGTTATATACCTTATATTTGGTGTCACAACTGTTTGTGACGTGTGTGTGAATGTGTGACTGTGATTTACGGCAGGGGTCACCAACCCTGGTCCTTGAGAGCTACTATCCTGCATGTTTTAGGTGTATCCGTCTTCCAACAGACCTGATTGAAATAATAAGCCTATCATCAAGCTCTACAGAAGCCTGACAACAACCATCATGTGTGATGGAAGAGGGAAACATCTGAAACATGCAGGATAGTAAATCCAGAGGATCAGGGTTGGTGACTCCTGATTTATGGTTATGTATGCTTGTTGCAGGTTGGCGGGAGATCAACGAATCAGTGTGTGTGTGAGGAAAAGACCTTTGACACACATAGAAAAAAGGAGACGAGAGGCAGATGTTGTGACAACTCCTGGTGGAGAATGTGTAATTGTCCATGAAAGCAAAGAGGCTGTAGATCTCTCACAGTACATACTGCAGGTAAATCCCAAGCATTTAATCTGTTTGTTTCTTTATCACATGTTTAAATATGACAAAAATAGAAGTTTAGAAATGTTAAGACATTAGTTAAACTCAATGTACATAGTGTGTGCAGTATGTGTGGTATAGGTTGATCTGGATTTTAAATTAATTTTATTTTCATCAACATACATTTGTTCGGTTTCTAGTTTGTTTTTTTTCTTCTTATATTGGTTTTGCAACTTACCTCTTGTTCATGTGTACATATAGCACAGGTTCTACTTTGACCAGGTTTTCGGAGAGGAAAATTCCAATGATGAGGTGTATCAGAGAACAGCCTATCCCCTGGTGCAGCACATGCTCAATGGGTGCGTTAGCAGTGCAGTACACAGCTCTCTTGTTTTGGAGTCTCTTTCATCAAGTCTTCCAATTAAATTAACCCTGCCACTGTTTGTTAAGTGCTTTTAACTTATAGACCTCATGTATATGGGATACTGCATGTTCCCAAAGATATATGTGATTAATAAACAAGTACGGAGAGGAAGGTCTGTTGTTCAAGAAAAATACATCACTCTGAATCTCATCCTCACCGTAGTGCTGATATGATGTAGGCATGCTTATGTGTTTTATAGAACATGTTTGCAAGATGGTTTGGATTGTGTGTGCCTGTGCCTGTAGTCATACTGATATCTCTATTATATGTGTGTCCACAGAGGCAAAGCCACCTGCTTTGCATATGGGCAGACAGGTGCAGGGAAGACTCACACCATGTTGGGGTCATCTCCTGGGAAACTGGGGTTATATGTACTGGCAGCGCAAGATATTTTTTCTTATATTTCTACCACACGATCACACTCAGACTTGACAGTGTATATCAGTTTCTTTGAGATCTATTGCGGCCATCTCTATGACCTATTGGACCACAGAAAAAGGTCAGTTTGTAGAGTGTATTTCTTTGTGTTTAAAAAAAAAAAAAAAAAAAAAAATTAATAAATGCAATTTGTACTAAAGAGAGATAAAATCCTGACCAGATAACAATAAAATTACATCTCATTACAAACTGAAGGTGTTTGAATACAGTACATGTATGCTGTATGTTCTCTGTTACAGGCTATTTGCCAGGGAGGATGGCCAAAAGACGGTTCACATTGCAGGACTGTGTCATATCAGGGTGGACTCAGTGAACTCATTGCTGGAGGTTAGTATTTTTTCTGTCTGTCTTGTGCACAGAGGGTAGGTCTATTAGATAAAGATGTTGATTCCAAAATCATTTGGATAATAGGATTGATCTATCCTGGTTGTGAGAAAGCTTGCCTCTTAAATGTATAATAAAACAGATCATTTTTCAAGTTCTAAGTTTTGATTTTCTCCCCTAAAGGAATAGTACATGTATGGTATAGATATTTGAATGTGAAAATATCCTTAAGCTCAATAACTGAACAGTTCTTGCATTCTCACACATACAAATGTAAACACTTGAGCACACGATACAAAGTGAATATTAAGTGCTGCTGCTGGTCTGGACATTGCTTTCTTTTTTCTGTGTCTCCCTCCCTTGCTCTACTTCTACTCCTTTTTCCCTTAAAGGTGATTTCACAGGGCACAGAGGAGCGCACCCAGGGGATGAGCGGAGTGAATCCCTTATCATCTCGTTCCCATGCCTTGCTTCAGATTCAGCTCAGAGATCCTAACCAGCAGACATTTGGCAGGTCACTGACCACATGCAATGTGATTTACTGCACTATAGCCTACTTATAATGCATACACTGCCAAGTGCTTTTGTCCTTTCTCCTTAGAACTGCACTGTGGTTTACTGTTGTAAATTGAATTAACCCAGTGTTGGTTGTGTATGTGTAGAATGTGGTTTGTGGACCTGGCAGGAAGTGAGAGGGCATCAGATTCTAAAGAACCAAACAAGCAGAGTCGTATGGAAGGAGCTGAGATCAACCAGAGTCTGTTGGCTGTAAGATACACAAACACACACAAAAACAGACTTAAGCAACCACAGAGCTCACATAAGGTCAATGACATAGAGGTAAAAAAAAAAAAGAAGTGTGGTAGAATTTAACATGTGCTGACATTTCTAATTGTGTTTTTCTCAGCTAAAGGAATGTATCCGGTCACTTGACCAAGCGCAGTCTCACACACCATTCAGACAAAGCAAACTAACTCAGGTACCAAGAGTCTGGTAGCTCAATCTTCACTTCCAGTTTGACATGTTTTCATGTTGGACTGCTCTGCTCTTATTCCAGGTTTTGAAAGACTCATTTGTCGGCGACTCAATGACATGTATGATTGCAAACATCTCACCTTGTAACTCAGCGACTGAACACACATTAAACACATTGCGATATGCCGATCGGTAAGTGCTTATTATAAGAGTTATAAGGGAAAGTGGAACAGCGATCACTCACCTTTTGCTTCATTTTTATAGTGTGAAGGAGTTGAAGGGACTAGGAGGACAAAGAAGAGGAAGAAAAGGAAAGACAACACCCTGCCCCAAATATAATCTGTCAAACAGCAACAGTACCTTTGGAGGCAGTGTTGGCACCAGGGGGAAAAGCCCCCCTAAAAAGCCAAAGTTGCAGAGAGAGGCGTTTGGCCCTACCACACCTACCATGAGGCTGCCCAAGGGGGGCACATTTCTTTGCTCCACACCCAGGAACAACAGATGGGGAGAGGAGACAAATGCGCGGGAAAGAAATAGGAATGTATTTGACAAAATCACGCCCATCAGATGTTCACTTGCCTCGATTGATAAAATGCAGAGGAGAGAGGGAGAACACAAGAGTAACACAGAAAGGTGGAGCAAAGATGACAGCCATTCATTTAGTGATCAAAACATCAATGCCAGGTTGGTAATGAGACAACCAAAGGATGGGCAGACTTGTTTATGGAAGGTTGAAAGAAACAGAGTTGCTGATGAAGGTAATTTGTGTCTTAGTCGAAGGCATTCTGGATTCTGTAACAGAGAAGAGGAAAAACAACAAGGCATTTCTACAAAACAGGGAAAAGAGATGGAAATGAAATGTAGGAAACTGGCAGGACAAGTTGAAAGAAATAAAGACACATGTGAGGAAGTGGAAAAGATGAGCGAAGACTTACAACTTAATGAAAGAAAAAAAGAGAGGGAGAAGCACCTGAGACTGTATCATCAACAGCTGCAGCAGTTTGCGCCTTCACCTGGCTCTCTAGCTTCCTCTAATCAGCCATCTCTCACTTTCTCTCCATCTTCCTCTTCAAATGTCTCACTTTCTCCACTTAGATATGATCGTCTAGAAGAGGTTTTAGATGTATACAGAGCCAGGGTTGATATCAGGGCTCATAGAAATCGTGGATTGTTGCCTTTCCCCAGCAAACAGGTGTGCATACAAACTGAGACGTTTCCGAGCTACAACCTAAATAATGATAAAGAAGGTCATTGTGGTTCAGTTGGTGCAGATGCAGAATGGAAGGCAAGAGAAGCAACTTTTCAACAGACAGAAAATAGAAGTGGAAGTGAGAGGAGGACACCACTTCAAATAAACTGGGAAAGAGAGGCAAGAGTAAGGAGACCAGTTCAGATAGGAGAAGGAGAGAGGAAGTGGGCATGGGTGGCAACTGCACAGTCAGAACAAGAAGACAGGATGCCAGGTGCAATGCTGAATGATGTGGAGGCACTAATGTCCAACAACTGTGATTCAGAAGACATTAGATTGGGGAGTCAGCAAGAAGTGGATGCCTCAGTTAATGAATTGCGGACTACTGAAGATGCTGAAGAACCTGATGGATTAGAGTCTACCCGCAGCAACAGTGACAACATCAGTATCTTTAACCATCCTCCTACTGAGTCACCCAGTCAGAGAGCTCCAGCAGAACGACCCCTCTCCCCAGGGCATGAGCACAGCAACATACTCCTGACTCTCTCTTCTTTGAATCATTCCCCTGGGTCAAAACAAAGCAGGTGCAGTTCTAAAATCCTACCATTGCTAAATACTTTACAGGGAGCGCTATCAAACAGCTGTGAACCGAAGGAATTAAATTTAGCTGTTAATGCCAGTAAAAGGGAGTTTACCTCACTGCCACTCACAGCTTCTATCAAACCCAACGGATGTACTGAGCCATTTAACACACTGCCGGAAAATCTGTCTTATACTCAGATACACAACTATCAAGAGAGCAAAGCCAAAATGTCTGTTTTACCTCAAGAAGAGAGTTTTGCTGGTTTTCTAAATGATAGCATGGACCCTCTCAGCATCTCCATGCTTCAGGTGGACCAACAGGCCGCCACAGATTCATTCCTCCGAGAGAAAGAGAGCACCGATTCACTGTGTCCACCTAATATGGAAGGAAGTGGGGGTAATAGAAGAGGAATGGAAAAAGAACATTTCACATGTGAGAAGATGAGAGGCAAAGTTGAAGACGGCAAAGACACGGAGTTTCACATGTGTCTTTTGGAGAAAACGTGTTCCTCTGCTACCTCTGATGATAGATTAGGTGAGTATGGAGTCAGTGTTCATGTATACAAATGTAAGATTTAAGTGGATAAATTACACTTTTTTTCCAAATCTTCTCCAGATACGATGAAGTCTTCTATCCCTGTTCCACATGTAGCACAGCTGACCATGGAGCCTCTGGACATCACAGGCTCTATGCCTCCAATTAAATCCACATGTCACACATCTTTGCAAGCATCTGCCATTCAGTCCAACTCACCTTCTGTCCACTACCCTGGCTTACACTCTCTCATCACACATAGTGCAACTCAAATGCCACTACAAAACATTCATAACATCCACAGGGAATCTGCTTCTTCCATATCTGTGACACAGATGGGAAGTATCCAGGACAACTTGAACACGGTGCCAAATCAGCATCACTCTGCACATTCTGGTTACGCCAGGGAGTCAAACAAGTTTCCCCAACTGACGAGTCTGAGACAGCCAAATAATAAAGGAGAAGACACAACTAATCAGCAAGTTACATACATAACAAACCTTGACGACTTGGATGAGGCCCAGTAAGTAATGTAGTCATACTGACAAATTAACAGCTGTAATTGAAGTGTCAGCTGTGTTAAGATAAAAATTGAAATTAGGTTTACAAAATTTCATTTATAGGATTTGTTATACAAGATGAGATGAATTTTGGTTTGAAAAATATGTGTCTACACTAATGCTAGAACTGCCAACGAGTCAAATTTACCTGTACTGGTCTTCATCTGCTTAACTGGATCGCGGGGGCAGCACTGTCAGCAAACAACCCCAGACAGCCCTCTCCCCAGCTACTTCCACCAGCTCTTCCAGGGGAATCCCAAGACATTCCCAGGCTAGCTGATAAAATCCCTCCAGCATGTCCTGAGTCAGCACCGAGGTCTCCTCCCTGATGGACATGCCCGAAACACCTCCCCAGGGAGGCGTCCAGGAGATATCCTCACTAGTTTCCCAAACCATCTCAACTGGCTCCTATCAACATGGAGGAGCAGCTGCTCTACTTCAAGTCCCTCCCGGATGTCCGAACTCCTCACTGTATCTCTAAGCCTGACCATGACCACCCTGCAAAGGAAATTCATTTCAGCTGCTTATACTGATGACCCCATTCTTTTGGTCATTACCCAGAGCTCATGACCATAGATGAAGGTCAGAACGTAGATCAACCGGTAAACCGAGAGCTTCGCCTTTTGACTTTGCTCCCTTGTCACCACAATGGACCGATCTAGCGTCTGCATCACTGTTGACATCATCCCAATCTGCTTGTTGACCTCCTGTTTTATCCTACCTGCACTTATGAATAAGATTCCCCTCCAGCACCCTAGCAAGGGTACAGAGCTGGTCCATGGTTTCACGTCAGTGAAAACTGCATTGGTCCTCCTTGATCTGAAGTTCAATTGTCTTCTGTACCCTCTTCTCCAGTACCCTGCCGTAGACCTTACCGGGGAGGCTGAGGAGTGTGATCCCCTATAGTTGGAACACACCCTCTGGTCCCCCTTCTCAAAGATGGAGACCACCACCCTGGTCTGCCACTCCAAAGGTACCACCCCCAGTGTCCATGCAATGTTGCAGAGGCATGTCTACCAAGACAGCCCTACAACATCCAGAGCCTTGAGATACACGAGGAAGATCTTATCAACCCCTGGGGCTCTGCTTCTGTGCTGTAGCTTCACTACCTCAGTGACTTCTGCCCCGGAGATTGGTCCATCCATCTTCTGGTCTCTCTGCTCCATTTCCTCCCCATCCCCACTGTAGACAGTGTGGGTGAGTTGCTGCCTCCCCCCTTGAGGCGACGGATGGTTTGCCAGAATTTATTTGGAGCCAATTGGTAGTCTTCCTCCATGGCCTCACCAATCTCCTCCCATGCCCAACTTTTTGCCTCAGTGACTGCAACATGATCCATGGCTGTTTATTCAATTTTACATTACTCTGAATAAAACACTGATGCACAGCAGTTCTTGACTTCTCCTAAAACTGTGCTGTGTTACATTCCCTGTTGTTAAATGTAGTCAAGATGAATCCAGATAAAAAAACAAAAAAAAAACCAAACATTTATTCCTATAACAGCCACCGGGTCGAATTTACCCTGATAGAGATGTATTAATGTTAACACTACTTTTGTATTAATATTCTAGGTTTTTGGCAGCAGCATTTGTTTGTGTGTGATCTGAAAGATATATCAGCCATTTTAAGAAAAAAAGTTTATAATAGAAAAGAAACAGAAATTTATGATCCAAATATGCAGGTATTTTCATCTAATATCCATTTTAACATTCATGTTGAACTGATTTGTTCTGATGTCTGTACAAAGAGATTAGTGTGGTTAAAATGTTTAGTCATAAAACAATGCAACAAAAATACTGCAGATAATTAAACTCATGTTACAATCTGAGGCTTTCTTTAGTGAAGAAAATAATTTTTACACAATGATCAAGGACATTTTTATTGACTACAAATGGTATGCAGGTAAATTTGTCATGTTTGCTGTTTTAGGCACATAGCAATTTCTAGCAGCTGTAGTGCTAATAATTACCCTGTTTCTAACTAACAAACTGTAGGTGCTGTGTTGTTCAGGCCCACTGGAAGCAGCTAAAGGAAATGGAAGTTCTAACTCATAAAGAGGGGACCCTTCTGTGCCAGCAGCCTGATATGGTGAGAACTATTTGGCCACCATCTGATTCTTGTTTTGTTTCTCTGCAGACATAAATGGTACAGTTTACACAATAAACCTCACAAGGAATTATTTCATCAATTAAATCTTTCCCAAAAAGTTTTATAAGGGATATATGTGTGGCATTAGAACTAAATTTGAGCTCTGTTTTACAGACATTTGCAGAGTACATCAACCAGCTGGAAGTGATCATGAAAAAAAAGGCTAAATGTGTCCACAGCATGATAGCTCAGCTGCAACCATATCTTAAATTCAGCCCTTCTTCACACCAGAAGCACAAGCAAGGAGATGACCATAGTCTAACAACTTGAATTATCTTGGTCATGTACAAATGTTGATATTTTCAAGTTAACCAGTGCCAGTTACACAAAGCCATGACATTTATTGTATGCTATTTTCACCAACAATAGGATTTTAAAGAATTTCTCATCATTTTGTTCTGGTCAAGTAAATTAAATTTGTATTGTAATCTGAGCATTGAACAAAACCAAAAGTGGAAAATCTGAGCTCCATAAAGTAAAACTCCTGCCATACATTTATTCCAACCAATCACTGAACCAGCCCATTTTGATGAGCACAACTCCTCATCCAGGTAGATGGGATAATTAGTGCAATCACCTGTCTTAAATGAACCGGTAGAACCAATATATGGCAGGACTTTGACTTTATAGAGTTGGGATTCTCTACTGCTGGAAAAAACCACTTAACGAGCATGATCATGTGTTACACAGAGGATAAACACGTATATAAAGAATGGGCCTTATGCAGGAACATTTTTATTATATTTTATCTGATCTTTACTTTTTTGTATGATGGGGTTGTACAGGCATGCCACATCAGATTCACAGAACATAACAAATAGCTGTAACTTTAGTAAACCGACATGAAAAATGCCACCTGTGCTATCAGCTTTTGTCAACCATATCTTTTTTCACAAGTGGTTCTTGCACAAGGCCATTTCTTGCTCCCTAAGCTAATGCTGTGGGTGTGTTTGCTTATGTATTTATTAATGGAGTGAATGTAGGTTGGGTGAGGTTGAAATATTTTTTTTGTATGAACTTCAGTATGATACAGTTAAATATATTAAAATTAAGAGTCATTTGGTTAAATAATAATTTGCCTGTTTAGGAAGGAAATTTAATACACTCCTGTTCACCACATGAGTTCAAGTGTATTGGAATTTACATGGCTCATGCAGTTACTGCATACTGGATCTACAGATTCTTTGCTTTAACTTGTTTTTTAAAAGGGTAAACACATAACATTATCTTATTTTTTAGTTCAGCTCTCTGACAGGATAATATAAAATTGGGGATATTTTTAGTGATTGGGGTTTTGCCTAACTCTAAAAATAATTTCCTTGAATTGTTCGGTGCAGTAAATGGACCGATTAAACAAAGGTGATAGGTAATGGTTAGAATAATTAGTTGATTTACATGAACCTTCATGAAATTATCACTAGAATAATATGATAGGATAGAACCAGAGAAGACACCAAAACATATGAGACAACATCCTGTACACTGAAGAAGAAAACTCAGAGAACCAGTCTTGGTCCTCGTGTCTACAGACAAAATTCTATGTTGATCTATTTATTTATTGATTTCAGTTTGCTCTGGAAACAATAAAGTATTTTCCACAATAGACGCTCTGGTGTGTTTTCTTCATGTGCATTTATCTTACCTGTGTTATACGGAACTTAGGGCAGACACCAGGCTGAATACACGTTGCGGCATCGCGCTCTCTTGCGGGAGCGCGTACGTCAGTACGTGCTGTTCGGTTCGACCACCTGACCTCCGCGGTGGGCTCTGGTTGGCAGTATCGGCTTCACAACGTTGAACAACGGCGCGGTGGGTCACGTGACAGCATCTGCTGCTGCTGGCTGAGCGAAGCGTGTTAGCAGGTAAAAGAGAGAATAAAATTTTAAATTTTAATTTTACAGATTTTAACCTTTCTGATAAGGTCCAGGTGTCTTGAACTATAGTTCTGTACGTATTTTAAGGACACTCCTCGGTGGATGGAGGGACAACGCTCGTCCCACTCGGTGGTTAGCCAACTAATTTGTTAGCTATGGTAGTATCCGTGGTCTCGCTGCATTGTATGCGACGGGCCGTTCACATGCCGGGGCTGTTGGCGTGCTGCTTAGATACGTCGACACTAAACATTCATAGGTCATATGGTTCTAACACATTGACAGTTGTCTAAGTCGTGGTCCCATCTATACGACCGAAAAGTTTCGAATTGTCTTTTTTTTATCATATTGTAATTGCGCAACGTCGTTTCGCTTTGTGTCGTGTTAGCCCGCTGCTAAATGTTGGCTAAATTTTGGTGATTGCCGTTAGCTTTTCATTTGCTTTACACAAAAGGTTTCGTTTTAACACAGTCGTTATTTTTTGCCTCTCATTAAATATGGTTGAATACCTTTAGTGGCACTGGCGGACAGGTGTGATATCATAGTCACGGTGCTAATTTACTGACGGTAGAATATTTTTTAAAGACAGGAGCCGTGTGTGAATCACACGGAACAAAGACAAGCGGTGGCTAACTGGGCTAACCCCAGCGTAAGATAGCCGACCTAACGCGATCATTAGCAGTGCGGCTCATATTTCCGTTGAGCTTGTGTAACTTTAACATTAATAAAATAACGATTTAACGGTGTTTCATTTTAATACTGACTTTCAGTACAGTGGTCTGGAAACGTAAATCACTGTCTTGTTCAATAACGTCATCTTCATGTTACTGATCGAGTTGTATGTAATAGTCGAATATCAAACCGCATAAACAGTATGGGATTTATAGTATTCGTCCACCGACAAGGTGGTGGCTAGCCTTATTTCGGTTTACCACAGCCTTCAGTTAGCATTAGAAAATAGTCGTATGTTTCCGATTTCCTCTAACAGCCAAAATAAGAAATTAGACGCGCAGTAACGGGTACACGATCAATGTTCTATTTATTGTTACTTATCGCTAGTTATTTAACCAGAAATGGATGTGTGCATCCATATAGTGTTGTTATTCACTGCAGCCATAACATATATTTGGGCATACTCGTGATATTTTTGTGTGGGAGAGTGAGGGAGGGTTGTAAGTCGACACCTGGATAGTCCCCTCTTGGCTTGCTAAATATAAACTGTGAGGTCGGGGCGACAGATGGAGTTATAGTCTTACATGCCATACTTGACAACACTGAAGCACTGCTTATAAAGTCCGTGTAATGTATTGGCACTTTGACTTGTTTACAGTTTTTTACTGAACTATGATCCAGTGCAATAAACTGTCATGCCGTTTTGCATTTCCCCTTTTCTTTTAGATTTTTCTATTTTGTACATACATTGTTTTGTATATACTGTATATGATGACTTCAGTGATCAGCAGTCAAGCCCGGGGGACTCGGGATAGAATGCTGCCCACCAACACAAACACAACACAACCACAGAAACAGATACAGGTGAGTTTTCACCACAGTCTATTTTTTTTTTTAGGGGGGGGGGGGCATTCCAAGGGTTTTCTAGAATAGTAGATCACTTTTTAAAATTATGTTGTGTGTTTTTGTATTTGATGTATTGTTTATCTTTTTTAAATTGAACCATTCAGCCCACAGCAGAACAGATTCGTTTAGCCCAGATGATCTATGACAAAAATGATCCAGACTTTGAAGACAAAGTCCAACAGGTACATTAACAACATGTATTCACAGTTTAGTTACTCTAGCTAATCTGTGACACCAAGGCCCTCATAGTTTTTTTTACTATATATTTTTCTTGGGTTTGTAGCTGATTGAGGTAACAGGGAAGACTCAAGATGAGTGCATGGTAGCCCTCCATGACTGCAATGAAGATGTAAACAGAGCCATTAACTTTCTCCTGGAGAGCACCTCTGACACGGTAAAGCTCTTATTTGCACTCTGTCCCATATTCTTTTGCATATATTGTTGTTTACATATTGTGTGGCAGTGTCTCTTTGGTTCTCTGCCAAAAGTAATCATGAACAAATGTTAAAGTCCTTATAGGTATGTTTCATAGAGAAGGCCTCATTCTGTTTTTAATGTCAGAACTCCTGGGAGACTGTGGGGAAAAAGCGAAGTCCAGGAAAGGAAGGAGGGCCTTCAGAGATGAAGGAGACCCGAGAGAAGAAAGGAGAAAGGGAGGTCAGCCGTGGACGTGGAGGATCTAACAGGAGGGGCCGAGGCATCAGTAGAGGCCGTGAAGGTAAAATGGGGACAGGCAGTTTACATTTCTTGTTTTATTTGGGAAAACTGGGTTGTACAGTTTTATATACGTCTTTCTCCTCTGTCACTTCATTTCATTCCATTAAGAAAATGGTTGCTTTTTCCCCTGCTTTGCTATGTGTATGGTGGGTGTAAACAAACACTACCTGAACCTTTTGCTAGTATTTTTAGATTTACAATTTCTTTGGCTCAAGTAATACATAGGGAAGTAGATGTACAACAGTAGGATTTAGTCCTTATTATCCCTTTATTTTTTGTTTGTATTCCAGGTCGAGTAGAAGAGAATGGGTTTGATGTGGCCCCTGGTGAAAGGGGGGGTGACCGTGGACGCAGGGGACGAGGAAGAGGTAAGGAGAAGAAACAATTATTTCTCAAATTTGGTTCTCTGTATTAAAGAATATATACATACTTGTGCTTATATGGGACATTGAGTTTCCTATTCATGAATGCTTTACAATATTGAGCAAAAAGTTAAAGTTGTACAAGATAATTATGTGTGAGAAATACTTGGTTTCTTGGTCGTCTTGGTCATGACATTATGTGAGTTTAATTTGTAACAGAAGTAAGGCTTAATAGTTGAAAAGCACTGGGCAGTAGAGGTCATCTGGTGATTGTTTCCTCAGGGGCAGGGGGTCGCGGTAGAGGACGGGCAGCTGGTGGCAACAGGTTTTCCTCCCAGGGAATGGGGTAAGAATGTGTTTATAAATTTGATGTAAGAGTATCTGTTATCAGAAACAGCACATCACACTTTGTTTTTAATTAACTTATTGTCACCTTCTACTTAACCTAATTCTTTTTTGCCCAAACATTCTCCTCTCCAGCACCTTTAATCCTGCTGACTACACGGCTAACTCGGGAGGTCGCCAGGAGACATGGGAAGGAGATGGCAATGAACCTGCTGAGGGAACTGGTAACAAAAATAGCATTAACACATAATGTCACATTTTGATGCCCATTTCCTACTTTTGCTGTTGTATGGTTTAGGTGTGGGAGTTAGTGATTCAGCATTAAGTATTTACTTTTCCCAAAACAAATGCAAGATATAGTTATTTTTGGAAATAAGTGGGAAAGTATCTTGTTTATGTCAAAATGGTAACACTAACTTGGCTCCTTTTCCTCAAGGAACTTGGGGAGGCAATCTGGAAGACTGGACTTCAGAAGACTGGAGTGAAGATGTAAAACATTTTTTCATTATTTGAAAGGTTTTCAGCATTTTAATTTGAGGGCATACATATAATTTGCTTACCTAAATTGCTTTGGGTCAGTAGTGAATGCTTATTGTACAGCACTTGCAGCTTATTCTGATGAGTAACATTGGGTATTTTGCACCCTTTTTACAGTTGTCTGAAACCAAAGTATTCACTGCCTCTGCCCCAGCAAACCACATCACACCTGGACACAAGTAAGCTTTTAATTTCAACAACTACAAAGTTATGCCTCATTTAAGTGAAGACTGTGTCTTCTCATCTCTAAACACCTTTGCCTTCCCTTCTTGCTCTTTTCCCCCATTCCCCCATTTCCTGCACCTCCTCAGTGTGGACCTGGCTACCCTACTGCCGAAGGCTGGAGTGGGTGTCGGGGGTTCTGTGGACTCTGACTTGGGGGCAATAGTTGATGGCCCCTCAGCTGAGGATTTAGGCCAAAGCCTGGTGTTTACCAATTCCCACCATAATGGACGCACTGCTACACACAGCTACGCACATGCCACAGCCAACAGCTACGCCCATGCGGCCTCTGCTAACACCACCTACGCACATGCTGCACTGGTAAAAGACCACAAGAACAACCTACCTTTATGTGCCTAGACAATAATATATTATATTCATTCTTTATTTTGCCTCTTTTTCTCCCAGTCCTCGGTCCTGGGTTCTGGTTTTGGGTCTCTGAATGCACCTAAACCAACACCTGCTTCTGACATCAGGACATCAGAGCAGCTCAACGGGCCTCGACTTCCCCAGAGAGCCAGTCAGACATTGGCCGCCACCAGCAACAGTAGTAGTGTATCCAAAGAAGCTGGCCCACCGCCCATACCAAGTCCTGTTCCAGCCCCCTCTCCCTCTGTAGAGGCTGTTAAGGCTCAGCGGGTGGAAAATGGCCCTGTTACTGCCCAACACTGTAAGTTTAGCTTATGGTGGATCTGACACCAATAATAAAAAAATAACATCAATTCCATCTTTCTCATCAAATTAAAATAGTTTGTGTAGATCAAGTGAAATGTTACAGTGAAATACAGTACAGTTGTTGTATAATTGCAAATAATGTAGTAAGTAATGTCCTGTTTCTTTACAGTGGAGATGAAGCTGCAACCAGAGCCATCAGCAGTGCTCAGCCAACTGGCTCAGAGGCAACAGCACTCCTCCATCCTTACCACTGCAGAGCCCCTGGGTTTGTCTCAGCCACATGCTCCACAGGTTCCCACACCACCAGGTAGGGCGAAAACACCCTCCTGCAGAATAATGTAAATTTAACCAACAGCTGCTCACAATGGGTTGTTTTCATTGATTGCATATTGCTCTCCATATACCAGGAGGTTATGGTAAAAATTTGGTGCAGTTCTATAAATATGTTAAATGCATGGTCTAGTTTTGAAGCTTTTCTTCTTTCAAGAACATGTTTGTGTAGGGGGAAAAGTCAGTACATATATTCTTGGAAATTCTGTTATTTAACTTGCATTAGTGGTAATAGAAGTATCTTCCCTGATATGTTCCCTGCCATCACCTGAAGGAGTATTGATGTACTCTGCAGCATCTGTCAGTCAGTTTCTGCATTACTACTTCTTACCGAATTTTTCTCATGTTGGGTATTGAGGTGCAACTGGTGAAGCTCTTGAACAAATCCTTTGGGTGTCAACTTTGACTTTCATTTCCGATGTCAAATCAGAGTCAATGCATCAAATTTGGACAGCAGTGTTGACCTGTGTTTTTCATGTTTCTGGGTTAGTGCATGGTCATAGGTGTAGGTTGGAGAAGTTGGCACATGAGGTGAGGGGATAGTGGTAGGGGAGCAGGGAACAACAGAGATATAGGTGCAGGGCTGTCCTCCTTGTCAAGAGGGGTCATTACAATGTTCAATTCTTGTTATCTTTCAGGCCATGAGTCCTCCATAAGAAGAGATGGCGCTTCTCCAGGAGTAAAGCTGCCAGGCATGGAGCCTCCCATCACAGAACCCCCTCAGCGGCAGCTCAGGACACAAAGACGCAGGGTACCTCCTCCCTCAAAGGTGCCAAAACTTTTATTGGACTTGTTTTTCTTTTTGAAGCCTCTTAAATTATTAGGACATTTTAATTCTAAACTTTAAAAAAAAACTACATTTATTTTAACAATGTGGTACATTGATGACCTAGATCTTAGACTGGTGAAAGTGACATTGTATATTAGATAGATAGATAGATAGATAGATAGATAGATAGATAGATAGATAGATAGATACTTTATTGATCCCACAAAGGGGAAATTCAAGATTAGCAGATTCTATTTGATTTTATATTTCTGTTCCTCAGATACCCTCGTCAGCAGTGGAGATGCCAGGCTCGGCAGATGTATCTGGCCTGAATGTTCAGTTTGGAGCTCTTGATTTTGGGTCTGAAGCTGCTAGTGCAACAGTGGACATGACCCAGACAGAGTTAGCCAGAGAGCAAGCCCCAAGTCAAGCCACAGCTCCTGCAGCTCCATCACCCATGTCTGTCCCCACCCCTGTTCAAACGCAGCAGAGCAGCCTGTTCTCCAAGCCTGGAACTGTAAGGTGTGTGTGTCACATTGTGATGAGAAACTTGAAGCACAGGTTTTTCAGTTAGTGGCTTAGTCCTTACGAAACTGTCAAATTTAAGGCATTGGTTTGACAACCTCTCATGTCCCTCCACTTGAGTAGGATTATTGTAATGCTAATGGATCTCATTCCCTTCTGCCTTCCTGTTCATGCTTTCACAGTGACCACATGGGCAGCATGCCTCCTTTACCATCAGTTGTGTCAGATCCAAGTTTTCCATCACCATCTCTGGGATTACCCAGTGCCACACCCTCTCCCTCAATGGGGCTTCCCAGTGGTGTTGCTCAGCCTTCTTCAACTGCTACTACAACAGTCAGTCGTGGGGAGAACAGCGGCCCAAGGTCCCTGCCTCCCCATTTGGGCTTCTCTCAGAGCAAAGATGTCCCATCACCTGGTGCTGGACCTCTCACAGTAAGGATGAATGTTTTCTGTGTCTTAAAGACCCCAAAATGATAAAAAAAAAAAAAAAAAAAAAAAAAAGTAGGCCTTTGCTGACCTGATATCTCCTTTATAGTTGAATGTAAAAGCACACATTTTCATCCTTTTGTTTCAGAATGGCTACAGTGGGATGAAGACACAGAGTACACAAGACAGTAAGTACTAAGCGGTCTGCGTTACAGAACACTAGACTGGCCAGTAAAATCTAATATAAAGAATATTGATTGCTAAATGCATCTGTTAGGAAGTGGAATCAGTCCTCTTAGTGAATGTTAATTAGGTTTGATAAAGACCAGAATATACTCTGCTCTTCATCCTTATCCAGCTTTTGTTCATTTGTTCATCTTAACAGTTATTCATTATTATATTCTTCTTTCCATGGTCAGTTTGTAACATTAGTACACACAGTCACACCTCATTGATATGCCTGTACTTTTTCCTCTCAAACCAGCTACAGCAACATCTAGAACTGTGAAAACAGATTCTCCAGTTATGACAAGTGACAGTGGTCCTGCACACCACGTCCCTTCCCCTGCTGTCACGCCTTCACACACAACACCCATCCCGTCACTCAGCAGGTAAACAAACATAACACTTGGATCATATTGATACCTAACTGTGTGTCTCTGCTTTTTTGTTTGGAGATAATGATGGTTACAAGCACATATCCTAATTGTTTTTAATGCGGAAATATCTTTGACTGAATCTCCTAACCCCTGCCTCAAGATCTGTGATGCCTATTTTTTATTGAGGCTGACAGAATCACTCTTCTCTGTTCATAGTCACGTGAATAGTAGTCACTCATCTGGATCAGCTCTCACCACAAGCTCTTCACTGACAGTAAGCCCATGTACATCTTTGTACAACTGTTAATTTAATATGTGTACCACAGATTTGTAGAAAACATGAATAAGAGTTTTCAGTAACATACTAAACAAGTGGTCCATCACTCACTCAAATCTTCTGTGTGCTTGGAATTTCCACAGATGACTAATGATGAGAGCAGCAGCAACAATCTCCACACGTTTTCGTCATCATCCAGCCAGGTTGCCAACCCCAGCTCATCAGCCCCCTTAGCTGTCAGCAGCTCAACCACCAATGGTCTGCACCCATCTGGAGCACCAGGGCTTACTCCCAATGGCACCAACACCACCACAAACGCCACACTCTCAGCTGCAGGCAGCCGGACAGCACCCCTGCTTACCTCAACCTCTGGTAAGCTACATTAGAGCTGATTCATAAGAGAACTCATGCCTATCAGAAAGTTTAGCAAGTGTTAGAGGTTTGACTCCATCAATTTTTGTCCAAATATGTGTATTTTAAAAGTAGTATATGTTTGGTGCAGTTTTCGGACACTTTACTTGGCATTTTTGGTGTTAAAAATCCCTGACATTTGTCCTTCTTTCCACCAGGTAAAGCTCCTCCCAACTTGGCCCAAGGAGTGCCACCTCTTTTGGCCAATCAATATATAATGGGCCCTGGTGGCTTGCTCCCAGCTTACCCGGTAACTATATGCTTTTCTTTATA
>JAQQZY010000029.1:27147034-27162918 GCA_030068375.1 Ostorhinchus rueppellii
AATTAATGACATATTGGCTTTAGTTCTACATTACCTACTTTAATTTCTTCCCAGGTGAAGCAACAAAGTTTGGCAGAAATGACTCTTCTTCTCCAGCTCCTCCAACCAGCCTGTCCACGGCTGGGGTGCAGTCGCAGCCCCAGCAGGCACCGCAGGCAGCAACACAAGGGCAGGGTCAAGGACAAAGCCAGGGTCAGCAGACTCAGAACCAGGCTTTCCTCAACCCTCCTCTACCCCCGGGTTATGGATACACTGGTGAGGATTATTTATTTTTTCTGATGTGTTCTTGTTTCCAGATCTCACTGTAATTCTGATTCCATTAAATTCAACTGCCCTTTTGTTTGTCTTGGTGGTTTGAATTGTTAGCGTGTTCTTTTATTGGAAGCTCCAAGAATAAGTCCACATTCATTTCAGTCTCATTTTTATGAATTTAATCAGACTTGAGGTGATCACAAACAAGATATAACATACTCAGTACTGAGGACCCACACCACAGAGGCAAACGAGTCCTAACATTGCAATGCAAATGACTTTCATACCCAACTGTAAACGGACCCCAACAATGGACTGACCTGTGGGCTAGGTGAGCCAGGCCACCAAAAGGATAAGCTGATGTTATCTGACTCCCAATTCAAACAGATGTGACATCCCAACTCTGTGAAACCCTGACAATGGAAAACGTTTAGGTAACCATTAATCCTGGTCACAAAGAACTCACAACTAACATTATTGAAATAAAACAGATTAACCAAATGGATCCCATAAGAAAACATTATCTACCAAGTGGTAAAACAGTTTATCCTAAAACTTCAATATCTGAATAAAAATACTGTAATTGCCCCTTTTGACATGATCATATCATGTCAATAACTATTTGAAATTTAATTTGTTACTCCCTTTTATATTTAATCATTGTAACAACCATAAAATTTCCTATATTCATACCATATGTTTAACCTGAATTACCTCAACATATAATAATAGCAAGTCTTCATCACACAAAACAATGGAATATCATAAACAGTTGATATACCTAAAAGAAATATCACATAATAATCATTCTTAATCAAGGGTCTATCTTATCTATTATACTAGGAATTTCAAACCTTCAAATCTATTCTCTGATTCCCATTTTTGCTATAAATCTTGTGTGTGTGTGTGTGTGTGTACACACACACAAAAGTGTCTTAGCTGTAGCAGAATGTGTGTGTGGGTGTGTGTGTGTGTGTGTGTATAGCTATAAAAAGAAAAAAAGAAACAAAAACACAAAACAGTTGTCTTTGTTGAAGTCAGCTCTCGGATGTCCTGTTGAGATGATTGACTATCTCCACTGAGATACCAGACCATTGTCCCAAAGTCTTAGAAGACAGGGTCCAAAGTTCTCTGTAGGTTCTAATGATGGCAGTCGTTCTCAGCTGGTAATGCTTTTGTCAGATGATGTTACCACATCATCAAAGACATAGAGATGTTCTGCTCTGAGATTTCTCTCACAACCTCCACAGTGAAGTTCACGAACCACATGAAGTCCTCCAGAACCTCCATGGAACTCTAATAGCATTCTTGTACATCTGAGGGTCAAATGATGTTCCTGGGACAATACTTGATCATTTTTTGCAGTATGATAGAACATCTCATGAATTTCTCCTCCTTGGTCCTGATGTCCATAGTGACCTGTAACCATTTGGAGGGGAGACAACTGGAAAAGCCACAGGGGCTAGATAAGAGCACAGCTCCCCATCGTACATGTAACCATGAACATTCCTGAGCTTTTAATCTCACTGACTGAGAGAGAGACATGAGCACTTGAGAGCTTTGCTCATATTCTGCTAAACTCAAGTATGGATGATAAACACAATATTGTCCAATTGATTTCATTTTGTGTAACCATTAGGGACTCATTTGCCTCTGTGGTGTGGGTCCTCAGTACAGAGTATGTTGTATCCTGTTTGTGATCACCTCAAGTCTGATTAAATTTATAAAAATGAGACCGAAATGAATGTGGACTTATTCTTGGAGCTTCCAATAAAAGAACGTGCTAACAAAATACTGAGGAATGTGCTGGAACCTTTTCAGAGTACTTTTATTATATCTGTAGATATATCAGGAATTCTGTCCATTCAAGATTTTTGTCCATCACATTTCTGTGACACTATTCAAGAGATTATTTTCAAATTCAACGCATGTTCTTCACATGTGCCTTTCTCTCAAATTTTGAACTTTTTACAAATTTTTGAAGAGACTAAAAATTAATCCTTGGGTAGGCAGATTATCTGTGAACAGGAGAGATGTGGATTGAAAAGGGCTTAACAACTTATACCACATTTGCACCAAGAGGAGCTCTAAAAAGTTTTTAAACAATGCAGAAAGCTCATGGTCTACAGTGTCAAGATTTTTACCGATATCTTCAGGTCAGACATCATTATAAACAAAATATAGCGGGAACCTTTGACACAGGAGGAAAGGGGGTATTAGAAGTGTTTGAGAAAGTGGTTTCTTCACAAATATGCTTCAAAGCTGTTTCAAGACTGTACAGTAGCATCTGTAGAGCTAAACCAAATGACATACTATATATCAAACAAAAATGGGAAAAGGAAAGTGGACTACAGCTCAAAGCAGAAAATTGGGAAAATCTATGTACACTGCAATGACGACATGCTCAAATTCATGGCGAGAATTTAGCTGGAAAAATGTTACTAGATTTTTTTATAACACCCTCACAACAGCGCAAATTAATGCCCAATATAAATTGCTGGAGAGTTTGTGGACAAATTGAGGTCAACCATTTTCATGTTTGTTGGGAGTGTCCTGTCCTCGTAACATACTGGCAAGACGTACATACACACATGGAAGCTGTCTTTGGGACAAACATCCCATTCAGGTTTGACACGATGTTTCTTGGAAACATTGTATTAGATGACTGGGGGCACAATGACAGAAAACTACTACTCATTCTCCTAGCTGCAAGTAAAAAAAGCGATCACACGGAGATGGCTGAAACCAGACCCCCGAAAATATCAGATTGGCTAGATGTGATTCACGACATATATGTGATGGAAAAAATGACACTCATTAAGAATTCAGACAGAAAAATTTTCCAGAATCTGGAGCAAGTGGACTGCCTATATTCAACATGTAAGAGTGGATTTCTGTTAGCATGTTAAGAAATGGAACGCTAAGTGCGAACTCCCCATGTTCATATTGCTTTTTATTTAATTTGTGTAGTTTGTCTTATTTTATTTCTTCTTTCATCTTTAATAATTATCAAAATGTTTAAGGATAATGTCTGAATGTAATGTAAAAATAGATGTACCTCAATAAAAAAAATAAATGTCAAAAAAAGAGCAGGAGAGATTATGTGTTGTATGACCAGGCAGAGCTATTCGCAAGCTCGGTTTATGTTTTCACTTTTGTTGTAGGTCTGATTCTGTCAATAAGTTTACACAGTTTTCACTGTTAATTACAATGAGCAAAAAGTACATTTTGGCACTCAATCATTTTGTTGCATTTTTTTAAAATCACCTTTCAGGTCTGCCATACTATGCTGGTGTACCTGGGGTCCCCTCAGCCTTTCAGTACGGCCCCACCGTCTTTGTGCCTCCTGCTTCGGCAAAGCAGCCTGCAATGGGCCTGGCCAATCCCTCCAATCAGTACCACCAACAGCATCAGCCCAGTTATGGACAGCATGCCTATGGCACAGGTAAGACCAGGATGAGTCACCTGTGTAAGCTTGTATGGGTTAGTTTTTATTCAAAATAAACGCAGCAGTGTCAAGTCATTCTAAAGTTATATTCAGCTGTTTAATTTTAGCTTGGAACAAATTTTTTAAAAATGGCTGACTTTAATGAGCGAAGACAGGCTGTTGAGAGGGTTACCTGATCCACTTGCACAGCAGTCATAACATTCGGTGGTTCTATTATGGTTTAATTTTGTTGCTCAAATGTACAAAGGGCAATCTGTAATCTCCCACCACTAATGGGAATTAAATGGAAATGTGCTGTCTAGCAGTAATACAGCGGTTTTGAGTATAATTATGATAGATGTAAGAAATGTATGGAGATCTGATGTTAAGTAGCTGGTGATATGTGAGGAGGTAAACAAAATGTCAATGTACCCACTCATCATGTATGTACACATAATGTTGCATGTGTGTGTGTGTGGGGTTGGGCATGTGAGGTTTTTGCTTGTGCTGCATGCAAAGCTCAAATCCCCTGCTGAAGTTGGACACAGCTCAATATAGACACAGCTGCCATGTTAGTCAGGTTACCTTACTGCCTCTCTCTCCCCTGCCCCCTCCTCTCCTCTCTTCTCCATTTCCTCTTCTCTGGTCCTTATCTGTTCCTTCCTCTTCCTGTGTGCTCGCTCTGCCTCCTATCTCCTCCTCCTCCTTCAGCCTTTGATGACCTGTCTCAAGCCCACGGTGGGGAGTACAGTAAGGGAGGGTACGGAGGTTCAGCCCAGTCACAGGCCAAGTCAGCAGGCAGCGGTCCGGGGAAAGGTACACACAAAACACACGTGCACATTTAACCACCAAGTCAGTGGCCGTTTCTTTGGGGAAAAAAACAGATGCACTCACAATTTCAGATGATTCTACAGTCAAGAATGTTCTGGAGAAAGGTGTGTATGCATGTGTGTGTGTTTGCACTGTGCAAGGTGTATACAGGCCAAGGATTAATGAAAGTGAGAACAAGCCTCTGCACCTCCTCACTTAATTTGCTTCTTCCTACTGGCTGGCCCCTATTACTAACTGCAGAAATGAACATTTAGTGCTATGTAAAAACAGCTCTGGAAAAAAAACTGAGACCACTACAAATTCTCAGGCCTGAACCCCATTGGAAACCTGTGCAAAGCCAACGATGGTTGGTCACAAGCTAGTAGCAAAGCTTAGCTGCTTGCATTTTTGTCACAAGTGGCATAAAGCACCTAGATGTGGAAAGCATGCCAAGACGCACAAGTTAAAAATGATTCCACCAAATTACAATATCTGAAGTCATCTTAATTGCAACAGTATGATTGTGTTATATTCAGAAGTTACTATTTGGAGTTTGAGTAAAATGATTATTGATTATTGATTAATGATTATTCTCGAAATTACTGGCAACATTTCTTCCAAATGTGGATACATTTAAAACTCAAAAGCTGGTCTCTAAGTCCCCCCCCTTCAAGTGGTCAAATTTTTATTATTTTTTTTGCAGAGCTGCATATATTCATTTATCAGAAGTGACGTATTGTAGTTCTTCCTTCTTAACCTTTCTCCTCTCTTCTTTATCATTTTTCTTCCTTTTTTTTTGCTTTCTCACTATCTCTCTTCAATCTCTTCAATCTCTTTGTTTCCTACTCCATCTCTTTTTCCTTTCAGCTCCAGGACTCTCAGGCTCAGGTTCCAGTGCGGGAGTACCTGATATGGGAGGCTCAATCTACAGCAAAACGCAGGTAGGTGAACTGTGCTGCAGTACGGTGTGTTTCATGTTGAATGTAAGATGCACAGTTGGTTTGCATTCCTAAAATGAATTTGTTGTCTCTTTGTCAGTCATTTGACAAGCAGGGCTTCCACACAGGCACACCGCCTCCCTTCAGCCTGCCTTCAGCTCTCGGGGGAACAGGGCCTCTGAACCCTGGTGGTGCTCCTGGCTACGCCCCTGCTCCTTTTCTGCACATTCTGCCACCACACCAACAGCCCCACTCCCAGCTGCTGCACCATCACCTGGCACAGGATGGACAGGTTAGCCCAGTGCATTTTGTATCATAAGGTCCTCATTCACTGTAAAGTACACCTAAGTTGTGCTCTAGGGATTTCCAAATTTGTGACGATTTCAGTTATGGTGCTGCATCTGAAGGACCATTGAAATAAGCGAGACCCTCAAACTAGATAGACTTGAATTAAATGCAGAATAAAATAAACCCTTTAGATAATTTTGTTTTCAACATCTGTAGAGATGTGAACTTGTGTAGACAATATAAGCAATGCTAAGAGTTATCCCACTGGGGGGAAATTGTACAGTTGGCAGCAGCAAAACTACAGCAAGCAGGTGCAGAGAAAAAGATGGGGTGAAAAAAAACAAATGAGGAAAGGATAAAAAGGAAGGTGGTAAAACCATGACAGGAGAATGTGATATTATAAATGGTGGAAAATAGTGATTGAACTATGACATTTCTTTTAATTTCATTCGGTAGTTTTGTTTATGTGGATAAAATCATCAGGATTATGTGGTAATGGTTTTTGTCCTATTCAGGGTGGTCCTGGTCAACGCAGTCAGTCCAGCAGCATGCAACAGAAAACCCAAGGCAGCAAGTCCAGCTACGGCAGCTCCCCCTACTGGGCCAACTGAGGATTGCTTCCCACTCCCCTACCCCAAAAGGCTGTGTGTGCGTGTGTTAAGCTAAAACAAACAAAAAAGCAAACGAAAACACACTACCCTCACAAAGAGCAACACTGGGCCTTCTCGCCCTGCTCCCCCCACCTCCACAAGTCCTCATAAGTCTTTTGGGTTCTCTCTTCCCCCTTTTTTGAAATTGGTTGTACATGTAAGATATTTATGTATGTATTTATATATATATACTGTATATGTAATAGTAGAACATGCAATGTGGTTGCTACATTTTATTTTTGAAGGACTTTTGTTTACTTTTTTCAAAACTGCAGGAAAAGATGTTACATTAAGACAGAATGAAAATGATGGTGGTGAGTGAAAATAAATGATCCAAAATTTCCTGGAACAAACCAGAAAAAGGAAACGGAGAGAGCTTTAGCACTGATTGCATATGAGGACATTTCAGATGGGGGTGGGGTTTATAATAACTAACTGCATCTGTCTTCTTTTTTTTTTTTTTTTTCTTTTTATACATGAACTTCCTAAGTGACCAGGCTCGTCCCCCAAACTTCATTTTGTAGTTTCCCCATCTATCCCTCTCTCCCTCCTTTCTTCTGGAGAGCTGCCTACCTTCCCCAATCCAACACCTTCCCTTTAAAGACAGACCTACCTACCAATCTAAATTTTATATTTTCATTTAATTTTAACCTTCATTGCCCTCGAAATAAAAGTTCTGAGCAGTTGGAATCATGACTTGTCTGTTGTATCTGTGTGTACTTTGTATTTGTGTATTATGGGATTTTCTAATATGTCTTGAACATAAGGGCTTTAAATTTCTTTTAAAACTAAAATTTGACATTTTGTATCTTTCTTTAATGCCAGTTTTAGACAAATGGTTTATCAAATTGCAGTATTGCTCATCTGAAATTGGTGGTTTTAATGTCTACAGGGTTATAGAAACTGGAGATTAGTAGATACAAGTTAAAGTGATGTGATTATATGCAGCAAGAATGAATGTACAAGAGCATTGTATTTGGATTTACGGTGAAAATTGGTCTCTAATTTGCTCACGAGCTGTAATTAAAAAATTGAAGTCACATAACCTTAAGCCAACTGCTGCACTTGTTTTCTCTAATAGTTTTTTAGCCAGCTGGCCATATGGTGGCCCAGCTTGAGGGAGACACAGGTGGCTCTTCCTTTTCCCATGGAATACATATCCACCAATGCTATTTATAACTTACCATCGTGTTAAAAGAATGCAAAGCTTTTTTTTTTTTTTAAATTACAGAATTATATCTTACTGAGTTTTGTGACCTTTCTGCACTAACCCAACATGAAAAAGGGAATGAAAACTGGTGGGAATTTAGAAATCTCTGCACTTAACTCTTACGCAAACAATTTAGAGCAAAGGTGAACTAATGGAAGCAATACATATGAAAAGAAAGTATGTTTTTAGATTGAACCTGTCTTAAATTGCCTTGGTCCCATTTGTCAGATGTGCGAAAAGTTCTTGCACCTCCATTCACAAAAATCCAAAATGACAAAACTTGTACTACCCATGTAAAAATGGATGTTTACCAGTTTCATAATGTATATAGCTATTGATAAAATTTGAGGTAGAGGCATGTTCTTGATGTAGTGATGATGAATTGATCATTTATTACAATTTACATCAGTAACTGAACTGTTTACAGAAACAAACTGATGGAATATAAAACAAAATGTGTCAGACTGAAGATACTTCAAGAAGAGTTTCACGTGTGCAGTAAATGCAGTAGTAGTTTATGAATAGAGAATTAAAGTGGAAAAGGTGGATATAATTATAAAGGTTTGTGGTTTGGACATGCCTGACTTAATTGTTGAAAATATCAAACTAGTAAAGTTACTTGTCATGATAATAGTCACCACCAGATGGCAATATATATTTGTTTTATAAAGTTACCCACGGGTCTGTAATACATATAAAAAGGAGGACCACCTGGGTCATATGTATATGTGTGTTGGCATCTTACTGTCATAGACCATCTCTTTTTTTAGTGATGGTTGTGGCTCTTCCTCTTCCATCTCTGGGGGAGTATGTGTTCCCCCAGAGCAGCCTCTATTTCCCTGGTATGTGGTTGACAAAGGAGAGGGTGGTAAAAGGGAGGGTTGGATGCAGAGCAGAGAGGACGAAAACTTGGTGAGTGGCAGGTACCATTGTAGTCGAAGTGCAGGAACCCTACAGCAGCAAGGTCAAAGGTCAAAGTGAAGTTGAAAGGTCAAGCCTATCTCCCTGGAAGCCCACCCAGAGAGTTACAGACATAGGTCCAATGAAGTAAAGGAACAGAAAGATACATGAAACAGACTGAAGATGAGCTGCAGCATTAGTTATTTGCATAAATGAAAAAAAGACTGATTTTAAAAAAATGAACCAAAGATGCAGAAACAAAAGGAGACCAGGAAAGACCAAGATGTGGAAAATGGGGGCGGAGCAGCAGGTGGTTTTATGTTTAATTGTAAAAGATGCCAGAACATCAGGGACAGACTAAAATCATAGAAGACAGAGTGAAGGGAACACACTGGCTGACTGCGAGATACGTGTCAATGCATGAGTGGCACATGTTTGATAACATCCTTGTCTTGAAAGTAGAAGAAAATCATGTGGGAGGATCTCCCAAAGAAGTCTGGGACTCAATACTAAATTAACAAATTAGCTTTGTCTGTGATGACTACAGCTGGCTGCCCGTCGTTTCCCATTGGGTCTTCCATTGTATTGTGACATGAGGGTTATATTAACTTTTTCCCCCAAGTTATGTTTGTCCTAAACACATGATGCACCCTGTTATTTCATTGAAGAGGCACAGGAATGCACACAGGAATGCCCCTGACAGTGTTTGTTGACACTCGTGACTGCTCCGCTGTCATGTGTCGACAAAGACGTTTTGTTGGGGTTCACTCAGTTCATTCCCTGGAGAAACTCAGGGGATCTGTGAGACTGTCACGCAGGATATCACGACACTAGATCTGAATGGAAACCGGGGGCCCCTGGAGCTCAGGGTGACATCGTGATCTGGATACTTGATTTGGAGACTCAAATCAATTTCTGATGTTTTTCCTTTAAATTACAAGCTTTTCCATCGAGCTGAATGGAGGATGATCACTGGCTGTTTTTCCTCCTTTACTTGCTTTCATCTCCATCTGGGGGGCCATGTGAAGCTCTTGTCCCCCTACTTGTTGTTGTGAGGTGTGACAGCAGGGTCCATTCAGTGAAAAATTGGCTGCAATTAGTGCAATTATGCTGATTTTCACTGTGTCCAATGCAGAACAGAGTTTTCGCTGTGCACAGAGACATCCCCGGGAAACTGCTGCAACACAAAAACCTATCAATCAACAAAGGCCTTGAATGAAAGGCTCAACTGCAGATAATACCGTCCACATTCCATAATGACAGCGTTTAGTCAGCTGTGACCTGTGTTGCTGAGCTTCACTGATTAGGGGTAAATATGCTGTAAAGCCACTGTGAAGGGCAGAAGACGTGCCTGGTGGTCGTGGAAGTGGCAGTGGTTATGAGGCCATTACAGTACGACACATCTGGGCTCATGTCAGAGTGGTGTTTTCAATGTGTCTGTAGTGTCAGACCATTTTGCTGTCAGAGTAGTCTAATGCGTTTCACTAAAACAAACACTTAAAAAAGTTGAGCACCCTACTGTTCCTCAGTTGTTGTTTTTTAATGATATTTTGAAGCTTGAAATAAGAAGACAAAAATGTTATGAGACCACAGGAGTCTACTGGAAACACAAGAGATATCAAAGGTGAGTGTCACCTGTTCTGTTTTTCTGACTTAACCATCATGAGCCTGACAAAAGACTCATCACATTCAGCTGGTGTTGCTTAAGATGCTCAAGAACTAAACAGCTACATCCAAAAGATTCACTTAACACCACCTGAAATGTGACTTTTCATCCTGAAGTGTCATTCTTCCATTCTAGTTTAGATGCAGATGGATTTAATGACAGTTAAACCTAAAGTTTCTGAACTACAGAATATATTTAAAGAAATCCAGGCTATTACACGCGCCATAATAGTAATACTTAAACTGATAGAATCATCACAAAACGCTGTGTGTTTTAAAGGAAGACAAATGTCATGACTTTTCTGAATATATGATGACTTTTATGTCTGTGGCTGTTTCACGTTGGATGATGACTGTGGAGGAGGAGGTCATAGTTTACCCAGCTTTACATTGGTATGTCTATGTCAATATTACCCAGGGGAGACTGACAAGGCCCGCATTCAACAGCAGATTTCAAAGTTTACGAAGGGGGAGAAGTGTCTGAGATGCAATGCTTGTTAAAAAAACAAAAAAAAGCATCCCTGCCATTTCTTTGAAGATTCTGGTGAAAAAAAAAAAATTCTATTGTGACTCAACAGCAAAATGAAAACATCTCATCGCGCTGTACACTGGTAAAATATGAAGTTTTCCCACAATTTGGATAATTTTACATGTTTATTTTACATGTTTAATGTGGTAATATGATAATAATGAACATGCAGTCATATCAACACATTTGTGACTGATGGGAGGAAAATGGTGAGGTATAAATCATATCAAGGGTCTGTGTTCACTGACAGCACTTTACTATCATGTGTATTCCTTATCATTATGTTTTTACTTAGTTTTTAGTACTGTTTATGATCCTGTATCAAGTACTGCTTATCTTATCTCTGTTCTGAGATTATGATTAGTTTACAGACTTTTAAAGTTGTCAGAATGAGGTAAAAGTGTGATCATCAAGGTTTCATGATCCACATATTCAACTCCTTAAGTCTGAACACACAGTGGCTTAGATGACTAGGACTGAACCCATGCCTTTCCAGTAGTCTTCAACTACAGATAAGAACAACTACCAGTGACTTCGAGGCCTAAATGATCCTTCATCTTACCAGAGGACTCTCCTGGAGAAAATCCTTGAAGGGTGGTCCCAGGTGGCTCCCCGTCCCCCTGTTTGACCCCCCTGTGCCATGTGTCTGGTGGACGGGCATTCAGCCGTTGATCCAAGCAGAGTGTCTTTAAGACCCAGCGGAGCTCGGCAGGGAAACCCCGCGGCTTTAGTTGTTTCTACTCTCCAGAGTGTCAGCTAGTTATTTGTGCGGAGGCGCTGTAGCCATTTCGCCACATGAAAGCCCGATGAGCTGAGCGACCAACATCCGAGTTGATCGTAGAGAAGAGAAATCAGCTTTGAGGAGCTGTGCGCGCACTACGACGCACACGCGCAGAACGCACGGCGCACGCACGCACACTTCCCTCACCCCCGCCGTGGAAAAAAGAGAGAGGAACATAGAGGGCACACGAAGCGCAAACTTCCAACTCTCCCATGTGGAAGGCAGAGGTTTGAGGAGAAGGTATAGGCTGTTTTTTCCTCTTCGGGGCTCTGTTTTTCTCCCCTCCTCTCTCCAACTATTTCTCCATCTCAGTGTTTTCTGTCCGGATAGTTGGGTTTCTATGAGAGTCTTGCTCGGCGAGAAGAGAAGTTTGGTTGTTTGCCTGGTCGGCTGAGGAGGAGGAGGAGGAGAAGAGTCGGGTTAAAAGTGGGGGAAGATGGTCCGCAACGCCGCTTGGAGAAGGAGCTTGCTGTGCGTCCTGGCGCTCAGTCTCGGCTTTGCGTCCCTGCCGTGCAAAGCTCGGATTTACACCAACCACTGGGCAGTCAGGATAGCCGGCGGACAGGAGGTGGCCGAGAGGATAGCGGAAAAATATGGCTATAGGAACATGGGACAGGTAAGTCGTTTATTGTTTCATCTAAACCTTGTGTTTGTGTTTTCTGTGTGCCAATGCGTAAAAACGGACCAGTGTGACATGTCATGGTGGCTTTACTCTTTACCGGTGTGCAGACGGTTCGGGGTCAAAAGTCAAAGGTCTGACGGCCTCGGTCCAAACCTGAACCATAAACCATTTGATTCACTGTCAGTCTGACAAGGAGAGAGATACTGGGAACAAAGAAAGCACAACAAAAGCAGGATGGTACAACAGGTGCCTCCTGTGTGCTGCCGCGGATCATGTTCAGTTTGCGGGCTGGAGCCACAGGAGCTCACTATCAGCCTCACAGCCAAACAGTCTCATGTGGTTGGCCCTTTACAGGAACAAGTGAGATACCAAGTACTGTTTGGGTTTTGGCGTTGGGAGTGACATCAGAAGTAAACCCATCCCGTGGCAGTGGCTTCTCATTGTGATGTGTGTTTTGCACATGTTGGACAGATCACACAAACTTTTCCTGACTCATTCTGCCTTCATTAGCCACATTAACTCTCTAATTGTAAACTATGACATGGAGGAGGAGAGTGGGTCTTGAACTTTTCCCTGCTTATCTTCCACAGTATTCCCTGTGTGTGCACTCTTCATTCAGTCATGGCCAGTTCGTTAGCTGAAACAGCAATATTTAACTCATCCCAGTACTTTACCACCTGACAGGGTAAAGCTGTTTACTGTTTGTCTAGAGAAGTAGTGACACACTGCACTTTGTATTTCTAAAATGACCAAGCCTATGCATTCTAAAATTTGGACATCTTTGTCAAGTCTGAATAAACTCATCCATCACTTTGATAAACAGAGCCGAATTGAAAAACACTGGAGACATTTCTCTTGTCTGTCCTCACATTAATGTGCTTTTAATTAATCAACAGAATTCAGCACAGGCCCAGGAGGAGTGGCTTCTTTGATCACCTTGAAATGTGTTGTGACAAAGTTTAAAGAGACATTCTGTGTCTTTTTCTGGACAAAAGAAGCGCATCAGACAAACACGGACCCCACACATTCTCCAGAGTATCGTGACCAAAATTTGTGGGTAGTTCCAGCCTGCACTTGCCAGTGCTCAACGTGGAGACAGCGTGGAACAGAGGGGGGCATTCTGACAGGTTGTTGTGGGGTAGCCTAGTCAACAGCTATTGAACACCCCGCCGCCCCTCCCCGCCTTATCCAGCCCGCCCACCCACTATACTCCCCAGAGAGCAGGCCTTAATGGCCTCGTTTATCCCCTCTCTTTGACGGGAACTAATGTGTGGAGTACCCCCCTTTCCATACCAGCCCCCATAGGAATTCCCCTGTGGATAGCAGTATCGCCCCCAACCCCCACCATTCGCCCTAATTTCCATCTCAATATGTAGCGTTCATTGGACTTTGACACCTCATAGACAAGAGTTTTACTTCACTTCCTGGTTTTGGGGTCAGCTGAAAGCCGCTCCCATGGGAGCGATAACAGCACACTCTGGTTTCCTAATGTGAACTTTGACATGCCACCATCAACCCCCACCTCCTGCCCCCCACTGACGTATATGGAAAGTGATTGATGATTATTTTTGATAGGCGGGTGCCTCATTATTGTTTTTGAGAGTCTGTTTGTAGGCTTTAAGAAAATGCAAAACAAATGTATTGTAATTAATTCATCTTATTTGAGTTATTCATAAGAATTATTTTTCACCTGTCATTCTCGCCACTCTTGCCTGAATGTAGACTATGACAAAAGGCTGCTGAAGTGGAGTAGGTTTTAAGTAGGAAAGGGAAGCAAAAAAGTTACAGATTGAAAAAGGGGGATGGGTAGATGCAACATGTGACAAAGAGACAATATAGTCTTCTTGACATGGGTGGAAAGACCAGAAGAGACAAAGATAACTGCACACTAGGAGATGAGGGAGGAGGGAACGAAAGAAGGGACGATAGATGGACGGATGGATGAAAAGAGTTGGCATGGACTGAGAGAGCACCTCGTTGGGGAATTCTGGGTAATCCTCTTAACCATGAAGCCCCCTTCTCAGACTAAGACACTGGCCCAAATTGAGTCTAAATCAGCTGACAAGTCCCCAGACATGGATCTCTGTCCAAACGGGGGCTTTGAAGAGATGGGAGAAGCCATTTAAAGGCAGACTGATGATTAGTCCAGAGGTGGACTGAAGGAATTTGGACCCATGACAATTCATCCCACTTTAGGAAGGTTGTACTGATGATGCATTAGTTTGACATCAGTCCACTGAAGTGTTGCTGTTGAGAGTTTGTTAGTCTAATGCATGTTACTCTTCTACTTAACAGATCCACCTCTCATACTGGTTGTGTATATTGGAGCAAATATCTTGAGTTTGTTACCCTTGTGTACTAAGGGTAGGCTTTTTGAGTGGGTGGGACTGAAGATAACACTGTGGTGCCAGTTTACTTCTGTTTTTCCACCTTTGACACTTATCTGAGCGACACTTGTTGAGCCAAAACTTGAACTTTTGATTTTGGATTCCAGGCCAACTCTGACACACAGATGACTTTCCTTGGAGTTATTTTTTATGTTTTGCAATTCCTTATGAGATCAGATATCAAATAACATGGTAGTTGAATTCATCCAGTAAAACATCGGTGATGCAACACACCATAAATCACTGCACATAAAAAATGTTTCCCTCCACTGATTTGTTTAGACATATATCCAGGTAACCACATGTGATGCCAGAGTTGTGATTCACACTCTAATATTGCACAAGAGACGTACATCTTCCCATCCTAATAATATGGAATTATATCTGTCAGTCGCAACTGCCCTGTTGTAGAGTTGAGGTTGAAAATCCTGCCATACTGACCAGGAGATGGCTCATAACTTGAAGAAGAGATGAGTCTATGACGAATACAGCAACGGTGAATCCATCAATATAAAAAAAAAAGGAAAAAAAGGAGGATTTATAAAAAAGAAAAAAAAAATCCACACAGATATATTTAGAGTAGTGGTGCAGAGTTTTAGACCTGGGCTTTAGGGTATTTTTTTAATGCTGTGTGTAAAGCTTTTCCAGCAGGCACTCCTAGAGGGAAGGGTGGCCTGCTAATGGCTGTGCAGATGTTGGGTAGATTAAATAGACAGTGGAAGCACGATATGTTGAGACCTGTTTACACTATGAGAAACATCCACAGTGGTCGCCACCTATTATAGAAGCATCTTTCATTAGTATGTAGAATGCTTTATAATCTGATTATCCTGAACCTCTGATGTCTCCTGCATGTTTAACTACTGACTGGTGTTGGCTAAAATGGGATCCAGCCAAGTCTATTGGGACTTTTTTTTTTTTTTTTTCCATTTTATCAGCTGTATATTGTACATATGTGCATAATCATTGAGGTGAAAGCTGATCTAAGCTGTGGATCAGTGACGCACCACAGGACCCTTGGCAGCCATGACAGTTTGATCATCTGAGGGATTGTATGGTCTTTATCAATTATTAAAACTAATCACCGTCCAAGAGCTTGCCTTCTGTCTGTCATTGTATGTTTGTGTGTGTCTGTACATTTGTCAGCCCGCCTCCTACCTTGTCATTTAACCTTTCCTCTGTCTCTCTGTCTATAATCTTCTTTAACTGGACTCTTATTATTATTATTATTATTATTATTATTATTATTATTAATAATTTATTTATTTTACAACAAAATAAAACATACACACAATACTCAGTTCAATAATCTTAAAAAAATGTTTGGAGTGTGTGTATGTATGTATGTATGTATGTGTGTGTGTATGTATATATGTATATATGTGTGTATATATGTATATATGTGTGTGTATATATATATATGTA
>JAQQZY010000029.1:27163018-27174550 GCA_030068375.1 Ostorhinchus rueppellii
ATATATAAAATTTGTAATGTGCGTATGGCCTGTGTTTAAACAGAGTATGTCTGATAACAAAGCAAACACCTCTCCAAGTATATCAACTCCAGATAGTGTTAAGACAACAATTTATGGTGAGGTTGTGCTGTATTTGCACTAGAAAACGTGATAGAGATGATAAATAAACATGTTTTAAAACTTTATCTCTTATGCAGATTGGGGATCTGAAAGACCACTATCACTTCTTCCATAGTCGTACCATCAAGAGATCGACTTTGTCCAGCCGTGGTCGCCACAGTTTTATCTCCATGGAGCCCAAGGTAAGCATGCGTGTCTACAAGTGGAACATAATTTAAGTGATGTGTGCGTTGAGTAACTTTGGATATGTGTTATCACTGCAGGGATTCTAACCTAATAATCTCAACACAAGTTTCCTCGCTGATGTTTTTTTGGAAAACAGTTATCATCGTGCAGCGTCGGTGTTGAGTTTTCATATACAGCTCTGTGTCGTCATGTGAGCAGAATCGATGACATCGGAGTCGTTTCCATGACAACTGAGCGAACTTGACTCACTAATGATTTAAGAGCTGTGGAAGAATGCGTGTGACGGAACCTCTGATAAAACCTTTTGGCAAATAACTATTTTCAAGGTCAAATTTTTACCCATCATACTCCCACTGGAATATGAGGACATCTTGATAGATAGATCAGATACTTTTTGTCCTTGGACAAGCTTTCAGAAATATCTAATGTATGTGTTCAGTGACCTCTTTTTACATTGTTACAGTTATGTTGTTATCTGTCAGAAAAATAACCCCAGTTGCTCATGGCACTCATTAGGTGTGAGCATCAGAATAATCTCAAGGGTGACACTGGTCCTGAATACTTCATCAACAACGAACTGCTGTTAAAAAAGTACAGCACAAGCATGAGGAGTATAAGGAAAAATATATTGCATGTTTTTCTTCCAGTACTGTAACCATCACAATTGTGACAAAATTCTGATAATTCATCTGTTTTTTTTGTTTTGTTTAGTTGTCCAGTCCTCAATCCAGAAGAGATTGAGTGATGTGGAATATAATGGGTTATGTTGTATGTTGGAAAAAACTGTAAGGCACACTCGACTAGTCGTATCTGAGACAGAAGGATTAATGAGTTACATTGCTCACACAAAACTTATGTTCCAGGAAAAAAAAGAGTTCGCTGAGGGTCATTGTCTATTCTGGCCTCTGCTGCATCTGATTCACTGGAACAAACATGTTTATTTTGCTCTTACTAGCTATATCGCACTATGTTTCAGGGTTCACCCATCATATGGATACATTTTTTATTCATTTTTTTTGTCAAGATTATGATCATACACTTTGAATATATACTTCCTCAGAGTGCCCACAAAAAGGTGATGATGATTTTTGATGTTTTGTTGAACCTTTGAAACCAGAGTTTGACCTGAGGTAAACTCTTCCTCTTGTCCTATCACTGCAATTCTGGTCACTGCAGCAGGTCATCAAACCCTGACTGTTTTATTAATGAAGAGTGAGCCTCACACCATTGTGACTGGGTTACTTTTAATGATGGACATGCACGACACATAGAATGCATTTTCTATGGACTCAAACTACACAGGATAAGCTGCTTAATGAATCTTTTGTTATTTTGTGTGATTTGTCTTTACTAACATCCTGTTTAGATTGGAGTAATTGCAGAGAGAGCACAAAATTAGATTGTTTCAAAAGGCTTTTAAAGAACAAGACGACTTGTGGACATATTTCATTTATAACGTATTCTTGGTGCTGTTATGATTTTTGTCATATTTAGATCTGGGAAAAAAGTTAGCTTGCTCATGCCAGCCTGTGAAATTTAAAGGGGGTCTTCTTATCAAAACAAACTGGGATTTGTCCGTGGGAAAACAAGATGAAACTCCCCACATCCATTACGGCAAATCTTAAAATATCCCATTTATGTCAGTTTTGAGTTTTTAGTTGGGAAATTCATCTACCAGCAGTGGTGGTGTGCTATTTGTGTGTGTTTTTTTTTTTTTTTTTTTTTTAATGCTTTTGGTGGATTTAGGCATGTGGGAATTAATATTGTATGTGTTGATATGCATACTGACTGATGAACAATGATCATGAAAAAAAAGTATTGGTGTGATTATATGATGAGGACAACAAAGGGACAAGCAGTGCCTGTCACCTTTTGTTGTATATTCACTGTTTTCTCACCTTCATACATGCATTTTCATCCCCTCCACTTGTTTGGTCCTCCTGCTGTCCTTACCTGTCATCTCCGTCCTCTTTTCTGCCTCAGACCCCCTCTGCTGTCTGGTTTTCTCACACTTACTTTCAGCGTACTCATCTCCCTCTCCCTGCCTCGGGTTGTCTTGCTCTCCAGGCCTGACACTGTGCCATGGTGGAGGAAGGTTTGTGTCATGATGCCAGCTGGCTGAGAGTCTGAGATTTTAGAAGACTGGATCAGAGAAGAGAGGTTAAAGGAGAGGAAAGGGAAAAGGAGCTATTACAACAGAAAGCGAGTGAAGAGCAGCTAAGAGAAGGGAATAGGGGAAAGATGGATTAGAGCAGCTGCATAAATGCAAACCGGAGTGGAGAGGAATGTCGCTGTCAGTGTTTTCCCTTCACTGTAATCTATGGATCCACAGACGGGTCCAGTGTGATGATGGCTAGTTTGGCACCAGCACAGTCTGGCATACTGCTAATGATGTTTTGCAATCAGGATCTGTAATAATGACAGCCGTGTGTGTTTGTGTGTGAGTGAGTCAGATGGGTGTAGCGGTGCCATGAAAGGCGCACCCTGCCATCCACAGTACTCACTGGCACGCATGTTACCATGGTGATATAGCACAGCACAGATTACTACTTTATGGCATCCGCCTAACTGCAGTGTCAGTTGCTTCTCAGGTCAAAGACCGCTTATTTATTTATTTTTCCAGCCCAGGGAAGGACACCACCAAGGCCACTGGAGTACAGAAGTTTGTCTTTACCTTGACAGCCATACATCAGCTCTTTTTTTTGACTGTAAAATATTTGCAGTACATTAATTTAAATTTCCATGAGTATATTTTTGACATCTGGTCAGATACTGAATATTGACGACATATTAACATCTGCTTTATGCTGTTAACTTGTAGAGATGCAGTGATCTGATGCTGGTATCTGGTACCATTCTGATACTGACCCAAATAGCTCTGTGACAAAGATTTCTGATCCACAGGTTATGTACCATCACTGTTAATCTTAAAAAATTAATAATTCAGTAACTTACAATACTTCACATTGCGTTTTTCTTTACAGAGAGCATCGTTTAAAGTCAGTTCTGGCATTGCTTACACATAAAATATTGATCCCATTTTCCACATAGTGAGGCATATTTCTTATTCTTCTTTAATCAGTTCTTGATATTGACTAATACTTAAGACTGGGAATCAGTATTTAGTGTTTCCTGTGGAATTAATCTGTTGGTGTGGCCAGGGCTGGGGAGTGCACGTGCACGTTTCGATCAGTCTGTTGGTTGGTCGGTCTGGGGGCGGGGGTGTCGAAGGGCAGGGCTTGGCTGGTTTCTGTCGGACTATGGGGGTATGGGGCGGTGTGGAAGTGAAAATGAAAATGCTCATTTACCTTTTCTCTACGTCTTGAAGCTTCAAAAACCTTCATTTGAGGGGGCAGGATGTTTGTCCTGACATTTTTTATTATACACATGTAAAATAAGTGTAATGCGATGGTGACGATTGTTCTGTGTGAAAATGTATGGTGTAGCGGTAAGGATTTGGCCGTGGCACTGCACCGCAGCAAACTTTACCAGCAGAAACGCTGGGTATTGGTGTCAGATCTGTGCATCACTAGTCTTCACATTCCATCTAGAAATAGTACTTTATGTTATGGTAACTGTAAAGAAGCTGTTTACGAAAGGCCAAGTAAAAGCTGTGGTGCTGTTCCACATCAATGCACAAATCAGTCCATACAGCATGAACTTGTAAGTAAAGAGATACTGTTTAAGCAGCTTTCAGCACCTTGTACAATAGTAGATGTTCATCTGTCATTCATTCATATGGCAGCTTTAAGCTTCATTTTATTTTATTTTTTTGTATTTTTATGTTTTGTGTTGGTAGTTTTCAGGAGACTTATCATAAGTCGGCTCAGTCTACTTTGTATTCCAGCAATTCTAAGTTTCCTGTAAACAACAATTAAAGCACTACAATGGTTGTTTCTGCTTTGTAATGCCCCTTTGAAGCCTGTGCTGAGATTAGTACGGAGAAACAACTGCTGAACACCATCTCGGCTGTCTATTTCTCTGCACTCTATTGCAGAAGCATGGTGTTTCCAGACAGTTTCACTTAGTGAGACTCTTGTTTACTTGAAGTCATTTAGTCAGGCATGTGCAAGATAACTGAGAGCCAGGTGTGGTCTGCAGCTGAATCCTCCCAGGGATATACTGAAATGTGCAATGCCTGCGATGACAAAATGAAATTTCAGTGTTTTATGATATTTATGAGTTGACTAGAAGTCATACCACATTAGGAAAATATTTCACTGTAAACTAAATAACTCCTTTTGATAAGCACAAGTTCAGCTGTGGGTTTAAGCAGTTGAAATCTGCCTGTGTTTATCCACTACGGTTTAGTCATTTTATCATCCAAATACTTATAAAGCTTGTACTTAAAAACCAAGGACATTCATAGCATCAAGGAGATGAGGCCGACGGGGCTTATGTACCTTTTAAAGGCATTTGGGGTGATTTGCATGAGCACAGGTGCTTAAAGACTCCACACAGTCCTGGGTACTGCTTTCCATTAGACCAGGATGCTTGTGTGATGCTTGAATTTGTTTAACAGATGAACCATTAATGAGTTGACGCCCTGAGACGAGCCTCTACAGCTGGCCGGCCCAGCAGCACAGGCGCAAAGCGTCTGTGAGAAGTTGTATGACTGTGCAGCGTGTTTGGGCCGACACACTGAATTGCACTTAAGAGAGTAGAATAACCGGCGTCCCGTGTCAGTCCAAAGGTTGTTATGGGTGTTCTGCTACACCAGCCTTTGACCTTTTTTACAACTCCCAGCTTTCAGTTCTCTTTGCTTGCAACTCAAATGGTGTCTCAAAAAACAGCAGTGAAAGTGGATCAATTTGTTCCCATTTGTTCTATTGAAGTGAACTCTTCCCCAGTTTCCCCTGGTTACTGACCCAGCCAGCAAGAGCCACCTGCAAGTCCTTACACAGAGAGCGAATGAGGGAAAGAGAAAGAGAGAGAGAGAGAGAGGAGAGGGGGGCTGGAGAAGGAATGAGAGAGAGAAAGACGGGCAATCTCACAGTGAAATGGGCATCTGCAGAGAAGAGGATCTGACCAGCACAGAGAGAAGCATATGAGGGGAGATGAGAAATGTAAAAAGTGAGATAGCAGAGGGGGGAATCTGAGTAGTGGGAAGGATAAAAGGAGGGGTGGGAGCTGCAGGTGCTAGCAGATCGCTCCACCAAACTGGAGCTAAAAGAATGGAGCAGATCCAATCATCATGCCTCAGAGCCTTCCAGCAAATTGGCACTGAAACAAAGGCAGTGATACATGGGCAAGATTTAGAGGCAATAATAGAGGGCAATATTGTCTTTGTTTGGATAGGGATTGGCAAATGTGACCCAACTGATGTGGATAACTCCAGGTCTGGTATCAATGAGTGACTTTCAGCAGTGACAGCAAAGGATGGCATTACCCTTTAAAGGCTGAAGAAAAGCAACCGAATAATTCTATTAATACCAAATTTTACCTGCCTTCAGGTTCAGTTCAATTCATACATCCCGCTCAATATCACCTCAAGGGGCTTTGCAACCTGTACAAAATATAACACGCTCTGTTATTTGAGCCTTGGACCATGAATGGATATCCCTCTTCAAGAAAAGACAGTGCAGAAAGCTGTGTGTGTAGACATTTAGATCAGTTGGGTGGAGGTTAATATCATTTACAAAACACGCCCATTTTATACATTTCACATCTGTTTCCATTGATCAAACATTGGCAGTACATCTCATTATAAGAAATAAGTTAATTGAAAAGCAATAAAAGTCAACTGGTAGGGAACATATGAATTGAGTTGGTTTATATGAAGAAACACTATTGAAGTTGATTAGCATTATGATAACACCAACATCTCCCACGTCCACGTTGAAATCTCAGCACAAAATATTTGTTGATGTTAGCCATATTTTGCTTAACTTGATTGCCTTTTCCCTTCTCTCATTGTTATATTAGAAGGATACAGATATGAAACTGGGAAGAAAGTTGAATATGTATCATTCATGCGTGCCATTTTGAGCTGGGAGTGTTTTTCAAGTTAGCTTCTAAGGTAACGGCTAATTTTACAGTTGGTGGCTTTTCTTGGGGAGAAGAGGAGCTTTGAAGGACACAGAAGTGAACGTAAGAATTTTTGTGAATAAAACTGACCTGAATTTGAGATACAGAAATCGCTATACCAGCTGTTATTGCGTGTTTAGGTAAACGATGACAGTTGTTAGCTTAAAAATTGAGTCGGCTAATGCTAACAAACGAACGGTGCAAACCTGACCTGTGTGAAAGCTTTTAATATCAAACTAAATTAAATACTTAAAAGTAAGATGAAAGTACATGAAATCATTTACTTCAAAAATCCATTAGATTCTGGGGTCATGGCAGAGACCTGTAAGGTGAACGACACCCTAATTAGAATTCGACTTCAACCAAAATCATTTTCTTCGCCCCAACTTGGTCTTGTTCTGTTCTGTAGAAGAGTTAATGTCAGCGGTGGGTGGGCCATGAGATGAGAAGCAGCGATGCGTTCATTGTCAGACCTCCCTGGATTTACCAAGTTACGGACAAAAGCAGTTAAAAGTTCCAGTGCTGATCAAAGATGGTGGTTGATGCTATGCTAATGTATGCAAATTGTAATGATACACCAGTGGTATCGCATAGACACACACACATGCTCAAATCCTGATGACGCTGTTGTTTTGCGGCTAATGGTGTGTGTGTAAACGGTTGCTTTGAAGCTGATGGTCCTGACAAATCTTGAAGTGAAATGAGCTGAGACCTTGACAGACGGAGGAGCATCAGGCTAAAAATTAATATCTCATGTCATATTTTACACTCCGTCTCTCCTTTTCTTCCTTATCTTGCCCTATTTCCCATAAAATGGATCTTTACAAAGTTGACTTACTAATTTACGTCACCTGCAGCACTGCCCCCCCCCCCCTCATGATCTATAAAGAACAACATGCTTAAGTTATTAAATCAATGTTATTTATAAAATCAATCATCCTCCCACCACTTGCTGCCTTTCTGTCTCTTCTATTTGTTTTCACTTCCCTCCTCTTTCTGCTCGGCCTTTTTTTATTGACTCTCCTGGGACTCGTTCTCTTCAGCTCTTTATCACCTCCCCTTCTCTGGTCTTATCTTGTCTCGTTGCCTCACTCTCCAACTCTCCGGAGAGCCTGGCAGATTGTTTCAGTGCATGAGACCAGATAATCACACTGTAGTCATTATGTCAGCTATTCTGTTCGCTTTTTTCTCCCCTCCTCTCTTCTCCTCTGTCTGCTGGAGCTGTATTGATGTTCAGAAATGCCTCGTTTTTGCAGCTGGAGATTGTTCAGCAGAGCTTCAGACTTCTGAATTCAGCAACCTGAGCAACAAAACAAAAACACTTTGGCAGTTTGAAAATTATTCTATTGATTATCTGATATGAGTGGAGTTTTCTTTGTCTGTATTTTAAGCGTGGACACTTTGACTTCGCAGTAGATGTAGCAATCATTACAGTCGGATTATGTACTTTGAAATATACTGTATAAACAAGCAGTAGCTCAACATTTCATTTTAATATTCACATGCTCTATTCTTGATGTAAATGAGCTCGGCGTTCAGTTAGCTGTCAAGCAAATACATCTATGTTAATACTTAAGTATGAAGGATCCTGTCATCATTTACTCCAAAAATACTCCAGACACACACACACACACACACACACACACACACACACACACACACACACACACACACACCAGCCTTGTCCCTCTTAGTAATCCAGTTTACATTGTCTTCATCCTGGTACGTCTTAACTTCTGTTGGAGTCTTTTTCGACAGATGCAGTCTGCAGGACTTCAGCTAGACTAAACACAAGATTTCAGGGTTTTAAAAAGAGGTGACCAGGGCCAAGCAAGTGGGTCCAGCCGTTTGTTCAGATCCAACAATACTGATTTTGAAATCGGAAAATTCCAACTGAAAGAGGAGAGAGATTCCTGCCAAGGAATGCCTTTCGCCTTGAAGCGAGCCCATAACATTGAGAGATTGATGTTACCTGAGAGACATTTATGTCTTCAGTACATATGTGTTAGTCTGTCCATTTTGCAGACAAGGAGAAATGCACTGAAGGAGAAAGAAAACTTCAATCTTAGTAAAACCTTTGTCTGGTTACAGTGAAAGAGATAGAAAGAGCACCTTTTAGCCGGCTAAAAAAATACCTTGGAGAATCTTCATTTGTTCTTCTTTACAGCATTCTTTTCACCCCTCTTATATAGATCTGGCACATATTTACAGATCATCTGCTGGGGTTGAATAACTACTCAAATGAGTGCTTTTTAAATATAGTACACCTTCACAAGTCATTAAAAAAACACATTCCTGCAGTCTCCTTTTGAAAGTTGAAATGTCAGCTGGACTTGAAATTCATCCATAACAAAAATTCAATTATCTTTGCTACTACTGTCTAATGTTTTGTCTGTTTTGGCCGGCTGGGCACAGCAGTGTACCAATTGTATCTATTTTCTGGAAACAAGCTGTCTGTTTTTTGTGTACATGAATTTATCACACAGGGTAACTTACAGAAGATATAATGATTATGTTCTTTTATTTTTTGCTGGAAATGTTTATTTTTTTTTTTAACAAATAGCAGACTTGTGGCCACCCTTTTATTAAACTATTTTGTTATTTTGACATTACTTTTTTGGAACAGTGATTAAATTTCACCTGTTGACCGAGATTACTACCAGTAATTCTGGCATCTGTAATTCTACAACTTGATGTCTGTTGAGTTTGTGATGTCTCTGTTTATGTTTGTGTGTTTCAGGTGGAGTGGATACAACAGCAGGTGGTGAAGAGGAGGATCAAGAGGGATTACAAACCAGTCCCGCCTCTTCCTCTACCAAGCCCCAACATATTCTACAATGATGCCAAGTGGAGCAGTATGTGGTACATTGTAAGTACACTGTACAATAAAAACAGATGCACACTCTGTTTTGTCTCTACCAAATCAGTACAAGAATATCAGGAGTACAAAGGCAGACACACGCTGCGCTGTTTAGTTTATGTTACATTTGTCTACTTTTCTCAGACAATTTCACGCTAGTCTTTGCCCGCAGATTGTGGGTCAAAGTTCACCTGAGGTCATGGGACTGTCCTGATTACTGCAGGGTCAGAGGAGCTGAGGGATTTATGTGTGTTTTACTGAATGAACGAAGATCCACTGTGATGACATTTGTGTCTTTCCTGAATTTGAAAGGAATGATAAAGGGTCAAGGTAATGCACACATACTGTGTTTATTGAGGGAGGATTTTAATTATATCATGCTATGCGTTTCTTCATTATCCTGCCTGTTTTTCAGAAGTTGGGCATTTTCTTTCATTTACCCAAGGAGAATCAGTCACTTTGTTTCCAATAGATAATTTGAACCCAACCTTTGAAAAGTTGCAAAAAAGAAAATGCAAATTATGTACGTTTCCATCAAATAGTTTCGAACAAATTAACTATACTGCCTGGCAACATCAGAAGGTAGTGATGTACTCTACATTACACATGACTGTAATAAACAGAGGAAAAAGAACAGAGTATTATGTCTCCTTTTTTCCAGCTAAAATATAGTTTCAGCCCGTTCTGTCTTTACTCGGATGAAACTTTATTGAATAAATAAAAAGAAAATATGTGACCCATAGCCACCACTGTTGCCTTGAATCAGCAGACATCTGATTGGTCCACAGGGTTCCTCCCTAAAAAAAGAGACCCTGTTGCAACGTCACTTTACAACAACATGGCTGTGATGTGTTTTCTTAGATGAGACCAAGGAATAATTTATTGGAGTGTCTGTTTGCACCCAGGTGTAAACCACATAGCAGTTATTTACACCAAGTAGTATACAGTGTAAATCCCTATACTCACCCACTGATGCAATGGCTAAATGAATCTGTCACTGGGCGCCCGTGTGTGTGTGTGTGTGGGTGGGTGGGGGGGTATGGGTTTCATTTCCTACTTGTAGCATAGAGCTGGTGTAAATAGAACCTATAGACACTTCAGTACAAATGGCATCTGCCTGAAGTTATTCTCCTCATCATCACACAACTTGCTGGTGTCAAAATGGTACCATTTCTTTTTAATAGAAAGCTGCTCATTGGTCCATAGAGCAGAGAGGTTTGACTTTTGCTATGCTTAGGCATCTTAAGTGTCTTTGTTTGGGCGTGTGTCAATAATTTAACATTGATGTGATGTGTGGGCAAAATGCTTTTTGTGCTCTAAGGAATGTTTTTGTTGCACCACTGTAAATGACCACTGGGGGAAATGATGGCAGTTCTGAGTGGTGATGCTGTATCCAGTTCTATTAGTACATCTGGGGAATAATTTGAAGGTGCTGGGGATCAGCCAGCTGATCAGCCATGTGGGTGAACCCTTCACTAGAAATTGGAAAAACAAAAAATATATGGGCCAAAAACCACCTCAAGCATGTGTAATAATTTAGCAAAATTTGAGATTTGTTTTGCTAAGATTTTGCCATTTCAATAAACATGTGCTAATTTGAAACTTCAGCACATCTAGTGACATAATACAGTCTTTTGTTTATTCTCACCCTTAACCCAATTTAACCATATTTTAATCCTGAAAAAGGCCACTGGGATCTCAGTTTGGTCCTCATGGGTCAGTGTACAGAAGGTTTAACTTCCTTTCTGGAATAGAACAGAATATACACAGCACACATTGCAGGGATTTGCAGGCTTATAAAACCTACTTTTTTTGTGTGTTTTTTTTTTTTTTTTTGTGTGTGTGGCTATTTTGGTTGTGTGCACACTGTCTATTTAAAAAAAAGTTTTAAGGTTTGAAAATGTCTGTGATGTTAAACAGATGTTAAAGTAAGATAAAAAAAACAAACAAAACAAAACTCATGTCTTCAGTAATATTTTACAGGTGCATAAAACAATACCAACATTTGTTTTTCTGGTTATCTGGGTGATTTCACCATAATCTAACACACGTGCTTTGTTCATAGTGTTTTCATCCTCTTGTTCATTTCTGGTTCTAAATATTCTAAATCTTGCAACAACAGTTCCTCAAATCTTAGGACTCATTTCCCTTTACTTCAAGTGAATGGATCAATCTGACTATGAACAGGAGAGGTGCTTTATTTCTCTTTATTAGCATGATCTCATAAATGCATTTTAAAATGTAAAAAAAAAACCAAACAAAACAATTATTCATTCATTCATCTTCTATACCCGCTTTATCCTCACTAGGGTCACGGGGGTCGCATGGAGCCTATCCCA
>JAQQZY010000029.1:27175652-27193455 GCA_030068375.1 Ostorhinchus rueppellii
ACTCCACACAGAAAGGTCCCAAGGATCGCCCGGGAATCAAACCCGGGTCCTTCTTGTTGTGAGGCACGAGTGCTAACATGCACAAGTTTTCCAATAAAGAGTTTGTGTGCAGTGAGTAATGCTAATTGAACCAGAATCTATGAAAATGTTCAAGAGGGTTCAAGGAAAAGTACAACCAATGCTTACTAGGATTTTTTGTGAGTTTTTGGACAATTAAAGTCCCATTGATCCTGGAACATTATCTCTGACCAAAGGAAGTAACGGGGGTTGAGCAGCCTGTGTAAAATTAGACTTAAATTAGTTTTTACACTGGTTGATGTGCAACTACTTCACTAAAGTTCACACTTATTACAAATTAAGTAAAAAAAAAAAAAAAAAAAAAAAAAGGTTATTTGGGTGTTTTTTAATAATGTGTCCTTTATCAATGTTTCTCTTTTCCAGCACTGTAACGACGATGTCCATAACTGCCAATCAGACATGAACATCATGGGGGCGTGGAAGAGGGGCTACACGGGTAAAGACGTAGTGGTGACCATTCTGGATGATGGCATTGAGAGAAACCATCCAGACCTCTTTCAGAACTACGTGAGTGTGTATGTATGCGCGTGTAGGGCAGTCATGAATGATAGTGTGGGTGTGTGTGTTTGTGTGTGTGTGTGTGTGTGGGTGTATCTGAAGTGATTAAATGTTAATCTTTGTAGCGTGAGTGTCTGTGTCTATGTTTTGGAAAGGGAAGGGAGTCTGCATGTAAGTTGTCTGTAGTGAGCGTCTGCATAATTTAGGAATTACGACTAAAATTTGAAATATTGCAGATGTCGAACAAATATGCAGTGAATATACCAATGAAGAAAATGTTCTGGTGGAAAGATCCCAAGAGATACATTAGTGCACACACTGAAAACATGTAATGATGATTTAATTATGTTTGAATTACATTTTAACATGTACATAAGAAAACAACCATCCAGCCATCAGATGACTCACTAGATATGAAAGTGTTTTAGTTCGACAGTCATGAATTGCTGATTACATTTTGAAGAGAAACATTCATAAACCAGTTGCTGTGCAGGTATGCTTTATCCTTATTTGTCCGTGGTCTGGTCACATACTTTATCTGCACACTGAGGTATGCCCTGCCACAAACCAAGGCTACATAGTAAAAACAATTTTTTTGGCCCAAGGCATAAGCTAAGGCTATCAATCAAACCTTGTAGATAAAATGATTCACACCCTGTTTGACAGCGCCTGTGCTGCTGTTATTAGCTACTTTTAATGCCTGGATTTGTTTATGCCGTGGGGCGAATAGCACGACAGATTGAGTTAGCTCTGATTGCATTCGATTTACAAAACAATTGTGTGTGAAGCTAATGTCAGCTGTTTGATTGGGTTAGAGACATATCTTGGCATTGCACAGGTCTGTCACACACATTGTTTTGGACAGACTTTTCTAATTAATTTACCTATTGGATATTTTCTCTCCCTCATTCGTTATTACAACTGTTTTGTGATGTGCTTGTATTTCCACCAGGACCCTCAAGCCAGCTTTGATGTCAATGGAAACGATATGGATCCCATGCCTCGATATGATGCAACCAATGAGAACAAGTAAGAAAAGACAGTTGTATCACAGATCTGAAGAAAAACAATGTTACTGTGTCAGTGTTTTTCTGATTGATTTTCACTAGAAGCTCTGGGTCTCTACATGTTTGTATTTGCAGATCCCAGGCCTTGTAGTGGGTGTGATGAGTTACATTAGTTTATTTGATTGTGACAGTTGCGGGTGAGCTGTGGTTTTGTCTGTTGGGGTGTGTGTGTGTGTGTGTGTGTGTGTGTGTGTGTGTAAGAGTAAAAAACAGACTTGCCTGTCCAAGCCCTTGTCTTGTGCCAAATCGAGCTAGTGAGTGAATGTTGTTTTTTTTTTTCTTTTTTTGGTGTGTGTGTGTGTTTGGTGGCAGCAGCCAAAGTGCTTTGGCAGTGGCTCAATCCCTGCTGGTAATGCATTGTCTTATAGAGACAAGAGGCCTACAGATGCAGCTTAATGAGCTGGTTTCCTTTTAAGGCTAAATTCATAGTTGGCTGTGACGTGTGTTGAGAATATTTAGTTCGCCTGTTTTGGCATTTTATATTTCTATTCCTTTTGCACCGACCCATCTAACAGGATTTGCAATCTTAACTCACTTTACACGTTGGTCATGTCCACTGTGAGAGCTGACTAATTAAATACAAAAGGTTCCTCCGAGGTGGCCGGCAAGTTAAAACTGGTTATTGCTTGGATGAAAGTGCATAATGTATTGGATTTCTGTCTTGTTCTGTTGTATAGCAACGTAATGTGTATGGAATCTAACATGTTGTTGTCTATGTATAACTGGAGGCGCTAACAGCTGTTCTGTAAATGCCTCTACTAAACGAGATGAAAAAGCAAGTCTTTGATAATTGTGTTAAAGTTTGAACAGCTCTAAAATCGCACTTATAACATCACGTGTGTTGTTGATTTGAAAAAAAAAAAAATGTTTCTGAACAATAATCTGAATTTTCTCATGAAACCTCTAGCCTGTGTTGGTGTAATTGTCTTGCATGGGGACTCCAGATGTTTTTTGGTGCCCATAAAAATATTTTGTTACCCACAATGTGTTTGAAATGGTTACATGTTTCCATATAGTGTTATTTTATAATCTAAAATATCTTTTAAAGAATAAACAATTTCACCAAACTCTTGAAATGAAAGAAAACTAAGACAAAACTAACAAAATAGTGGAAGAGTGAATTATAAAGTAAGAATGCAGGAAAGATTTATACTCTCAAAGGCTGCATAAAACACAAAAATATTTCCTATTTCCTTCTTTGTGTGTTTACTTGACTAATTCCTATGTAATCCTGTATTGTAGATCTCAGTTCTTTGAAACCTTAAGAAATCTATTTGAATGATTGCATGTGTATTTCCACTAACTAAATATCTGTTGCAGAAATGTAATATGGTTCTTGTTGTGAATGCAGAGAGAGATCCCTGAATGACTGTGACACAGATGTGTAGAAAATGGAAAATGCAGGCAAACACATAGAGTGGAAAGGCAGCCAGACAGACGATTTTATGGATTAGTGGAGTGAAGTGAACTGAGTGAAGACTGTTGGAGCGTTTTGAAAGGGGGAGCCAGCAGTTTGGCTCATTAACCGTGATAAAGGAGCCTATCACTGATTTGCAGCCATTTGATATATTATACTTAAACTCCAACAGTTTTATTTTGTTTTAAATTTTCCTGTACTTAGGAGGACTTGATACGTGAAGAATGTGCCAAAGATAGTGGTGATTTTTATGTTAATGCTCTGACAATATCTATGATATAAATGGTCTTGAAGTGTACGAATGTAATGTATCTCTATTCCTTAAAAACCTCTAAAAGGGGGCATTAGGAGTTGATCCAGGATGAAGTGTGTGAAAGCAGAGAAAAGCAAAATCTGGTTAAATGGAAGCAAACAGGGGATTGTTGACTTAAACTTATTTGTCTTGCTCTCAGTTAAACTCTCCATAGTTTGTGAAAACCCAGAACTTTTCCACAGATGGCTTTGATACTGTGTAGGCAGCACAGGAAGTGATTTTGTCAGGTGGAAATCGAGTTGGAAAAGTACTCAACGTAACCTACGATGAGATAAAGAGAAACACTTAAAGTCTGGAGGCGTGTGTTGGGCATGTTACTTCACTTTGTTTTGAGGGCTAATGAATTTCTAGTTGGAAGCAGCATGATTGTGAGTCAAAGAGAAGAAGAACGAGTTCAGGCACCTTTGCCAAAGAGATGTATCACAGCATCACCACTGTCATTAAGTAAAAATGAAATTGTTCAGTGTGTGTTAAGATTTATCCCAATAAGTGCTTCCCTGGACTGTCAAACTTTCCTGTATCTTCCCAGGGGGGTTCAATAGTTAGATGCTGGGTTTCCATGGCAGCGGTCAGGGCTGTTTCCGGGGGGTGTTGTGATGCAGATGTTCCCTGCAGGAGGTGTGTGTGTGTGTGTGTGTGTGTGTGTGTGAATCCAGATCCAAAACGCGGTGTTTCTGAGGAGGCGGCGACGGACACAAACATACTTATGTTTGTTTACGCTGGTCGCTGACCTGGGCCGATTGTCACCACTGCAGTTACTGGTGGAATGTTACCCTGTTGAGTGTGTGTGCGTGTTAAAGTGTTCAGAGTGTGAGCGATGTTGGACATGGTTTCAGCTTCGTTTGTGTTTTGTGACTTGGTGAGCACACAGTTCAAAGTGTGCCTCTGTATGTGGACACTTCAGGACCCCTGACACTGAGGATCCACAACAGTGTTTGTCCCAACAGCATTAAAATGTTGACTCCATTGTGTGTCAGGCCTGTGAGGAAAGAACAGGAAATGTACAAATAGTTGCTGTGTTTACTACATTTGTTAACACTTTTTGTTTAGCATTGTTTGACACAAATGTATACATTTATCGGAAAATGCGTGTTTAGACATGCCTGTCCTTGCTTTCCACTTCAAAAACTGCCCGTTCAGTCCAGTAGTTTGTTGTGTGCTCTCAGCTTGTGTGTACATTTACTTGCGGTAACCTTGTCCGTGACATCCTCTGTCCCAGGCACACACTGTATGTTTGTGTGCCTGTTTAGATTTGTGTAATAAGCTGTTCATTGCGTCTCTTCCCTCAGACACGGGACACGATGTGCAGGTGAAGTAGCCGCAGCAGCAAACAACTCCCACTGCATTGTGGGAATTGCCTACAATGCCAGAATAGGAGGTGAGTGATTAGTTATATATGTCTAACTGCTTAAACTGTGCTTATGAATGGTATGAATTAGTTTGAGCAAAGCTGTGGTATGAATTATAATCAGGATTTGGCACCAGATTTTAATCCTTTTTTGGCCCAGACTGAATTGCTTTTGCATATTGAAATAATATTGAAAATTGTCTTGTTCCATACAAAGTTTCAGTACCTAATGAGTAAGTGTCAATACATGTAACACATGATGTTATTAATGGTACCATGCTAACATGCAAAACCTGGTTTGAGTGGAAATCAGGTCACAATACAGAAGTATAAAGGTAGAATTGAAACAGACAACTATATTGCAGTAGAGGGTTTTTTGTTTTTTTTAAGTAATGAAAATGTTGAAAGTGTAGTTTATTTTGTCAGGATACTCAACTACTATAACACTTTATCCAGATTTTTTTTTTTTTTTAATTTGGCCCTTATTTAACAAGGAAAAAATGTATCATTGAGATTAAAAATCTTTTTTGTATAAGTGTCCTGGCCAAGACGGCAGCAGCAGAGGGTTACAGAACAATCTAAACATCAAGCAGACATCCACAGTAAAACATACATAAAACAAAACGGCCCCAATCTTGACATGTCTGATGCTAAGGCAGAACAGATATTACACATGTATATAGTATTTCATTTAACGTGTATTATTATTTCTCCAATTATTACCAAAACAGACAGGATTGAGGCAAAGTCTGGAGAAAAGCTCAAACTTAGCTTTGTGCATGTAATATTTTTGTGTATCAGGTGTTCGCATGCTGGATGGAGATGTGACGGACATGGTGGAGGCCAAGTCACTGAGCCTCCAGCCTCAACACATTGACATCTACAGTGCCAGCTGGGGCCCCGACGACGATGGAAAAACCGTGGATGGACCAGCGTCTCTGGCCAGGCAGGCCTTTGAGAATGGCATCCGCACGGTGGGCACATGCACATTTACGTACAAAACGTGTTAAAATAAACATGCGCTTCATCGCTCATGCCAAGGCTTTGACATTGCCATTCATTTGGTGTGGAGAGGTGTAAATACACACACACACTGCAAACAGATGTGTGTGCTTTATACTCTCAGGCTCATATCCCAAACTTGTCTCTGGCTTTCTCTACCTGTGAGACTCCTCTGGACAGTAGATACCAGTCTTGATGTATTAGCATAAATTAATTTACATATTCATAGCCTATTTGCATAACTACAAGCTGCTGTGGTGTTTGTCTGAGTGAAGTGGAAAAGCTATAACAGAGGTTAAGAGGGGTGAAGTCATTTACTGGTCACATCACACACACGCACACGCACATGCTCATCTACACATTCACCGCATTTGTTGCAGCTGGCCTTGTGCCATTTGGTTAAGTAGATGTAAACCTTTTGAGGAGGTGAGACAGTTAGGCGAACGGAGAACAAACTCTGGCTGAACCTGTGGTGTGTTCGAAAAAGAGAATAAAGAGGAAAAAGAAATGGACAGATGGGGACTGTGCAATGTAGTGAGCCCCCCCCCCCAGCGCTCCTGACAGGCTTGTTTTTTGAGATGACAGAGGTGAAGGAGATATCTGTCTAACATTAGGTATGTGCCTCTGTGCCCTCCTGCTGTTTGTGTATGTGACAAGTTGAGTGGAGATGGCATGCTTGTGAGTGTAGCATGTAACTATGTGACACAGTGTAGAGACAGTTTATCACAGAGGGCTGGGGTGTTGGAGAGACTGTTGACAGCTGTGCAGGCTGGTTTGTGAAGTGGTGTGTATGGAAGACTTGAACAAGAAGTATTTTGTCTATTTACTGAGGAAGGGCACAACTGGGTAAGTGGGTTTTATTGTGCACTGTACGAATGATATGTTCATTTATTTATTTACGGTTTGTTTTTCCTTCATCACGCCACTATATAGAAATATTCAAAAGAAAGAGAAACATTTATTAAAGCTAGAGTGTATAATATTTCTAAAACACCAAGCCATCTATTATATATTTTGACAGTGTACAAAATTAATCTCATGCAACTGTGTCAAATATGACCGTTTTCATATGCACACTAATATCCCAGTTTTTCCCTAATTCCAAAAAGAACAATATTTCAAAGAAGCTGTTAATGTGGCCATTGACAAGGACTGTTTCTCTAATATTTGTGTTTCCATTTTGCTTTCTGTATTCCAATTGAGATGACATGATTGACTGTGTAAACGTCCTGAGATGCAGGAAGAAAGTACGTCATGACCAATAAATTTGAGACCAGAGTCCTGTTGTGTGAGTGGTATACCCTAATTGCCATTGTTCTCCAAGTTTTACAAGACTGTGTACTTCAAGCCATTGGATTTATGGACCCACATGGGAACAAATGTCAAGACATACAACTGATACGGCAGGCGTCCAAGCCATTCAGACTGTGGATTGTTACTACACAGAGTGGCCCTTAATAAGCAGCTGTGTGTTGCAAACTGTTGTTGCATATATGTCTAAATAATCCTCATAAACTGAGAATCATATCAGCATAAGCCACATGTCTGAGATGGAAAACGGTTCTATTCATAAAAAAAAACAAACAAACCCTAATTGGGAATAGCCGAGTGAAATGTAGAGTTTCCATGACACCTGTCAAATTAGGAATAGCAGTGGAGTATAAGTATGCATATAAAAGTACTCAAATTCAGAAAAATCTGTTTATTTAATTTAATTTGATGCTCCATTTCATTTTGTGGCCTGTCAGTGGTGCCTTATCCACCAAGCCATTTAAATGTAACTTTTGTAGCCATTTCTTACAGGGAATTGACATAAAATGAAAATACACCATAGACCTGATGTGAATACAATTTACATGCATTATCTTATCTGTAGCATAATTGTCATGTTAGGGTTTTAGTTGATGATGGTGGTGAAAACCTTAATTCCCCCTACACTGCATCATCCAAACACTTTTTATTATGCTCTTGATTGAGAGACCCCTAGTAGCTAAAATCACATATTGATCAATTAATCCATTATTCTTGCTGATTAATATGTATACAAACAGCCTGCTTCATTAGCTATTTCACTGAGTGATAAAACTCTTCCCTTTGCTGCCTTTCAGTCTCCTGCTGATGACCCATTAGATTCAGATTGCGTCTCACCTCTCTCCTCTCCTTCATCCTCTTCTCCCCCTCGCCCTCTCTATTCATGGTTTCCTCTTTCTTTTCTTTCTTGCCCCCTGCTTTCTCTGCACTAACTGCTCTTCACAGTGCTCTCCATTGCTCTCATCTGTCAGCGTTTGCTCCTGTCTGATCCCCCTCTCACACAGAGGGGCTCCACTCGCTTATCGCTGCCTGACAGAAGCCCCCTTTTGAAGAACTCCATTCCACCTTTTATTCTCTTATATCTGTGCGCTTGTGTTGGTGTGCGTCTCTTGACAAACAGTGTGAATTGCAGTGTCAGTCAGTTTGCCAGATGTCTCTGCTGACTCGTGGACGAACTTTTCTTTCATAACTCTGCTGGTCATCTCCAGCATTGTGACTCCTACAGAGGTAGATCATTTTCATCTCAGGCAGTTCAGAGAGCGCAGTCCAGTTAAAATGGCGAAATGCATTTGGCTTGAAAGGCTTCCTGTCAAAATCAGTTAGAACTGATTGGTGAGTGAATTGGTGGCTGCGTCTGGTCACTATGAGAACATTAGATGGGCACATTTTCACAGTTGGAAGGATCCTCTGAATACTATGAGGAAGTTTTTTTTTTTTAATTTTTAAAAATGTTAAGTAAAGTTTAAGGGTCCTCTGTAAATCTAGATCTAAATATTAAAAACTGAGTTGGCCACACATGTAAGAGCAGTTTTTTTCAATACAAATGTTTTTACAAATGTGTATGAAATGTCTAATGTCCTGTAAATATGAATTTGGTTTATTCCCCCAGCTTTATTGCTTCGTTTTCCTTTAATGGAGCTGAAATCCATCACCAGACTTCATGTTATGCACTATCAGGAATTGCCTATTATGTTGTAAAGTCTTGTTACTTACTATTGACTAACATCAGAATAGTTTCTTGGTTCTAGTATTACATTGCCTGTCGGTAAAGGACCATGTTCATGGCTGAGCTTTCTCTGCAGTGACACTGATGTGAGGAGACGCACAAATTCACCTCGCTTCTCAAAAAAAAAACCCCAAAAAACAAAAACTTTGTACAACATGGCACTCAGCACTGCCAACATTTCGCAAGAGGGAAAAAAAAAATCTTCACTATGTTTTGCCCGGTTGACATATTATGATTACAGAACTTGGACTAGAGCACTTTAGATCTGCTGCCAGACTCTTACAGGACTGTCTTTCAGCCTGCTGATCTTTTACAGACATTTTCCTGTTGCACTTTTAATGGTCTGATGTTTGAACATACGCAGAACCCGTAACTACCAACATGCATCAAAAAGTGTTCTAAAGTAAAGCATGAAAAGCACAAAGTCTACTGAGTGTTAATTGGCTCTGTGTATAAAGACAAATGTGTTGGTTCTTATTGTTTTTGTTGTACTTTTTCTTGCCAGGGGAGAAAAGGCCGTGGCTCCATCTTCGTGTGGGCCTCGGGTAATGGCGGGCGTAGCAGAGACCACTGCTCCTGTGACGGCTATACCAACTCCATCTACACAATCTCCATTTCTAGTACGGCTGAAAGTGGACGTAAGCCATGGTACCTGGAGGAATGCTCATCTACGCTGACGACCACCTACAGTAGTGGGGAAAACTACGACAGAAAAATTGTAAGACTGTATAGGAGTGTTTGAGGTAGATTTGTAGCTCACACACATTTATTCACACATGTCCTCAAGGCCTTTTTTTTTTTTTAAATTTTTTTTATTATTATGCCTTGTTCAGTGATACCCATTTGCTGTCTCAAATTTTTCATGCTTAATTGAAATTTGGACATTATTTCTGCACTAAAACCACATGACATGGACCAAAATAGACTTCTTAAGATGTGTGTCTCAGCAGGTTCAGTGGAAACTGTTCAGGTTTTGATATAGCGCTGAAAATTTTTTAAATGTTAATATGCCAAACGGGCATATAATCAGTGATTGTCAGCATTATAATAAAGTAATGGCTATTTCCACAGCACTGTGACACACAATATTGGTTTGTTTATTGCCACAGACCAATCAAATGTTAGCATTTGTACTACAGCCAGTCATTAATACTGTTCCATGAACTCATTAGCCTCTTGTTGCCACAGTACTGTGGGGATATATGGCGTATACATTGGTGCATTCTTTTGTGCTTTTTGCTTCTGCAGTACTGTGGCGATGAATGTAAGAAATGACAAATTAGTGATAGTATATAGTATAGAATAGGAATTATTGTTCTATATACTCTATATGTTGTTTTTATGGTGTTCTTCGCTCTGTGCAGTCAGTGAGGCTGGAGAAGGTGGGCGGAGCTACATGTTAGACACAGCAGTGCACTATGTGACTTTTCAGTTCTGTGTATTGTATTGTTAAGGAAATACTACATATTCTGCCTGTAAGAAACAAATAATGTATGTGAATACAGTTTAAAAATAGCAAGTACTATTATGTTTACTGACCTCAGTATTGCTTTGTTTCCGCGCCGTCTTACTGACTTTTTAAAATACTGTTCAAAACCAGTGTAATTGAAGTATTGGGGTGATCATGATCTGAAATACATGCTTAAAGAGCCTTTTAAAGTCATGTTAGACTCATTAGAATTAATATTATCATAGTGCTGTTGCACTGAGATAATGTCTGAGGTGTTTCTTTAGAAGTGATGATACAAATTAACACCATTTGATTCAAATTATAGTTTGTGTCAGTGTCATAAGTTAGTTTGCTTTATGTATATAGATTTTGACTGAACTGCAATATTTGCATATCCTATATTGCTACAAGGTAGTGCTGCAGTCAGCAGGGCTAATGTAACTGTAACTAGTGCTGGTTAGTGTATTCCTCAACACACAGGCTGGCAGCTTATTCAACTCATCATCTCATTTTCTTTTTCTACACGTTTAAGGACCAAGTGTGAGATGTGTGCAGCAGGTGTGTAGGGTACTTTACATGGAGCTTGGCTGAGTAATTGGCAAAGCAATAAGTAATATGTTAAGTTTTTCAAGTTACTGACTCCAACACTGTAGTGATTCGACTCAAACGAAACCACACCTCTCTCATTATACAGTGGGATGAGCAGCAACAGTTAGCCACTGTGAGTGGGGTTGTCTGTCACTGTCTTGCTAAATTCTCCATACTGATGCTACAGAGAGAGAACACGCACACGCACACGCACACGCACACGCACACGCACACACACACACACACACACACACACACACACACACACACACACAAACACACACACTCATTCTTTAACGTTTCCCTCTGGCTTAGTGCACTTACAGTAGAACCTCATATATCTGAATGTCAGTCTAATCCACTTGAGCACACACTGTTCAGTATTCTATAATGTGTTTGGACCACTTTCACTTTCTACTAAACTATTTCGGATTCTGTGTGTGTGAGCATGTGGGTGTTTGTGTGTGATAATCCCTCAAACTTTTTGGTCCAGGAAAGGTCCTTTGATGAGGACTCAGACTGGAAGTTATCCAAGCTTTTCTTGGCTGACTGACTGTCAAGCTGTCTGACGAGTTGGCTGACTCCAGTCCATACAATCAAAGTGAACATACAGAGCTCGAACGCCACATTTACTGCCTCTTAGTGCTTCGTACTCTTGTCCTTTGTTTCTCCTTGGGCATCAAACTGATTTCCTTGAATTATTTGTAAACTGGTGATTTATGTTCTGTATGTGATTGTGTGTGTTTTATCTGTATCGTGGCAGTATATCAAAGCTGGAATGTGAATTTCAGGTGTGTCTAAATCCTCCTGATCCTCATGACTTCAATCTCTGTCTCTCTCTTACTCTTTCCTCTGCCATCACTGTCATTATTTTCTCCTCTCTCCGTCCACCTCTGATGATCATCTCCTTTTTTCCTCTCTTCCCATTTGTCTTTCCTAATTATCCATTTTCTCCTCTTTGTCTTTCCCTTTATCCTTTGGTCTCCTTCTCCTTCCTCGCCCTGCTTCTTCTGTCTTATCTGCAGATCACCACAGACCTGAGACATCGGTGTACAGACAGTCACACAGGGACATCGGCTTCTGCTCCCATGGCTGCTGCCATTATTGCGCTGGCCCTGGAGGCAAAGTAAGATCCACTTAACCTCATCCTTTCATTTCATCCCTTTGCCCCTTGCTTACTTTCTAAAGATCTCTTGATCTCTAGCCTTGCTGAGCTAAAAGGAGAACGTGCAGAGTGTTTTATATGCTCAATGAGAAAAAAAGCACATGGTTTTGTAATAATGATATAAATTAAATGATAATAATAATTATGCAGTTGCAATCTGAGTAGAAAGGCTTTACAAATTATGACTTAACACAGATTGTACAGGTGTTTGTCCAGAGACGGGCATCACTATATGCATGAGTCTAGAGCACAGGTGTCAAACATGCGGCCTGTGGGCCAAAACCTGCCCGCCAAAGGGTCCAATCTGGCCCATGGGATGAGTTTGTGAAATGCAAAAATTGTCCTCATTAGATGGTCCAATGAAAAGGTGGAAGACCAGAATGACTCTAGGGAAAAGTTATTGGTTTAGTATTTTAAGAGTACGAAGTTCATTATTAGTCTGTGGGAGCCAGGCTTCTTTGGAGCCATTATTTACAGAATTGCACGTCTGCACCAGCTTCACTTTGAAGCCAAGGTCTTTTTTTTTTTTTTTTAGTTCAGTGTAAATCATTGGGTAAGGCACTTTTACCTTGAGTAAGTTGGACCTGAAAAGCAAATCGTAAAATGTTAAATTGATTACTTTTTCAACAAACTGTAATTTATGAAAAATCTTCTTGAATTAACTGCTGACATTCCTGTCAGTGCAACAGCATGTAATGCATTGAGGTGTTTATATGTTCACGAATGAACCATTAGCTGTTTGAGAAGAGGACAAACAAAGTAAACTATCCTTATACTGTACATAAATCTCTCTGTAGACATATTTGTGTTTTCTCTTTCTTTAGTTCAGTATACATTATTTTTAAGTAAGTGGTGGACATGAACACAACTGCTCTAAAAACCTTTCTCTGTTTTAATCCCATTGACATTTGTGGAGAGACGGGCTTTCAGAGCAGATATACGTACTATGCATAGATGTGTGCTCACACATGGATCATTTCATCAGTGTGTGGAGTTGAAATCATTAAAACATATCAGTTTAGTTTTTGTGCATTATGTTGTTAAATTTTCTCTTTCAGTTTTGTCAGATTTGTGTCTGGTTCTAATTTGTCATCGTGTTGAACTGCCCTGAACTTGACAGGATTAAAGAGTCCATTGAGACATTTTGAGGTGGCGGGTGTGCAGAGCTGAAGTGTAGTATGCCTGTACGCTTGGGGCTAGGACACATAACTTTGATATTTCACTATATTATGTAACAGTCTCATGTGATATGTGTCATTGTCACTTGCAGGGGTGTTTCCAGTTTTTAGTGCAGATACTGGAAGCCTTCGCTATTCCTCTGCTGTCACTGGTTTCCTGCATGTTTATAGTGTTTTAATTGTGAATGATGGCATCCGTTCACATTGCTGCATGTGCACTTTGGTACATTTAGCTCCAACGTGGCTGTGTATAACTGAACTTCAGAATGTGATGGAAAAATGTATGCTTTTGTTTTTTTTTTTTGTTTTTTTTTTAAATGTATAGTCAGTGGCGTATAACAGAGACTTGTATTAAATTATATGGTTTCTAAGATCATGTCATCAATACTAATGCACCAAGTTCATGGTTGGAATTTTTTATCTCAAATGAACATTTACAGATGATTGGCTGTTTTGTTTTTGAATGTAGTATGTGTAGCAGAGGCAGCAGTACAGTATTGTTCACTTGATTTCAAATTGTACTCAACAACTGTACCAGACAGATGTTTGGAGTCTGATGTTTCCATGCCAAATATTTCGGCTTGAGGGAGTTGAGATTCATTTGAAAGTCAGATACTTGAGGTTCAATTGAAAGTAAAAGAAAAATACATTCTAAAGGCAGGTTTCTCAGTTGGTTTTAATGTCCTGTCTTGCTCTGATACCTGCCTGATGCCATGGATGAAAACTGTTGATATGCTTTCTTCGTGAGAAATTCATGAACTGATGGTGCAGGTGCAGAGACTCTGAATTGGGCTTTACCCCATCATCACATGTTGAGCAGCTCAGTAGGCTGAGGTCACTTCATTTAACCTGGATAATCCAATCCAAATCCTCCCAATAGAAAATATTCTCGGTTTCCAGGCAGTGCTGGGCACATAAGCCTGTTTCCTCAACAAGATTATCACACACCGCTCCTTGCCTGCCTGCTTTCTTCTTTCTCCTGGCTCTCACTTCCTTTTCTGTCGTGCCTCCACAACTCTCACGATGGTGTTTTTTTTCCTCCTTCAAGGCAAATGCTCTTCCTTCCTTTCTTTCCATTCATGCAGTTTCTCATGTGGATAAACTTGCATGCATACACACGCAGGCAAAGAGTGAAGATGAAAGAGAGAGAAACAGTTTAGACAAACGCCGTGCAATACCGATACTATCAGCGCTTATCTGGTGAATGAAAGCGAGCAAACTTTGTGTGATAAACATGTCAAGACGCCATTACTCCAGACTCCGCTGTGAGGTCTTTTTTCTTGGTATGAGACTAGACTGGAACATGTTACTCCAGAAAGCTTCCCTTGCTTCATCCTCCGTACTTTTTGCCAAGTTGTGTATGTTTTAAGTGTATTGGGCACCTGATTTATCACTGTATGACCCAGCCCAGTGTGAAGACAAGGCCAGCTTTTAGAAATTCTCTTTTCCATTTGTCCATGCAAGTAAAGACATGGAAAAGTTAGTGAACATGCTGGCAGGAGTGAGGAAATTTGGAAGGATAAACAAGATTTGAGTAAGGATAACCTACCAGAAGAATCTCATCTACTGGGAGGTTTTTAAGAAAATAAAGCAGGGACAGATGGGCAGAAAAGAGCGCTGGTTTCACCTCCATTTGCCTGCTTTCAAACTTAAGTGAAAAGAAAGATATTTAAGTGAAAATGCCAATGGATGAGGTCACATTTCTGAACTGAGCTGACGTTGAAATGCAGACATATCAAACAATTTCATGTCCTTCACACACTTCATTCTTTGCTCTGTCCTCGCAGATTTCCAATTTGTGTTTTTATCTGTAATTAAACTTGAGAGAAGCACCAAGTAACATATATTAGACATCCTAATTTGCTGCTGCCTATGGTTTTCCCCAGTATGTGAGCTGCCCCATTAATTAGTATTGGCTTGTTTATGGGAAGGCTGTCATGGCCTAGATAACGATGCCAAAGTCACTTTTAATTAATGACCATAAAACATTTATGTGACCATGATTACACAGTGGCAGATAGGCCTATTAATATTGATCTGATCATTAATTATTCTGATTTTTCATACTACTTGTCTTTGTAGCCATCCTTTAATTATTTTTACTCTATTTCTGATTTTCATCTATTTCATTCAATTGCATTTGATAAGACGCTGCTGGTTTGTTCTTCTTAAAATGGAGAGTAACCTCTGAGGCTTATGTTGCATATATCCTTCTATAAATGGCTTTTTAATTTGATTCCAATCACATACCTACCACCTCAAAGCTGTTTGACTTAATATAACCACGTTAAGTGCAAAAACGTTTGGCTGAACAGTCCATTAATTTAACTGGGTGGGGAAAAAAAAGAGAAAATGTGAAAAGTTCAGCTGTCTCACAGGCTCTAAGTGTTGTGAAAAATTAATTGCTGAGGATAAATTTTCTGTTCGCGCTGTGAATAAAATCAGGATTACCGTACATGACTGAAATGCGTCATGAGTGGTTGGTAAAACCCAAATGGCAGATGTCTATACGCAGCATTACCCAAGAGATACGCACAAAACAGCAGCCAAGACTTTTATTCTCCTGGTGTGTTTTCACTTAAGAACATCACAGAAAGCAGTGACGGAAACGTATTATGAAAGTGACTCAGCAGGCAAAGACAGAGTTCACTCAGGACAGATGCATTTTATGACCTGGCCTCTATCCTCCGCTTCACCTGTGTACCTTTCTTAACCTCCACAACCTAAATATTAAACAAACACTAAATATATAAATTTTAGGTCGGTGGCCTCGGAGTATTGCAGACTTTGGAGGTCTCAGATGGAGAGGGAGTGACATGAGGGGAGGGAGCGGAGCATCTGGTCGGCATATGAGATGGAAGGGAATCCCAGGAAACTTGGTGACCCACTTCTTCCTGGTTTTTCCCTTTAATGTAGCATTGGGAGATCAAAGCAGTCGAGACACATGGCTGCCATCCTGTAATGGATCTCACGTGAGATTTGAGGGACTAGGGATGGATGAACGGGCATCTCTTCTCTTCATCCCAGCTGCAGTTTTCCCTCCTAGTAACCCACCACAGACTATATTACAGTATTCTGCGCTCCCTTTTTGCATTTAAGCCCCATTCATCCTCTTTTGCATCCCCCTGGCATAAAATGTTTCTGCCCATCTGCTTGCCATCATTTTATTTATGGATCTTAACCCTTAAAAACCTAGAATTATTTTTGTGGTGAGTTCCAAAGGTTTTTTTTTTTTTTTTTTTCCGCCTCCACATTCAACATTTCCAGAGTGTTTTATCACCCTTTTTTTTGTAACATTATCCTCTACACCCTGCATTATTCAGCGAAAATCATTTATTTACCTATATTTGATTTACTAATCATGTAGATTACCATAAAATCCCAGTAAATTCAAAGGTCATTTAAAAATAGAGGAAACGGAGGAAAAAAAACTACTTTTTCAGCAAAATGTGTCATTAACTGAATATATAAGCACGCATCTACAACTGCTGTCATTTGTCAAACTATGCTGGTTTTACAGGTGAATCGGTTTTCTAGAAGATGACCGTGTTTCCACGTTCACTATGGAGTCTGAATATCCAAATAGATCATATCCGATGATGATGAGAAGCTGAGAAACCACATTTTACTTGAATTATTTTCATTTAATGATCGGGTTAGGGGATCAATGGTTATTAAACATTTTAGACTAGTTGATGCTTTTAGTTGTTTGTTGTTTAGGACATGAAGGGTTAACTAGAAAGCTTAATATTTTGTCCACCAAAGTGAACCAATTTATCAGTAATGTCTTGAGTAATTCCCTTTTTATCTTTAGTAACCCTGCATACAAGTGTAATTTGACATTTCAGACCATAAGTGGAAAACCATTTGATATTTTTCTCCAGACTTTCTACAACTTGTCCACTTTGTTTTGGAAGGGTTGCCTGTACTTTTATGCTGCTAATCATAGCATTGTTGGAGCAGAACTAGAAGACCACTTATACAGATTCTAATGGCTTTTGTCTTTACCCTCAAAGTTTTTATGTTCCTTTTTTAATCCCTGTTACATTTTGTTACCTGCCATCATTTTCTTTTCTGCCATTATTTTACTCCTACCACCACAAGTCATTGAGAGGCTATGAGTAGTCTACTGTTTTAGTTCAGCTATTCAATAATTTAGCTCTGTTGCAAATGCACACAGCATAAATGTGTTAAATTAATCATGTTTTGTATTGTGTGTTTTCTTCTCCTAGTCCTCTTCTAACATGGAGAGATGTTCAGCACATCATTGTAAGGACTTCTAGAGCTGGACATCTGAGCGCTCCTGACTGGAAGACCAATGCTGCTGGATACAATGGTACAAATACACACAGACACACTACTTGAAGTATCCCAGCATGCAGAGGAAATTTATGATGGAAAAAGTGCTGCTTTAGAAGTATTAGACCACCTGTGTTTTCAGCAGAAGTTAGACATATAGACTATAACCTCTTTATTACCTCCGCCGAGGAGGTTATGTTTTTGCCGGCGTTTATCTGTTTGTCTGTCTGTCTGTTTGTTTGTTTGTCTGTCTGTGTACAAAATAACTCAGAAAGTTATGGACGGTTTTCGATGAAATTTTCAGGATAGCTTGGGAATGATACAAGGACCAATCGATTAGATTTTGGTGAAGATCCGGAAGGA
>JAQQZY010000029.1:27205974-27219849 GCA_030068375.1 Ostorhinchus rueppellii
CATAACTTCCTTGGCGGAGGTAATTATTGTCTTGATGCATGTTGATCTAATACTTAGGCATGAAATCCCTTGAAAGACATAATGATGGAATATTATGTACTTGATAATAAATCAGGAGAAATGCGTCATTAAACTGGTGTCTACTGGTATCTAACCAGTATCTGGGCTTCACTTGGAGTATTTATTGTTCTGACATGCAGAACTAGTTGTACTTTCCCCTTTTTACACAAATATCCGTAATTTTAAAACATTTTTTCTACTTAAGATTCAGTGGGTTTAAGGGGAAACATTATTTTCCATGTTATATAATGATGGATACAAAACGTTAAAAAAAGACAGAACATACGAGATATAAATGAAATGAAAGAATATGACATTTTTTGTCTTTTTGCTGACATTGGGAATTGATGCTTGTGGGTAAAAAGTTAATGTTCAACAATAGTCGTGATATTATATTAAAATGATGTGAAGTTCAAGTAATTTTACACAGAAACAAAGACCTACTTTTTTACTTTTATGCTTTGAGTAAAGAAATTAAATCAGTACCAGGGATTTTTTTGTATTATCTGTAAAACCTTTCTGGCCCTTCTCTGTTTCCTTCTGTATGTTGTCAGGTGTCGTTTGGTTAATCTTCATTTTTTTTTTTTTTTTTTGGTGAATAGTCTGGTTGGGAAAAAAAAGTCTACCTTTTTCTAAAATGCCTTTTAGTAATGATTTACAGGTGGACAATCTGTGGATTATATTTAAAAGATGCTTCCTTGTTCTCCCAGGTTGGAACACCAGTTTATAATAAACAGCTAAATTCAATGGTGTTAACACACACATACTGTGTACTTAGGATTTTGTGTTATGTTCAGTGAGGATGCATGCCAGCCTGAATGAAAGTAAAAGGAATGAAAGAGACTGTGTATATCTTATAATTATGTCTATATATTGGTATGCAGCCAAGTCAGTGTAAGTCCTGGCTGCTCTGAAAGTCTTTGGCAGCAGATCTGATGTGATGTGATCCAAGTTCAATCATAACATTTCAACAGGCCAAAATGTAGTGGATATTTTTTCCTTTGAAATGCTGGCACTGCTGAGTACTGTGTTGTGTTAAATGAGCTTTCTAGACTTTTCATTTTGCCAGGCTGCCGGTCAATTGCTGCCTCTTCTCAGCTCGTCTGTGCTTCTTTTCATATTTCATAGTAATGTAATTAATTGAATAAACTACCCAATGGGATCTATGCATTGCTAAGAAACAAATTTTACATGTAAGAAGTTAAAACTTAAAATGTTCCTCATTTAAATATGCCAACAACTTGGATGTTAGACAAGATTAACTGATCAGATCTTAGTAGATACTCCTGAAACAGACATGTGAAGGTTAATTTTTTTCTTTTTTTGTTTCTTGACCGTCTTTCCATATCCCGTATTCACCCCTTAATGATTTATAGGGTCCTGAAAATCTATGAAAAAACCTCACTTCCTCATTTACAGTCTCCTCCTCTATGCTCTTACCATATGACTTTCCATGAAACATTCTTGTGAAATGTACAGCTCTGATGACTAAACCTCGTCATTCTTAGGTTTCCCAGAAAAGTGATCAGATATGATGTTCACATTTCTTTTTGACATTCCTCGTCGCTACATGTCCATTTGCATCGTGTCAAAGCGTGTCGCTGCCCTTATTCTGCTTTTTGAAATATTCATCTGCATTCCTCTCTCAATGTTACAGTCGTCTTTTTCATTCCTGCCACTTCAGCCTTTAGACGTTTCCACTCTATCCTGTCCTCCCTTGCCATCTCTTCACTCTGCCTTTTGTCCTCCTGTTTTTTTTTTCATTTCCTTCCTTCTCTTTCCTTTCTCCACTTTCCTCACATTGCCTCTTCTTCATCATTGTCTTCCTCCTTTTCTCCCTCTCTTCTCTTCAAACCCACCCAGACGTCTGTTTCCTATTAGCCACTGTGTGTGACTGGCTCTCTCTGTCTTTCAGATTCCAACATTTGCAGAAGATGTCCAGAGAACTGCAAGAAGTGCACCACCTCAAATCTCTGCACAGAGTGTAAACCAGGGATGAGGTAAACTGGCAGCCATGCTGAGCACAGCTTAACAAGAGCTACTAATTAGTGTCTGGAGCATCACTGTTTTCAGTGTCAGCCATGTTTGTGCAACAGTCTTGTTGTGTCTGTTGCTATGCAATTTGTGATTATACAATCTCATAAGGTTCAGTGTTAGAACATTTTACTGTTACAGAAATTTTATCATAATGGATCTTAAATAATTTTCATTTCCTTTTAATTGGCGTAGAAACAACACGTTGGTTTACTTTAAGAACATAGTTCTGTTTATTTCAACTCTATTTATATGAGATAAATAACCACTGGGAGTGTATTTTGTGCTGTAGATTGTAATCAGATGGACTCAGAAAGGTGCAGTCTCTGGACAGAACCAACAGTAAAAGGGTATTTTAGTCAGTTAAAAAGAAGGTATTGATATTTTCACAGCTTCACCTTGTCTTCAGAAGGTCATTTCTTTTGGTTCTACATTTGCTCAGTGTATAGGCCACAGACCCACTGTGTTTAAAAAGGGATGATGGCAGGTAAAGCAGTGACAATATCCTAAATATAACATACACTCATACCAATGTTGACACCCCCCCCCAAGATGCTACATCTTCAACCAGTACATTACTGTACATTGCTTTGCCTCCTGCAGAATGGGCTCAAATCCACTACAGGTTACACATCAAGTATGGTTAAAGACCTTGTATAGCTCCACTTAAAATAATCCAAACGACCCTTTTAGCACTGGTTTATTTTCTGACACCCATGCCATCTTAACTGCTTGAACTCTGGTGTTCAACCGTTTATTGCCCTCATAGAGTCTGCTGCTCATTAAAAACACACAGTCAGTGGCTGAGTGTGACCCCCTGTCACAGGTTGTTCTCATGGTTTGGTCTTTTTCATCAATTTGGACTGAATGTCATTGTTGTGGTTTCAGGGTAAAAAAACCTTTTGTGTTTATGCACTTGTACAGTAAAGAATTACAGTGTTGGTACTCCAGACAAACATGTTGTGATACAGTGTGGTTTGAGTTCGCAGCATGAATCAGTGAAACCAGGGTTTCCCAAGTGTTTTCCACTCGGGACCCAAATGGCGTAAACTGTATTTCACCCTATGACCCATGCGTATTAAAGTCTGCGTATCCTTGTATCGTGTGGAGACCCACAAGAAGTCAAGCTGTTGCCCATTTTAGGTTGTGAATGTTACTTTGAAGAACCCCTCATCTAAACCATTTAGTTAACCATGCAGACATGCTCCAGTTCATTTTCTGGCCACTTGCATTGCAGTCTTTTCAAACCACCCCATCTACACTTGACTGGACAGAAGACAGGGCGTTTCAAAGTGCTGGAATTCCTGATGGGTCACGAAGAAAACGCGTGTGAAGTGCTGGAAACATATTGCGGTCTTGAACCTGGCTTTAAGTATTTAGTGTAGCCAGAGGTGGAGGTGGGGACACTTGTAAGCCATAATTTCTTCTGAATACCAGCAAGACCACAGTAAGACGCATACACGGATGCATAGACATGCAGAGAGGCTCCTCTTGCCCATTCTGTGCACTATTCATGGTCGCTTAAATGTTGAGGAGGAGGAGAGGACTGGATGAAACCGTTTCTGGGAATCGTTAGCTAACACAGACCAGCTGTTTTTCAGCTCTGTGCAGCAACCTGTCCTCACGGTGACTTTGCAGAACTGACTTTATACTCTCCAAACCCACTTTTGATTCACCTCTACATCCACATCTGGCACTTCCAGCATTAGCTGAGAACTGTGGGTAAAACAACAGGTTTGACTACACTGAATAATTTAAGGACGCTGTCACACTCCTATATGTTGGTCAGGAAGTGAACAAAAGGCCACTGGGTATTTTATAAATCCACATAAGTAATAACATCCCCAGAACTGCAGTTTTTGCTTTATTCATAAATCTTTGCTAACAGGAAAAAGTACTAATAAAGGCCAACTTCACTCACTGCAATAAACATGATGAGCTTTCTTTGTATAAAATCTCAGGTGTAGCTGTCTTAATGAGTTGGTTAAAAGAAGGTAAAATATATAGATTACCTAAATACTACATGTACTATGCTAATATTTTCTTCTCTATATATCTTTCCTGCTTCTCTTCAGTCTCCAGGGAAACAAATGTCAGTTGACATGTGATCCAGGGACGTATTATAACGGCCACAGAAGGACATGTGAGCCCTGTCATCGAGCCTGTGCCACATGTGCAGGTAAAAAGTCTTAAGGCATTGAAGAAAGGATCAGGGCTTAATGCAGTACCAGTAATGTTCTGATTTGCCACGATCTAATAATAAACCAAAAGTAGTTACACTTTTCATAATGGCATTAAAGATTTTGTTGTTTTGCATTGACTCCTTTAGCAAAGTGTCTGTAAAACCAAATCTAGTGTATAATCTGTCAATTCTTAGTCAAAATGAGTTTATAAATGACAAAAATGTGTTCCACAACTCACTACATACAGACTAAACACACTCAAAAGCTGGATTTCATTAATGTTAAAAAAGCCTATGATGCAACACTGTACATCACGAGCTGTAACTCGAATCCTTATAAAAGAGTTTAGTGGATAATGTTGACACACATTCCATTTACTTTCTATAGCAGAATGTATCGTTTCAGTCTTAGTGTGTTGATTTCTCTGTAGCTTTTGTATTTAACGTGTGATCTATTATGCCTGAAACAACACGTCTGAATGAGTATTCGTTTGTTTTGCAGGTACAGGTATAGAAGCATGCACTAGGTGTGCTGACGGCTACATTTTAGAGGACTGGCGGTGTGTGTCAACGTGCAGCACTGGCTACTACCTGTCAGAGCAGATGTCAGACAATGGGCAGGTGCAGAGGTCCTGTAAGAAGTGAGTCAGCACACCTGCCAACACATCCACACTGACTTTTACCTCTGTCTCTAAGCCTTCCCTTCTACTCCTTCTGCTTCACCAAATGTTTGGGTTCTCATTTAACACGTTGAAAAACTGAGCAGCAGGGGACATCCGCCTTTTTAATCTTTTTTTTTTTTTTTTTTTGTTGCTCTTCACCTCATGGGAACTATAGTATTTAGAGGTTAAAAGATCAGCATTAGTCACAGCCTACAGGATTGTGTATCATAATTTAACAAGCTTTCCTAATTTCAGTCAATTGGTGCAGGGATGTGTCTAAATGCACCGTAAACACACTCATACTCTCATGTTTAATGATGTCTTTCCCTCCTCTAACACCTCAGTCAGACTCCTCCAGAGTCAGACATCTTGTCTACAGAGCCTTTTCTTATCATTCTGGTGGTAGACTCGCCTCCCTGCTGTTTTTTTTCCTCCCACTGTGAATTATTTATTACTCACTTGACCCCTCACCCTTTCACCTTACTTACTTGATTTCTTCACTCTTTTTAATCTCCCTTGTGGTCTAATCATCCTATGAATGTTTCTTTATCTTTTTAACTGTTGCCTAATTTTGCCTTTCCCCTCCGATTTGACACAAAGTTAAAGAATGTAACTACAATGTACAGTGCCTGTCCAAAGTTTGGAAGACACCCATATGGCAATTGGGGAGGAGCTCAGGTCCGCCTCCTTAGGTCCACAACAAACCCCACCAGAACTCCACTCCCTCCCCCTCAGTTTAAAACAACCCACTACTATTTCTGTTTTTCAATTTTATCTCCTGATGAACAAACTAAACTATGAACTTGAATAAGTACAAGATTACCCAAAGACACACCCAAATCGGCAACATGGGATTGTCAGGCGTCACGTCATAAGTCATTCTATTATTCTTGTTCTTCAGTACATCAATACCAATGCTTATCCAAACCATAATTTATCCTAAACAGATCCTAGAACTCTAGAGCCTATAGCAGTGGCCCACACTTTAACTACCGCACAAGACGGATTTAAAAAACAAACAAAAATGAATAACAAAGAAAAAAGGCCTCCTAAATGAATAGCCTCTGAGTACACCAAGCTCCCCTTTGTACACCCTGATAATGTGTACGCCATCTTCTGTCTTAGAGGATATGTGTTATCTATAGTAGTGTTGGAATCAAACCCAGGACCTTCAAGCTGAGAGGTGGTGATGATTGTTGTTGTTGTTGTTGTTATTATTATTATTATAAAAAGCTTAAAAAATTGCAAGATATCCAGTGTTAATTCAACAATGTGGCTAACTTTTCTAACTTGCCCAGTTATCTATGACTTTTTTCTTTTGTTCTTGTCACGTAATGTTTCTTTTCAGTCTTTTTTTCAGTTGTTAGGTTTCTTCAAAGACTATGCACAAGAATAGCTGAATAAGTAGCCACTATACCAGATTAATTTGTCTGTGATGGGTATTGTTTATTCATCATGTACCTTGCGATGGTTTCACTTTGGCCATTCGGGAGCTTTTGTCACTTGTTTTTCAAATGTCAATCATTGAACCAAAACACTCAGAACTCAGAGCTGTGTCCAGTGGTGAAAACAACAGCAGTACTTCTAGCTTATATGACTTTGTCATTTTCTTTGACTCTAAAAGTAATTTCTTAGTGGTTTTCATTCCATCTAATCATTTTCTATATGTCTTTGTACAGCACTTTCAGCACTTTGCACTGTTGTAAATGTACTATATAAATAAACTCGACCTTGACTTTCTGATGTTTCAGTCCAAGGCACTGTGGCGTTAGTTTTTCCCATCATGAGACACCAGTAGAATGACTCGCTACTCCCTCTAGTGGTCACACAAATGAGCCGGACCGGATCTGAATATATTTACTGTGCATCTCTATCATCTTTATTTTTATTTTATTTATCTATTATTTGATTTTTATCTTTATTATATTTGATCCTTGTCACTAATTTCACTAAAGTCACTAACACCCCACTAATTTTTAGACTATTTTTTAAAATAATTGAAAGTAGAAGTATGATTTATGTTCCCTTTAAAGTCAATTTAATGTGTGAAATCCTTGATGTTAGAAAAAAATAAACATGGTGCAAAAGGTATCTAATTTTTGGTGCATTTTTGACAGGTGTGACCATAGCTGCTATGAGTGCTTGGGACCTGGTGAAAGAAATTGCAGCAGCTGTGTCAGTGGATACAATCTGGAGGCAGGAGCCTGCGTGGTCAGCACCATCTGCAAAGATGGTGAGTTGTCAGCTTTCTTATCTGCAAAGTGATCTTGATGTGTTTATGTTATACACGGTGCCTTGAGAGTGGAAGTGTGTAGTCCAGTAGTACATTTTTTTTATGGCAGTCCGCTGTGAAATCTCTGTACCAAGGAGGCAGGAGAAGTCTTAAATTTCATTCATCATGGTATGCTTTCAGTGTTAAAAGTTAAATGTAAATTGTGGTGTCGCTCATCTAGGCTAATCAAAAGCTTAAGCTCACCAGAAGTCTGATACTGGTTTTAATCTAAACCTAATTTAATCTGAATGCAAAGGCTAACTTCATTGACTAAAACCTCAGAGTTCACCTGTGTTTTATATTTTCCAGCTTCGTACTAACTTCTTGAATCTAACTGTTCACTGTGGTAGCTTCAAAGCAGTAAGGCGGCCTGTCCTTGCCTTTTCCTTCATGCTCTTTACTTGAGGTCTTTTTAAGGCAGCGCATATTAATACAATGTAAAATCTGTCTTGGATTACAGTTACTCATGAGCTCACCTTTAGTCTGGATTCATTTTTAATTTTTTTTTTTTTTTTTTTTTTTCCTCAAAGCATGTCCTAATTCCTTTTCCCTTTTCTAGTCTCTGAAGTGTTTGTCTTAACCAACACCTGCTTTTCTGCAGTAAATTTTGGATTTATCTGGCTTATTTACACATACTTTCCATTTTCTGTTTGCTTTTCTTTTTGCTGTAGTATTTTCAAATTGTGCATGTTTGACTTATGTGACTTTGAGTGTAAATATTTCTGTTTCTACTTTTTGGCTCAAGAGATGTGTGATTATGAGGCTCCAAGAGCAGCTTGTGATTTGTTGCTCTAGCTGTGAACTCCAGATTAGATAAAGGTCTGAGGAGAAAAATATGCTATCTGTACCACATTTCAGTAGAATACTTTCCTTAAAGTGCACCCTCTGTCTGTTTCCAACACATTAATCCAAAGGTTACCTATTTCACATTGATGGAACTTTAATTATTGCATTTCACAGATTAAGTTGCCATCATGAAATGATAGATTTTACAACTGGAATGCTTTGATCGTCAAAGAATTGGCTCATTAGGCAGACTGGGGATCCACTTTCTATCATGTGAAATGACACAAGTTGTGAATTTGTGAAATCTTCAGTTTGCTAATTGTGTGACGTTTGTTTTCTCTCCCCCTCTCTCTCTCTCTCTCCCTCTCTCTCTCTCTCTCTTTTTTTTTTTTTTTATCTCCACAAATCTGATTTTCCTTTCTTGTGACGTGGATCCAATCACTCCACCGGACTACAATCATTTCCCGCCTCGATGACCATCACCTGTGATTGGATCATAAACTTCCTCTTCTGACCTGAACCCTCCCTTGACCAATCAAACGGCTCTGCCTGCCATTCAACCATTTCTAATGATTCTCCCCGGTGTGTGTTTGCATATGTTTTCATTGTGTGTGTGCGCGTGTGCATGTTCCCCCCTCCTGCCTGCAATCTCTCCCTGTATCTCTTCTTCCTGGTCTGTGGAAAGCAAATGAAGAATCTTGGGCAGAAGGCAGTTTCTGCGTGCTCGTTAAAAAGAACAATCTTTGCCAGAGGAAAGTGCTGCAGCAACTGTGCTGCAGAACGTGCTCGCAAAAGGGTTGACGGGACATACTCACTGGGCATAAAAGGGAGCGCAGGGGGGACGTGGGGGCACAGGGGGCACCCCTCCTTCTCAAACCCCCTGCCCACTCATTCACAGTCACATAATTTATAAGAGAATCTGTGCCTCTTAAAGGGACTGCATCGGAGGTGCGATGACAGGACTACAACAAACCTACCTTTTTTTCTGTACTGGGACACATATGTACGTGGTCAGGGCGTCAAATGACTGGGACTTATTTCAAGAACAAATGAGCAAATGAAAACAAAAGTGAAAATATACAAATGAATAAAAGTGTCGGTATTTTGTGACCAAAGCATCGATGCCAAAATAATTGAACCTTCTTTTTTGTTGCCAGTGTAGTTAAAACAGGAGCCGCTCTCAGCCTGTGAATCTCCGAATACGTCTGTGTGCATTTTCATTTTGGCTCCTCTTCCTCCGGTTTTTCAATGTTAATGATGAACAGATGGAAACTGATAATACAGTAGGAAAGGCCCTGTTTTTTTGCCTGTAAATATACGTCAAAGGAGAAAAAAAAAGAAGCTCACTCAGTAATGTGAAAATAATGTCTGTCTGGGCTGACTTTGGCTGTTTAGGGCAGTGAAGACAAATTCACACATACAGTTATATACACACACTCATACACACAGCATAAAGATACATATGTACCACATGCATACACATGATCCTATGCTCGTATATCAGCCTCCACTTGAAGTTATAGGTGTGTCACTAAGACTGATGCATGTTGCTGACCAGAATCACCTCATTACGTTTATTTAAAAATATAAACCTGCCCTTCTGAATAGTGTGTGTGTTTGTCTTTAATGGTGTGTGCGTGCAGAGGAATGCCATTAATTCTTGATGTTAAGCCCAGACGGCATTGATTCATTCCAGAGGTACTACAAGACGAGTCGATAGTCATTCCTTCCGGAGCTTTCTGCAGGAAAGGAAATGCTGCAGTGAGTTATAATGAATTTGTGGTACTAGGGATGCACCGATGCCCATTCTTCACGCATGATGCAGATTCTGGAAGCTAAACCTTTAAAATTTTCTTAAAACTGAGTGCTGGTTCCATCCATTACTGTGACTACACTACACTATTAATTTACCACTGGATAAAATATCTCAAATACAAAGCATCTATGTTACAGAAATTAGCAGTTATACTCGTGTTTTTTGTTTTGTTTTTTTTTCTCCATGCTATTTGTTACCCAGTTAAAGGGAATTTTGTCCAATAATATTATATTACTCTATAGGGCTTCAGTTTTCTATCGGTGCATCCCTACATGTTAATGCTCCGAAATAAAATAGAGTTTTAGAAGTTTCTACTCCTTATCATTCCATTATAATTGCAATACATATCAGCTGAAGTATTGCTCTACACTTTCAACACAGAAGGTCAATGATCGGCACAGAAATGATTCTGTCGTTCACATTTCAGCTGCAAATGAAGGTCTCAGACAGGCAAGTGGGCCACAGCCGGCGGTGGTGCGAATCACAGCTGGAACCAATGCACTTTCAGTTCAGAATGCATTAAATTAGTTTCAACTTTAAATCTGGAAATGTATTTGGCTGCAGAACTTCTGTCATTCCAAGAAAAATGATCAACATCAATTTCTCAATGTATATTTTTAGAACTGGAAGTGATCTGCTGGCGTCACTGCACTACCACAAGTGTTTAAGACGCGTTCGATGATACTGAAGCCAAAAAACACACGCTCGCTTTTTTGGCTTCAGACGTCTTTTCTCTCCTTCTGTCTGTCTCTGATCCATACCTGGTGAAAGTCAAAGGTTATTGTGGTGGTGCTGGTTTCTAATAAAGGGCAGCAAAATAAAGTTTCAGATTCTTATTCTATTTGTGTGGGTTTTCACACCTGCAGCTTGAGCATTTACAGTATTAGATGAATTGTTGTACTGTCAACTGGTTATGGTTCTTGATGATTTGTAATAAAGATTGATGAATCCTCTGTTTTGGTTAACAAAAACTTATTCTTGGTCATTGTTTTAAGATGACTTGAATTGACTTTAGATTGTGTGGTAGTAGAAACACACACACACACCCTCGTATAAAAGCTGTTTTTATTGTGTACCTGTGACATATCTGTGACAATGCATTATTAATGTTACTCAAAGTCCTAGTTTTGAAAATCTTTTTTTACTTAAGTGTTCTTATTAAAATGTTTAATCTGTTCATGTTTTTGTTTTCTTTTAAGTTTTTTTTAGTTTTTTTTTAACGGTGTTATTTCAGCCGTCTGCGTCCTACAGAATATCAGTTTCCGACCTTTGTTTGTCATGAGTTATTTTTCTAATTCATGAAAGGGAGTAACATTGAAATGCAGATTGTTTCTTTTAGAAACTCTTTCGGCACTTGATCAGATTGATTAAATGAAAGTTCCAAATGCTGCAGGCAAAGCACTTAACAGGAGACATGTGCGCTCAATGACAATTAGGTAGAAAAGCAGGTTAGCAACGCAATGATGCACAGCTTTAGTTCAGGTGCAGACGGAGTTGAGCCAATTTTAGAGCAACTTTCCCTCTGTGGTTTGTCTCTTGGCTGGTACTGATTTAACATAGACACAAACACTATTATATATTATATTCCAGTCACAAAATTCTTTGATTCAAAAAGATAATTCACATTTAACATTCATGAAGTAAATGCTCTTGACTAACTGAACTTTAACCCTTTCATGCGTACTGGTCACTACAGTGGACAAGCTTTTCTCCAGTTGTTCTCCTGTATATTGATGGGTTTTGTTGTTTTAGTTCCATATCAGCCAACACAGTGTCATCCCATACACTGACATTCATACCATTACTGTAACTGGGCTGTTCTTGATGAACCCAATCTAACATGTTTGAGTGTAAATCAGTTAATTGTTATTAGGTTGTTTTTTGTTTTTTTTTTGACATTTTTTTCTGCATATCTGAATGAAGTGAATGTGAAAAAACATCAGATTAGCAGCATTAAAAAAGTTTTTATTGCGTAGTTTTTAATTTTGAACATGCAAAGAAACTAAAAACCAAACAAAGCAAAATATGAGAAAAACAAATGACATTTAAATGTACAGAATCTACCTTCTAGGACGTGTTGGTCTGAATTTTGCACAGATGGAAGGGAGCAGAAATGAATATAAACTTAAGTTTTCCATATCACTTTCTGATATTAGGTTTTAAGCTGAGTGGACATTTTTGTAATGGCTTAAAAAATTGTTTTTTTTCATGCCTAAAGAAGAACAAAAACACTAAAGTAGCATAATTCATGCATGAAAGGGTTAACATTAAATGAGCATGTATTTGCAGTAAATGGGCAGTAACAGTCGCCTATCACAAACATATCTAATTTTCAGTGTGCTTCTACCCTCTCCACTGTTCACGTAATCATATCCAGGCATTTTTTTTATTTACATAGTTCAAACATAGGCTTCTATTATACTTAATGAGAATAAATAATATCCAGTTCACACTGAAGCTTTTATAATTAAACCTTTAGAACATTTTTGCCCATTCTGTTTAGTTCCTCCACTTGTATTTAGAATTAAACATCGATTTACCTGAAAATGGTACCATGTGGTTTAACGGCAACATGTGATCATTGTAACAAGGCGAGTATCCAAAACACAAGAATAAATGGGGGAAAAAAAACAAAGATGAAGGAATATTTATGGATGCATGTTTTAAATGTATGTGATGTACTATTATATTACATATGTGCGAAGTTTTGGAAAATTTTGGAAACTGAAGATTTTTACCCATAAATGTAATAAATCCCCGCAAAAATAATTTTTATTACGTTTGTGTTAGGCAACGGTTATTATGTAAAAATCTAGAAGTTTGTATTACGTTTGTGGGGTTAACAGGTTTTTGCAGAAGCTAATGTGAACACTGTCAACCTCAGTTATTTCCATCTGTGTTGTAATACTCCGTTTTTATGACTGTGGCTCGTGGCCTTTGTTTATGACATGATATATAGCGGCACGCTGGTTTATTCTTTCATGCAGTAACACGTTAAACCTTGTTTTTCCCTCTTGAGCCGTTCAACCTTGCTTTTTCAGATGTACAGTCAGACAGAGGTGTTGTTTCCTGCAGACTTGCACATTGGGAGCATTGCATTACATTGCATTACTGCAGTTAATGTTTAAATACACGGATCAGCCATAACATTCTGACTACTGACAGGAAATAGAAAAAATATTGGTTATTTTATTTCATTTCAGTGGTACTTTTCACTGGGTTGGTTATATTAGACAACATGTAAACATTCAGTTGAAGCTGATGTGTTGGAAACGGTAAAAAGGGCAACGTAAGGAACGGACTTTGACAAGGGCCATGTTGTGGTGGTGATGCCTGAGTTAGAGCACCTCCGCAGCTGCAGCTCTGATGGGAGGTTCTGAAGAAATAAATCTGGTCCAATGAGGCCCACCTCTCTACTTCCAGAACTTCAGGGATCTGCTGTAACGTCTTGGTCCAAACAGTGGCGGATTTAGCAAATTGGGGGCCCAAGGTGAGGGAATGTATGGGGGCCCCCTTCGTATGATTAAAAGTATGAAGATGTAAATTAAAGTAAAGGTCACTGGACAGAAAAATAAGGTTTCCTTCAAACACTTCTTTACTCCAAAATGAAGATGGTTGCTACTGAGTGTGTTTATCTTTTGCTCTGGACACATTATGGACTAGTCCGCAGGTGTCAAACATGTGGCCCGGGGGCCAAATCCGGCCCACCAAAGGGTCCAATCTGGCCCGCAGGATGAGTTTGTGAAATGCAAAACTGACAGTGAAGAGATTATCAATTACATCAATATTATTATTTGATTTCAATTCACGTTCCACATACAGACCAATTGGATCTCAAGTGGATCAGAACCAGCAAAATACTATTGTAATATCCTATAAATAAAGAAAAATGTAATTTTTGTCTTTATTTTAGAGTACAAAAAAAAGTGAAATTACATGAAAATGTTTACATTTTTACAAACTATCCTTTTACAAAAAAAAAGAAAAACCTGAACAACTATAAACATTCCAATTTCGAAGAGTAAGTGCATTTTTACCAATATTCTGCCTCATACTAAATGTT
>JAQQZY010000029.1:27265050-27279323 GCA_030068375.1 Ostorhinchus rueppellii
CTCGCTACACAGATGGAGCGTTGTGATTGGATCGGTTCATTTGTACCGGACCTGGCTGAGGCTCTATGGAGCGTGCCTAGACCAACGATTCAGGCAAAAAATATTTTTCACCACTAGAGGCGGGCTAGTTTACTAGGCTAGAATAAAAACCCTCAGGAAAAAAATCTTAAAGTTCTCATAACTCATGCATGAAAGGATTAATTTCCTGTGTGTTCTGCCCAGGGGAAAATAAAGTTCAATCTAATGTAATGTAATGTAATCTAATCTATTCTAATCAAGTGTAATCTAATCTAGTCTGATCTAATCTAGTCTAATTTTATATAATCTAGTCTAATCTAATCTAGTGTAATCTAATCTAATTTAATCTAATCTAGTCTAGTATAATCAAATCGAATCTAGTCTAATCTAGTCAAGTCAAATTGAATCTAGTCTAGTCTAATCTGATCTAATCTAGTCTAATCTAATCTAATCTGGTCTAGTCTAATTGAGTTGAGTCGAGTCGAATCTAGTCTAGTCTAATCTAATCTCTCTTCTTTTTTTTTTTTCCAGTGGAGTGCTTCCTGGGGGAAAACTTTGTACTGAGAGATGACTTTGAGGGACAGTTCAGCTCTGTCAGAGTCTTTGTCACCGTCTGCATCCTCCTCATTATCTGTGTAGGTGCAGGCGTCTTCGTTTTCCTCAACACTCGCCTGAAAACCATCTTCACAAATAAAACCAAAGCAGGAGGCTACGAGAAACTGGGCACCAACGGTGTCGCCGCCTCACAGCCTCCCACCACCTCCTCCTCTTCATTTGGGGATTACAGTGACCGAATCATCACATGTGAAGATGATGATGATGATGAGGAAGAGGATGAAGAGGATGATATTGTGTACATGTCACAAGATGGGACAGTGTATCGGAAGTTTAAGTATGGGCTGTTGGATGATGAGGAGGTCGACCTGGAGTATGATGATGAGAGCTACTCCTACACATGAAACGCACCTTTACTGAATCAGTTCTTTCCACCGTTGAAAACCACTTGAATGAGAGTGGGACGAGTGATGTTGAGCTGCAGAGACGTTGAAATATGATGGTGCATTCAGCAGGTGGAGTAGTTGGAACCAAGGACCAAAACATTTCACAATCACAAAGCCGTTGGAAACCTCCCAGCCACTTATTAATCAATACATTGATGACAATCTCGTGTGTTTGATTTTGCTTGGATTTCCTTTGTGCAATAAATTTGTTTCTGTTTTAGTAAGTGCATCCTGATAAATACCTACTCCTCTGTGTTTGTTGCATTTTAACCCCAAAATCTAAACAGCCGCACAAAATAAAAGTATCCACTAAAATGTTTAGTGGATACTAGAATACTTTCGCTATAAAAAGTAACACCGTCACTATCGACAGGCAGAGCCGGCCCAAGGCAAAAAGTACTTGTCAAAAAAATAGATAGAAAAATATGACAACACATGACAAATTAGAGTGGTTTTCTGTTATTTTCAACTGTGGAATGTCTAACAAAATGAAAAAAAAAAGTCATGGGAGGAGCCTAAAAAATGCTCCAAAATTACTGAAAAATTAGGAATTCGAGAACACAAAATTTCTAAAAAAAAAAAAAAAAAAAAAAAATGATAGTGTAAACTTGGTCTTTGCTCCACCCATTCCTGGACATGTGAGACTTCCCTGGTGAAGGCACAGACTCCTTGACACTCAAATGCAACATATTGAAAATCATGTAAATACATTTGCTCGGGTGAAAATCACCCAGCGATAGTGCTCTAGGGTTAATAACTGTTGATCCACTAACCATATTAATACACTTAATAATTCAGGTAAAATATAGTTTCTCAGCTTTTCAGAGGTATCATAGATGACCCATTTGGACGTTCAGTGACTCATAGTGATCTTCTGGAACACTGATTCATCAAAACCCATGTACACTGTTGCACATAAACTTGGAATAATATACTTTATAACTCTTTTCATAAAATAATTGTGATAATGTGATTTATTTTTGATAACCCGGGACTCGACATGTAATCATTGTACCAGGTCAAAGGTGATTACTGATGTGTATAAATAGGAATAAAAAATGGAATGCGTCTGAAAACAAAATTATTACAATTTTATGGGCAACAGTGTAGTTCAGGGGTGTCAAACTCATTTTATTTCAGGGGCCACATCTTCCCCATACGATCTGAAGTGGGCTGGACCAGTAAAATAATAGAATAATATATAATGTCAACTCCATGCATTTCTTTATGTTTTAGAGTGAAAAAAGTGAAATTACATTATGGAAAATTTTCCATTTACAAACTATCTTTTTGTAAGTGCAATTTTAACAATTTTACATCTCAGTTTATCCTTTATAAATGTGCATGATAACCTACAGATCACAGTAGATCTACAAATACACAAAACATTTAGAAACAGGCAGAATATTGGTCCAATTGCACTCAAGTCTCTTAAGACATTTCAGGTGGTTCATATTTGTTCAGGTTATTCACTTTTTTGTGAAAGAATAGCAAATGTAAACGTTTTCATGTAATTTTTTTTTTTTTATATAGTAACACAAAGAGAAGACTGAGTGAGTTGTCATAATTTATAGGTTATTATGACAGTATTTTACTGGTTCTGGTTCCACTTGAGATCGAACTGGGCTGAATGTGGAACCTGAACTAAAATGGTTTTAATGTCCTTGTTTGATAATATTCTGACCGTAATATTTGCATTTCACAAATTCACCGCACGGGCCAGACTGGACCCTATGGCGGGCCAGATTTGGCCCCCGGGCCGGATATTTGACACCTGTGGTGTAGTTTGACAAATGACAGTGATTATTGATATTCATTTTTATGCTCAGTTAATTATATATTTTGCTGTTAAAAGTCACTTTTTCTTCAGTTTTGTCTGTTTTGATATAATAACCTTTAAATTTACCCTGAGATTTCATGAACATCTATATTATGAGTAAATTAAATGTAGGAAAATACCTGATTGTCAATAAAAGTACAGGATAGTATCAGAATAAATGGTGATATGTCACTTAGGAAAGGTGAGATACTGAGAAAATTTATTTGGTACACACGCGCACAGAAAAAAACATTCATAGATCTTCATGGGTTAAAAACAGAAAACAGTATTATAGATTCAGAATTCATGCTTTTCTTTTCTAGTCCATCTTTGTTCAATCAGTCTGTTTCATAAAGTAACATCCTCTTCCAATAATCTTTCATTTTTGTTGTATGGGTGACATTTTCATCCTTTCTTGGCATTGTTGTGCTGTTTCTTTTTTTGCTTATTTTGTTGTTAATTTCAAAGGTCTACTGTTTTCATTTTCATTAATTATGCCACACTACTGGTTTACATCTTTCTTTACACTGGAGTTTTGTGTTGTTGGTTTTTATTGTTATCAAACACTCATGTAACACAGTGGATGTTTGACTTGAAATGTATTAGTCATGAATATTTTAATATAATTACTCTGCTTCTCATATACAAAATGACTTGTGTTTCCAGTACACCTGATAAAAGGAAATGAAAAAAGAATAACAATGTACTTGCAGCAAATAATTTATTTGATTGAATGATATAAAACATGAATAGATGAGAAAATAAGGAGCGGTGTTGAACTTTTCCCTTTGACATGCAGTCCGCCTCATCCATGTGTTCTCCATAATCAATATTTACAATGAATCTGATAAAAATGGATGTGATTTAGAAGATTTTCCAGGTGAAAATCTCTCCTCAAAAACTCACAACACTTGACACGATGGAAAACCCAGGACATCGGAGTTCATGGTGATGCTTCCCAACAGGTTTTTTTTTTTTTGTGCACAGTGGATCATGTGGATGCATTTAGAATTAATCTGTTGGAGCAAAGACTAAACCAGTTAAAAGTAAAAATTTACAGAAAACAGTGTCCATAACCTGAAATAACAGCCAAGATCATCATGACCAAGGATCGTAGCTACCGTTAAATCGTCAACATTCATAAAAAGCAGTCCTAATTACTTATCACTTTAATACAATATAGACTGAAAAGTTTATAATTATTTACAGGGGCTTCAAACATTTGTACACATTTGTATTTATTATGTTTAGCTGTCATTTTCTTCCTAAAGCCACACTCATACACAACCCTGATAAACCACTAGATTTACTGTTTATTCGGGTTTTCTCCACAGTATTGAATAGATTACTGCATCTTCATTATCCTTACCAGCATTATGGAACAGGACACGTGGACTTTATTCTCCTGTGTCTCAGCTTATCTATCAATGTTTTACCATCTGTAACAAACCCACCGATTGACAGACTGCAAGTCTGAGCGTTACATGAGGCACGCTGCAGTGACAAACGTCACCGAAATGCAAAAAAAAAAAAAAACCCCTTTTTAGTTTTTTGGATTCACGCACGAAAAATCGAATATAAATGGCTGCTGATGAAGACGGTATAGTGTTGAGATAGTAAACTTTAAATATAGGAGGTGAATTTTAGAAATACTGCAAATGCCTTACCATTAACAGATATTTACAATGGATTTGGATAAATAAATAATGTCTCTTCTGGTATTACGCTTGTTCTGCATAAATTCTAAACAAATTCAATCTCTGGTCGATATTAAACATTCTGAAGGGCAGTACGTCTGGGGCTTGTGTCACACTAAGGAGAGGGGCATTTTCTCAAAGGAGCAAAGATGAGCATTCTAATTTTAATCTTGTTTTCACCAGAGATGCTTTGCATGCTGCTACACCGTTGCATAAAAGCCTAGTGCGACCTCTGTTTTTGTTACAGATAATAATGCCCAGACTTTCTCAGTAGCCACCTCAGGTCAAAAACAGTCTGAATAACAACGCATTTCACCTCAGTTAAACGTGGTTCAGCCAGAGTTGGTGGTCTACTTGCGTTTTTCTTTATATACAGAATACTACAAATATCATGTATATTGTAGTCACACCCGTCTCGTTCTGTAATTTTCTATACATTACTATACACTTCACTATATCCTGCTGGACCAGTGGGTCCAAAGAGCGTCACACGCACAGTTTTAGTGTTAAAAAGGCAGGCTGATGTGAATATAGACAAATGAATATCATCTGTTGTGAGATTGGCTCTGTCTGTAACAAACCTGAATGAGACGCAAAACTGCTTTTTACACAAAAAACACAGAGAAGAAAAGGAAAAATACAAATTAAAAAAAGACTGGTTGTTTGTGATTATATCCAAGTGTATGTAGCCATAGAGACGGTAAGAGAAGTGTGCATTTTAATAAGTATCGGACAGAGACCTGCGTGTTGAATGGCGTGTGTGCAAAGCAGTCACATCCAGCTGTCAGTGTCCGTTCATTATAGTCTGTGACATGGATGTGGTGGTGGCAGGCAGGGCCAGAGACCCGTTGGGGCCGCCGGTGAAGAAGTTGTCGTCTCTCAGTTTGAGATGTTCGGGGAGCTCCAACTTCGTCTTGGCCTCCTCGATGTCATTGTTGATGGCTGCGATGAGGGCCTCTGTGAAGAAGAAAGTAAATAAGGGGTGATGGAGGAGAAGGCCAAGAGAGTGTACAAAGGAAGAATATCAGAGAACAGGAAAGCCAAATCCAAAAAAGGAAAGTTATTGTGGGGGCTTTTGTGTGAGAAAGGTGACGTACCAAGTGAGTCGAAGCTTCTTTCTGGACGGATGTAGCCCACCATGACAACACTTAACGTGTCCCCATAAAAGTCCTCTTTGAAAGTGTGAATTACATGAGTCTCCTACAAACCAAAAACATATTCAGAGTCTAAACCTGCATCTAAAATCCAGAATTAAAGCAAGACAAGGACATAAAAACACCACAAGTAGTTTAACTTCACTGATGAGTAGGAGTGTTGGATTCCACTGATGAATTTATCTGCATTCTTGAAACGTACTTATTTCTACTCTGAGGGTAGTACTGTTTTGTCTGTGACTGAACTAAACACTGGCTTCCTGAATCTTCCACTAACACAAACAGCCTGGCCACACCTGCGCTGGCTGTCCTTTCTTGTATTGATTAGACATAACAAAAGTAAAGTCCCATAAAATTGCCTTCAGCAGTTGGAAATTTTCAGTTCAACAGAGGTTTCATCAAATAAAGTCATGTGAAGATCTTTCCATTATGATAACCCATCATAAGTCAAAAACCAAAAATGTCATGCCCTGTATATCTGGGAAATTCCTCACAAAAATTGATTGGTTCACTAGAGTCTCTTTGTTCATGTTTCTATGGTGCATGGTATTCTGTGGTGGTTACAATAAAGTCATTTCTTTCAACATCTTTCTGCACTATTTGAAATGTTATTGCAATGTGGGAAGTGGTACATGGGAAATTTTCAAAGCAGAAACATTTCAACACTGACAAGGATCTTTCTTTTTAACAAACTCCTGCTTTGTCACCAACTATGGATTTCATTTCATTTCAGTATTTTATCTGTAACAGTACTGAAATTCACATTTTAAGAGATATACAGGACTACAATACATATATCATTGATAAACAGATGCAAACAGCTTTAGTAAAAAAGCACGAGACCAAATCAAAAGCTAAATTTGCTAACCATAGATTTCTTGGTATTTTTGTAGTAAGGGTTCCAGCCGATGCTCATCACCATTTTGTGGACATCACCGTTCCCCACACAGGCCCAGCCATAATAGATCCCAGTGCTGATATCTGCTGGAAGGTTGTCCACCACCGAGTCAGGGAAGTTAGCTGGAATTGGGAGGAAGACAAGGAGGAAGTGTAAAGACAAGAAAATGAAGATTAAAAAAAAAAAAAAAAAAAAAAAGTATGTAAAAGGCTGGTGTGTTTGTTGTACTCTACACATCTCATGTCATGTTCCCTTATGGTGGTGGTTGAAAATGTATGTTTGTGCTAGTCTTTTCAGTTAAAGGAATTTTAACTCTAGTCTACAGTTACACATAAGTTGCTCTGAAGAAACAAGTCTGTTCAGTCTGTCTGTCCTGAACCCAGCAGTGCAATACGGTGATCTCCATGAAAAAGGACCTACTTCCACTGTAGATACAAAAGACTAATGTAACATATTTATCTTTCATTTTATTTTCAGGGGATTCTAAATTAACAAAAGCATAATATATCAATATTATACCACTTTATCTTCAATATAGAGTGAACTTTTAACAAAGACTGTAAACCCAGTTTGAAAAAGGTTAAAACACATTTGATGAAACGAGAACAGAGTTCTTGGATTTTCTTTAATTTTTTTTCAAGGTTTCATCCACAAAATGACCTTCATGTCCACTTAGAAATTTCAATCAGAATTAATGTTATTTTTATTGTCAATATTACCCTAAAGAAGTGTCAGGTAAAAAAAAAAAAAAAAAAACGTGTCATGTTTCGATGATGGATTATGTAAACTGGTGTTACTTCACTTACGTCATGTCATTATTTCACCATTTGTCAAGTTCCACTACTCAACCATTATTTACTCCAGTCTAACAAAAATATCTCGACATTTATCCCCACTCATCGGTTCACAGTTGTTAAAAGCAGGTATACAAAAACAGTACCAGTATTACTTTACTTATCACCGGCCTTGAGTCACTGACTGAGCTCATCGTGCAGTAGATGCATGTACCCACCAGTTCCTGAAAAGCGAAGACCAGGCAGATGATTAACTCACCGGTGGGTATGCCCAGTTCCTTGCTTCCTCTCCCGAAGCCTCTGATGACCTCTCCTCGGCAGAAGTACGGCAGACTCTTCATGCCTGTTCACCGTCACCGGACCGGTATCTTTGATCAGCGTTACGGAATGACCTCGAACGACACAAGGAAGTCGAACCAGCTAACAAGACGGCACTGTTGGCGGCGAGCACCTTTATGGGACACCGGCCTCTAACCCGTTTGGAGGTCAAAGTTTACAGATGAGTTTACTTAACGGTTTCGTAACCGAACTGGACGGATAGCTTCAGTTATATTATCATAAACTTAATTAACCTAAGCAGCGATGGTAGAAGTACACTTGCTATGCTAGCTAAGCTAACTGCTAAGAAGTTAACTTCAAGCACCGTGTTCCTCAAACCGTATTTTTCAGAGGTGTTTGTAGTACAGTACCAAACAACCGCCACTTCTGGTCGTCACTGAGCTCCTCTTAACCTATGATGATAGATATGAGGCTCCGGTGCTCACTGAGAGCCGGCGATTACATGTGTAGTCCACATCTGTGTTACTGACTGCGTAACGTTTTGTACGACGTCACACGTCATGTGACCAAGGGGGTCGAGGACAATTGTTGCCTTCACGTGCCATAGAAAATACAAGAATTTAATACGAGACGTTCAAAGACAATAGCACGGGCTCTGTAAAAAAGAAACGCGTACAACATTTTGTTTTTAGCGTACGTGTCAAAAGTGAAATATACAACGATGTTATGACTGATACTCGTAGTTCACTATTTTAATTACAACTTTCATCATTTGCATCCCATTATTTTTCGGACAATTGTGCAAGTTTTAACGGGAAAAAAAGTCTGAATTGTCTTAATTCATAAAATATATAAAATTCATCACATCTCACCAAAGAAATACAGTTGGTCTGTCTGTGGTAACACTGATGATACTTTTAACAAAATGTGCATAATATAAAGCTACCATACCATTATATAAAGCTACAAAATTAGTTAACTGCAAACTAATACATAATAAAGCAGAATTATTTGGCGGGTTTTTGTTGTAAATTGCACAATTTTCTTGAAGAATTTGTTCACTATTTGGCATTCAGGAAATTCTCAAAATTCTTTAGAGGCAGAAAAGGACAGATTTACTCTCATCTTCATTTGTGGTTGCCTGTCAATCTATAAAACCTGATTTTAATTCAGAGGAGTTTTAAAAGTACACATAAAAATAAAGGAACCATATCAGTACATATTATTTTTCGTACATAATGTGCATGTCAATATTGAATCCATGGAGGTGTCAGTGTTCTGTGCCGATAGGGCCATGATGCATGACTGTTTTCATATTCATCCAGGCCACTGGTGGGCAATCCTGGTCCTTGAGGGCTGGTATCCTGCATGTTTTAGATGTTTCCCTCTTCCAGCACTCCTGACAATCATTATCAGTCTTCTACAGAGCTTGATGATAGGCTCATCATTTGAATCAGGTGTGTTGGAAGAGGGACACATCTAGAACATGCAGGATACCGGCCCTTGAGGGCCAGGATTGCCCACCCCGATCCAGGTTGTGGTTTATTTTTCCTGGTCACATACAGGCTGACTTCAACTATACTGATGATCTTTACAATGCACAAAACAGAAACATGTAATCAGTGTTGCAGCTGTGGCCTGGATTTATCTGTAAAAACCAACCTGGAAAAGTTAGAATGCACTAATGGTGACATCACATCACTGATCGTTGGAAGTAATCAGTATAAATGACTTATTTTCACAAAGGTTCAGGTTATGTAAATGTTCCAATTAAATTATTTTCAAAAATCAACAGCTAACTTTGATTCAGCATTATAAAACCAGTAACTCATTTTGGTCAGTGTTTTTATTGTGGTGTGTCACATCGTTCTAAAAAGACAACCACTGAGGAGAGCACAAGTTTAATGGTATTTTACATATTTTACAACAAAGACTACACTGCAAGCCACAAACGAATATATACAGTACAAATAGAATGAAAAGCAAACAAATGACACTCCTGCACTGTAGGCACTCTCTGTACTGTATCTCTACAAATATCAGCAAGCATACAATAATTATTCTTCTGCATCACAATCAACCTCCTCCATTCTTTCTCACTTTTATGCACACACGCAGCACACACAAACAAATCTGCATGTCTATTTAATCCAAGACAAAAATTACATAGGTACATACAGCTGCTTTTGGTGTGAACTGTAGCAAATGAAGGCATGCAACAGGTTACTGCAGCTACTGGTAACCGTTGTTATGACACGATTAATAAATGTCATCGCAAGTATTTTCATAGTGATACACAGTGTTAGTAGAATAGCCCAATTATAGCACTTTGACTGAATGAAGTGTCAAATGAGATGATGTCAAAACTTAAAAACAAAGTCCATCTTTTCATAGGAGCTTTGTTTATCACAATTAAACAATTAAAACATGTTTTTTCATGCTATCACAAACTCAACAGACACAGTTTACTAAAAGATACTGTACAGTCGTGTTTTGTTGGTGTGGATATTTTTGCAAATGCTGACTAACTAAAATGAAATAGCTTATTTTCTTAAATTACTCTGCATTGAGAGATATGCACTAACATCCCATTCGTCCACAGAGCCAGTCTTTATTTGTGAGCAGATGGGAAGTAATGCAACTTCCACTTGTTTACAAAAGGTGCAGCTGGCGACTGACAGCGTTGATTAATGTATGGATATAAGAAAGACAGCTAGTAAATCATCCCAATAATACAATATCCAAAGATTGTTCTTCAAATTAAAGATAAAGTTAAAGAAAAGAAAATTACTGAAAGGAGAACAGTGTTGGGTAAAGTACAGAATAAAGCATCTTCTTCTCATCACAGTGCTTATCTCACTCACTGTATATTCAATACAGGATTGTGTTCAGCAAGCTCAGGTTAGCGCCTTTCCTTAAAAATCTTCCTCCTTCCTTGGCAGTTGTTATAACAACTATGTGCCTTACAATCATGCTACACGTTTGCTGATTTTCATTTATGCTGTGATCAAGTGCAGCATCATGTAGGGAAACAATAAGTCGCTGTCAGGTGTCTTGTAGTCATCAAACAACTGAGCTCCCCTTCCTGTCGGCTCTGGATGAAATAACAGAGGGAGAGAAAAGATAGAAATGAAGTGAAAATATTAATAGATATTTTTAAGCATTGGAATTAAACCTTAAATGCAGCATCAATTCCTTTTCACTGTAGGGGTGTAAGAAAATATCATTTCTGCAATATATATATATATATATATATATATATATCTCCGGTATTTCATTTCACGATACTGTATCGATACTAAAAAGTAGTGTATCAATATTTTTTAGGTATTCATTCAAATGCAGATATGGCAGAAGTTTTTTTTTTATTCATTATTATTTTATTGAATAATGGTTCTTGGAAGCATCCCAAAAGCACTTTTTATTGTTCCTCTGTTGGGATCACACAAAAATGATGTTATGAACTAATAGAATATGAAGAATAGAATAGAATATTTAAGTTTAAACAGGAACATTTTGTGATGTAGCATCAAATGAAAATGTGTTTAGGTGTAATTCAATTATTCAAGGAAGTAATCACTTAAAAGAAAAGAAAAACAAAAAAATTACCTTTTTAACAGTATCATGATATATCGTGATATATCGTATCGTGATCCTAGTATTGTGATTTGTATCGTATCACCAGATTCTTGCCAATACACACCCCTATTTCACTGTGACTGAGGAGTGAGAGTTAAAAACATAATTTAGATAGCAAACCATAAACTATAAACTGATCTATATGACAGATAAAGACACATTTCCAAAGGGAAAATCAGTCATCACAGCAGCCAAATACAGCACATTTACACCAGTTAGTGAAAATTAACAGTGTTTCTGTGTCTCAATACCAGCCTCTGTTTTATCAAGAGACAACTAATTCTGTGACCATAACTGTAGTGGGACAAGAGATACAGCAGGTAAATTAAAAAACCAAGGACCAACTGCAAAAAAGCATTTGTTCAACAACTATTGGTCTGCTCTGAAACACACACTACAGCACTGAAAATGACCTATTGTCCCAATACTATAAACCTACCAGAAGCATCAGGTGGTTTTATTGTTACATCCTATTTCTGCTCTAATTATTACTAATCCTTCATTTTGATTTATTAAAAAAAATCACTAACATAGAAGGAGCTTTTATTCTTCATCTAAAAAAAAAAAAGGCTCATATCACACTTTTCACTCTTTATTTTGACACTCTACTGAGTTTCGGAAAAACCTCTATGTGGACATGTGGACACACAAAACCAAGACGTTGTGAGGATTAAGAACATGTCAAAATACTTTTTTTTTGTTTCTCTGCAGAACAGTGTATTGTATAATTTTTTGCCAGAGAAGTGCATCATGACAGAACAAATCTGTATAAAGTGAATTTTCACTTCCTGCTGTTTTACACAATTAGAATAATCTATTTTCATGCAAACTATCAGGTCATTTAAGTATTCTTTCTATTCTAATCTCTTTTTATTTCATGCCCTGAGGGAGGATAATGATTCACCACTTACTTATCTGCTGTGTCCTGCAACTCAGTATCCAGCCTGGTTTAGCATTGGATTGGAGAGCAGAGTGTGAGGGTTAATGTGAGTTACAGACAATATTATAGTCAGTAAGTGACCATGTTGTCAGTACACATGCAGTATTTGGGGGTTAGTAGTCTATCCATGTTGCCATAGGAGGGTAAACAGAGGGTAACAAGTTAAAAAAACAAAAAGTAACAAAAAAAAAAAATCAGTGCTCTGAGTTTTTCAGGTCAAAGGAGTTAGGCTGCAGATACACTGTGAAGCATAGGATGCAAGAAATGTCTTACAAGGACAGAAGATAAGAGAGGTAAATATTTCATCTTTAAACAGGTTTCACAAGCACAAAGTCAAGGTAAGATAGTTTTCAGACTCAACACACACTCAGTGGCATTTAGCATTCACATATGGGAAATACAAGACATGCCCCAGTGATAAAGAAAAGAATAAAAATGTAAAAAAACACAAGCACCAATTTTCCACAGTCCTAACTCTGCTCTGTGTGAATGTAATACGTTTGTATCAGCTTTACATTTCGTATACTCTCTAACTAAACAGCTGGGTGTATTTTAACTATTAAGAGGACAGGTGGGAATGACTCACAAAGTGTTACTATTATGATATGTTACCCATGATAATGATTGTGTCACAATACTGAAGCCAAGTCCTGTGTCATCTGCTGTGCCCTATGGGATATAGTTTCAGAAAAAATATAGATGCCAGTAAATGGAGAGAAATGAATACAAATACGTTTTTGATACTGATTGAATTGTGGTATCAACTTCACGTATGATGTTTGTCTTTTAAAATGTAATGTTACGAGTCAAGAACATCACAGTTTGTTGTTAAAGATAGTTCAGTAACATTTAGTGTACTGAAACAAAGATCACTGAACTACAGCAAAAATCACTGTAACCATGACACATTTAACCTACATTTTTGAGAATGAAAAATGTGCTAAAGCTCGTAAAAATCACTATAGTCTGATCCCACTGAAGCTGAAAAACCTCTGAACCACATGAAGAGGGAAACTCATAATCACGTCACTAACGCATCTTTGGGATGTCTAATCTTTCTATTTTCAGATTTTCACAGTCTGATACTGTTGTCAGTACAGTAAGGACAACTTTCTTGCGTTACAAAGTTATCTTAAAAATGGACACACATCATAAGAGTAAATGATACTAGTACCAATGGAATCAAAAAATTATTTGCCTCACTACACTGACCAGGATACTTTTTTTCCCTGAAAATTATGTCCCATGGATCACAACCATAAGGGGCAGGACTTTGCCTGTTTATACTGATATTCTGTCATATGGATACACTGGATCATGGTATTTACGTTTGTGCTACTGAAGAACAAAAAATATCCCCCAACAGGTTAAAAGCAGAAACTCTAGCAATATTCACTGTTTTTCCACATAATTTGACAAATAAGTTCAAATGATGTAGAAAATAAGTGCATAGAGTAAACAGTTTCCATGTTAATGAGTACCGTCAGTATAGAAAACCCTGATGGTGATGAGCCAAATTACAGAGGAATCTGTTTGGAGTAGCTACATGTTTTAATACAAGTATTAATATGTGATGCCAGTACAACACAGGTGTCAAACATGCGGCCTGGGGGCCAAATCTGGCCCGCCAAAAGGTCCAGTCTGGCCCTTGGGATGAATTTGTGAAATGAAAAAAAGAGATGTTAAGATATTAACAATCATTTTAGTTCAGGTTCCAAATTCAGCCCAATTCAATCTCAAGTGAGTCAGAAAAGTAAAATACTATCTTAATTAATAATCTATAAATGCTCACAATTCCAATTTTTTTTCTTTGTAAATGTAAATATTTTCACGTATTGACACTAAAATGAAGTGTAATTTCAAAAAAATGTCAATAATCTCAACAAATATAAAGAACCTGAAATGTAATTTCAATACTATTCTTTTTTCATTCATTCATCTTCGATACCCGCTTTAACCTCACTAAGGTCACGGGGGTCGCATGGAGCCTATCCCAGCTACTTAGGGCGAAGGCGGGGTACACCCTGGACAAGT
>JAQQZY010000029.1:27348052-27368882 GCA_030068375.1 Ostorhinchus rueppellii
TATGCATATGTGTGTATGTATGTATATATTTATATACATACATACATACATACATATCTAGTTAGGGTAATACAGAAATGTGAAGTTTGAAGGAATGCATGTCTACAGTCTAATTTTAAGTTCAACTGAATTGTCCTTGTTTGTTTCAGTATTAAAGTCTTGAATCTCTGGATGTTTTGTTTATTTTTTGTGTGTATTTTTAAAGATTTAATACAATCGGTTTTAACAGTTAAATAGTGTCCTTCGTGTGGTATTTAAAATAGCCCATTAAGTCATATAATACGTAATCAGTTAAAACTTTAAGTCGTTTGTCTAATTGGAGTCCAAATGTTGGACTTCACTGTCCTCTTGCTCAGTGTTTCAACAGCGGGTTTGCAGGTACGTCGTGACGTTGAAGCTCCGCCCCCTTCGACGTCCTCATCAGCCGTCGTAGAGCAGATATATCAGAATGTAAACATGGTGACACACAGATGAAAGAAACGCCAAAATGGTCTTCGAAAGCTTGGTTGTAGATGTCCTCAACAGGTTTTTGGGGGACTACGTTGTCAACCTCGACAGCTCCCAGCTGAAGCTCGGGATTTGGGGAGGTAGCTAAACTTGTTTTTTTTTTTTTAGAGGACTTGCTCGTTCGCTAAGCTAACAAGCGAATGCTAATTGACGTTAGCCACCAGGCGTGTAAGAGGCTCCCTCAGCTGTCAGTGTCAGTTTATCTGTCCCAAAATCAGTTCAGCTCCCCACTGTGAGCTAGACGGCTATTGCAATGTTCAGTTTCTTGAAAGATTAACCAGTGTTCTTAATTACTGAAAGGTAAACCATATGTTAGCTCAATAGGCTGTTGCTCATTGAGTTTGTGAGAGGTAAATGAGCAGTTCGGAGTCACACCCAGGTTATGACTGGCTATAGTATTTCCTACAAAGGCTGTATTTGCAGGCTGAACTAGGAAGTCACATGCGGCCAATTCAGGACACTTTCCTGAGGTTGAGAAGAGAGGCTACAGTGTGTAACTGCAAAACACGCTGCAACTTGCTCGACAGAGAACTAAATCGCAGTCGTTGTTTGTTCTAGTAGACCTATATAATCACACCTTGTCTTGTATTTGCAAATGTGCTTTAGAAATACTGTGCTTAGCACGTTTAGTCCATTAGAGGCATACTTGTACAAGTCAGTTTGCGTTTCGCCAATACAACCATAATAATGAATCGCTATCATGATCAGAGGTGGCAATTCCAGCTCCATAAGGTAAAAGTCCTGCCATGTATTGGTTCTACCTGTTCACTTAACACAGGTGATTCCACTAATTATCCCATCTACCTGGATGAGGCGTTGTGCTCATCAAAATGGGCTGGTTCATTGATTGGTTGGAACAAATGCATGGCAGGACTTTTACTTCATGGAGCTGGAATTGCCACTTCTGTTCATGATAGATATGAGTAGGTATAATAGTAAAATAAGTCTAAATACAAAGACCTTTAGGCAGGACTGTTGCAAGGACCAAGAATATAGTCTTCATCCATTTGAGTTCACGATATAAATATATTAGATGTTTACCTTCATTAATTAAACTTATATTACTCTCATCACAGGTGATGCCATTCTCACAAATCTTGAAATAAAGGAAAATGCATTGGTGAGTTGTTAGCAGTTGTTTCAGGGGAGTTTTTTTTTTCCACTTTACACACATCTCAGAATCATCTTGAGTTTGTGCTAAAATTATTTCCTTCATTTCTTATAGAGTCAGCTTGACATTCCTTTTAAAGTGAGAGCTGGTCATATAGGTGAGACTGGAGTTACCATATCCATTTGACATTTTGACATTTTTGCAGGGTACCCATTTTTTTTAAAAACTCTGTTTCAATAAATAGGGCGCCTGGAGCTGAAAATACCATGGAAAAACCTGTACACCCAGTCAGTGGAGGCATCGCTGGATGGTGTCTATTTGCTCATAGTCCCCACAGCAAGTAAGATCTGTTACATAGTTGCTGATATAAGTCATACAAATTGTTGGGTATACTCTCACTTTCTGTTGTTGAATTACATATTGAGAGTATTAGACACAACATAGTATAATGCAAATGTTGAAGGTGGTACAACCAGACATACGGAACAAGGAGGGAACCTTTAACTCTTATTTTTAGAGTGTGTATCTTAACATTTTCATTATATTCAGACAAAATTATTTTACCTTTGTATTACAGGTATAAAATATGATGCAGAAAAGGAGGAGAAGCAGCTACAGGAGGCTCGTCAGAGGGAGCTACAGCGGATAGAGGAAACAAAGCAAAAGGCTGCTGAGCAGGGTCAGACTTCAACTTTTTATGCTCTATGTGTGACACCATGTGTTAATACTCTTTATGCAACTGTGTACGTATCTACAGGAAAATGAGCACTTTTGGTTTCCAGAATTTAGCTTCCAGAAATTATGTTTTCATTTGAAACGGTAAGAAATGCTTTGTGTGAAAAAATGGGCTAGGTACCCAGAAGGACTGAGCAGAGGCGAAAAAGCACAAAACCTGTGGCCCTGTGGGGTAAAGACTTGTGGTCAGGGTTTGTGCGGCTGCAAGTTCTTGTGTGAAGTTAAATCTTTTACACTTTATACTCCCTGTGGTGTAACACTGTTGAGTCAAAATATATGAAACTGAACACTTTTGTTTGCCTGCTGCCAGGCAGTCACTATTCATCACTATTCATTCCATTGTGCTTAGTGAGAAGGTTTGCATATCTCACCACTATAATTTTGAAGCCAAGCCAACAAGGCATAAAATCTTAGTTCCTGAAGCACAACATCCAAGACCTGAATGATCACATCAGGTCTAAAGTAATTTTCTTATGTTGATATTTAACAGAGAACCCAGCACTAGAAAAGCAAGACACTTTTGTGGAGAAGCTTGTCACACAGGTCATCAAAAACCTGCAGGTCAAGATCTCTAACATCCACGTACGCTATGAAGATGATGTGAGTATTTAGTGTGTTACATTTGTTTAACTAAATTGTAATAGACTTTGTCAAATAATATTTTAAATGTAGACTAAATATGTGAAACTGAGAAAAAATATCTACCCTACCCTTTCATATTCCCTCTAACAATTGCAAAAAAAACCATGCAGACTAAATATAGTTCTAGCCTATTTACAGGTGAAATATTACTTGTGTCCATTTATTCACCACAGGTCACAAATCCCAACTGTCCATTGTCATTTGGTGTGTCACTTGAAAACCTCAGCCTTCAGGTAATATTCTAGGCAATAAAAATGTAATACGTTCTACAAGTTCATTAATTAACCTTTTCTTAAGACACTATTAACATTATTTTATACTCGTATGAAAATTAAAGTTATGTCATATGGACTCCTGTGTCTTTGTCTTTCTATAGACAGCTGATGAAAACTGGAATCCAAGTCTTTTGGATGAGAATTCAAAGCTTTTCTTCAAGGTAAGAAATCCAAATGATGTATGTGTGGGCTTCACTGTGGTTTAATGCTCATGTATGCAGCTCATAAAGGCTTATGCTGTAATTTAAAGTCCCAGTGCAGTGAGAGTTAACATTTTTGAAACTGGAGCTGTCACACTATGTAATTTTCTTGTGGTTTCTGTCTTCTCAGTTGGTTCAACTAGATAATTTGTTTGCCTACTGGAATGTCAACTCGGTTCTTTTCTCCAATCACAATGCAGATGAGGCTCTGGTGAGTCACCTTGTTATTATGTTTTACCGTACAGAATGGATTATCCATGTCATGTGTCTGCCCTACCTTAGTCTGTCCTTGAAAACCTGAAGACACAAATCTCAAATTTCAGCTGGCTTTTCTCAACAGTCTAAATATAAAAGATGTTTTTTTTCCCCCCAAATTCTTTTGAAGACTAGATATTCTGAACATCTGGGATAGCTGCAAATTTTGTTCATTATATTCCAAATGCCTATACTTATTAGACATTAGTGGAGTTTAATAATGTGCATGTTGCTGAAGCAGTGTTTAAAGGTTGAGAAAGTATTAAGTAAAGGGAACAGTGGAAATACAAATGAAGTTTGTCTTCCTGTGTGTTTTTACAGCGTTGTCTCAAGAACAGCATGAATGTTCACAGCCATCTTCCTGTCAGCCATGATTTCAGTAAGTTTCTCACAGTCAACCTTCATTTATAAATGAGGACACCGATTGGTAAAGGAAATAAAATGTTTCTTCTAAATAGATTACGAAAATAGATTACGAAAGCATTTTTGTTATTTTTCAATAACACTGCAGTAAAAGCAGTGAGTCGCTGTGTGAATTACCTCCGCCAACACATTTTTAATGATTTTCAGCAATCTCCACAGATTTTGTTTTGCGTTTCATCTGTTAAAAAAACAAGGTCACAGATTTTACAATGACTAACCCAGCATGAGATAAATGAGGGGTATAAAAATAAACACTGTATTTGTTGTTGTTGCTCCGCAGTTTTTCGTCCCATCACAGCAGACGCTAAACTGAGGATGAATCCCAGGTCAGATTTGGACCACAGCTCTCCTAAAGTGGATCTCATGGTCAATCTTAGTGAGGTGGCTATTGAACTTAATCGACCACAGGTGTGTGTTTGTTATAAGTATTATACTTTTGAAGGGTGGAGTGTAACTGTTTGAAAAAGCAAAATTCCACTTTTCAGTTCTATTGTTACATGAGCAGATGATTTACTGCTGATTTCCTTATTCTCCAGTACATTAGCATTCTTGAGCTGCTTGGCTCTGTGGATATGATGTCAAGGAACCTGCCATACAGGAAGTACAGACCTGATGTCCACGTTCTCAAAAATGCCTACATATGGTCAGAAAATACATTAAAGCAACTTGAAAAGAAGTTTAGTTAATTTTTCAATACTATATACTGTGGGATAGTTAGCTGATAGTGTGTGTGTGTGTGTGTGTGTGTGTGTGTGTGTTTTTTTTTTTGTTTGTTTTTTTCTAATCTTTAAGGTGGAAGTACGTAATCACAAGTGTCTTGGAGGTGGATGTGAAGCCTCGTCTCCACATGTGGTCGTGGACACACATCCGCCGGCACCGGCTGATGGTAAAGCATTATCGTGAACTCTACAAGACCAAGATCACCAGCAAGAAGCCCAGTGAGGAGCTCCTCAAGAAACTCGAGGTGGGACAGGGCTGGACTGAACTCAGAGTGGATTAAATAGGGTCAGGAAGTGAGCACAATATTACATATAAAGAAAAATGGCTGAAGAAAATAGTTTCATAACCTCTCATTATTAAAGGCGTGGCGCAGGAAAGCCTGTAACATTTTCTTAGTGTCACATGAGTTTTGGTTTACTTAGAAGATCTCCAGTTTCCCAGTGTTATCATTTAACATTCTAATATTTAACAAATAAACAGAAATGTATGTCAGATGTAATTACAAGACATGAAACAAGAATTTTTTGTCTTTTTTTTTTTTAATTATTTTTTACAGTATCTGATGTCTATGTACCTTTAAGTCACTGTTTATTCACATTTGTAAATACCCACTCGACTGCAGTGACCTTAATTCAATTCCTGTATGACTAGAATTTACAGGGGTAATATAATATACCAGTAATGAATAACAAAGACAATACCTTATCCTTGTGTCCTTATATCCTCTCATATATGGATGCGTTTACCCCTACCATTAGGTCAGCCATAATTACATACCCACTTATCCTGTGTTCAGTCCTGTAAAGACACAGATTAAATATATCTCTGAGCTTCTGTTTCATAGAAATACATCAGACATTTTCCAATAAGATCTTTTTGTCTGACTCTACTCTTCTCTTCATGCATCATCTTATTCTCATGTGATGAATAATGGTCGTAGACTAATTGATGCACAACTGTATGTAGTAGGAAGAAGCTGTCGAAAGCTCTAATCAATTTTATGTCTGACATCAGGAGCCTGAGAAGACCTTGGATATTTTTAACATCACTTTGGCCAGACAGCAGGCTGAAGTGGAGGTAAGCCTTGTGTTGTACCTGTAGTGTGGATTTTCATTTTCCTCTGTTTATGTCTGTGACATATTTGTAAGAAATGCAGTTCAAGTACAACTGATAGACTAAAAAAACCTGTTTCATCACATGTAGCTCAAATGTTGGGGCGTTTTTGCATTTCTCTGTCCAGATTTCAACTTAATTTAGCACAAAAAAAAAAATTCTCATTTGTTTTCAGGAAAGTACAGTATATCTAATGACTCTTAAGGAGTGTTTTCTCCACATCATACAACTTTTCCACAATTTACATGGACTATGTCTCACATAACCCACTTAATTCTACTTGACAGCTGTTTGTTGCATAATCTTGTTTTCTTGTGCTTCACTGCCACAGACAAGATGAAGAAGATAGTATTTTCCCTGAAGATATAGTTTTGATAATCATACTGGCAGCCAGCCATTTAGAATTTTTTACCTCTGGTAATGATATAGTTTGGTAGTAATAATTTAGCTTTAGCACATTTACACAAAAGACACTCCACTGGTTTTCTTTAAACATGGCAGATTTTTTGCATGGGTCAGATACAAGGTCACTAAAGTTCTGAGCAAATCAAATCTGGATAATTGTTTCTTTTCTAAGGTTGTGAGAGCATTTTATTTCGTTACAGGAAGATGGCAGATGTATGCACTGAGTGCCTTTCCAGTTCATTTTCAATTCAATTTAGCTTACACATACTGCACTAAATATATCTTTATTTCTAGTCGCTGTAGTGACACATGAAAGAAAACAATAAACATTTTATGGTTAGTCACTGCCCATGTGTCTTTTTCCAAAAGTGAAGGAGCAAATCCTTTTACTACTACTTCTTTCTTAGGCAAGCAAAGCTGGACTGCGCATATATCGTCCAGGGCTGAAGATGGAAGAGGAGGAGTCTCAGGGTTGGTTCAGTTGGATGTGGAACTGGGGAGGAGAAGAAGAAACGCCAAATAAAGAGGCCAAGAGTGGAGGTAAAAGAGTTGGCCAGAAGAACTGGAAAGTGAATGAATGTTAGCATGTGCACGTGCCAATCATTGGCTCATTTTGTTGTCCATGGTTTTAGCAAATGCTTTTCTTATTTCACAAACTATAACTATATAACTTATTTAATTTTCTTCATTGTTTCTGTGTCTCAGCCTTCGATGAGCTGCTGACCACTGCTGAGAAGGCCAAACTCTACACTGCCATTGGCTACAGTGAAACTGCTGCCAATCCCAACCTGCCAAAGGATGTGAGTCATTTCCCCTCTTGTTCAACCACCTGTCAATGAATATTGTTCTTCTTTGTGGCTCTCACTCCCACTTTGACATTATGACTAATATCAAAACCCCCACATCAGCCACTTTGATTGTGTAATGTCATACAGTACAGTCAATCACGTCTCATCTACTGACATTTCTTTCAGTTTGAGGACATGAAGGTTAATTTCCACATGGAGAGACTAACTGTGTCCATTAAAGACAACAAGGACAGAAATGAGGTCATCAGGCTGACTGTGGGAGAGCTCATGTCCACGCTCACACAAAGACCTGGAGCACAAGCAATCAAGTTTGTTTACTTTAGTAATATGTTGTTAGTATTAAGACTATGTGTCTCCACTGCTTTCATTTCATTAATTTGTATTTCTCTGGTCAATTATGGTTTAACACGTAGCTGACATAACAGAAGATCTCCACCTTCACATCCTGATGTCAGTGAACTGACATTTCTTTTCCTTTTTCTTCAGAATCACAGCGCAGCTCAGTTTGTTCGAGGTCACTGGTCTGGCTAATAATCGGCCTGCGCCCACTCTCCTGTCATCGAGGAAAGCAGCCACAGGAGCAGGGACTCCATTGCTCTGCATTTTGTTTGAAACCAATCCTCTGGATGAGAGTGCCAACCAGCGCCTTCATGTAGAATCACAGCCTCTAGAAATCATCTATGATGCCGTGAGTGTCAGTGCACATGGCTGTTTCTCTATAAAGCATGAAAGAAGCGCAAATTTAAAATCAGTCAAATTTCTTCTTTGGTGTGTTTGCTGTAGATGACTGTCAACAACATGTCAGAGTTCTTCATGCCGCCTGATGACCTGCAGCTAGATGAGCTCACCAATGCAACACTGATGAAACTGGAGCAGTTTAGAGACCGCACAGCCACTGGTCAGTCACACACCAGTATAGTAAAAATCATAGTATATGATTCATATCATAACCTAAGAGTAGAATTCATACCTGGTCCAAACTTTCTAATGGCTCTCTTTATATTCCTTGTTTTCACTGAGCTTTTTTTGTGCACCTATACTCCCCTGACCTGCTTCAGTTGCTCAGCTAGGTTCATATTTAGGTTATTTGAATTCTTCTGTATCAGGCACGTAGTATGTCAAACATACCCGACATGTTTCGGCAGTAACTTCGTCTTCGTCAGAGGTGTCACAAGATGAACATTGTCATTTTAAACACGTCGCACACCATTGCCAAATCGTGTCAGGTATGTCAAACATACCTGACACGCCTGATACGGAAGAATTCAAATACACTAAAAGAACATAAACAATATGAACCTTGTTGGATTAGGTTCATATTTAGCTTCATGAGTAATTGTTTCCAGAGATTGAGATTTAAACAGTCAGGCTCACTGTTGTTGATGTTGTGTGTGTGTGTGTGTGTGTGTGTTTTCTTTTAACAGTGGCATGATGCACTGAGGTAGATTTTAAAAAAGAGCACAAAACAGTAAACTCCAAAAAACCTTATTAACAGTCTTAATTCATTAGTAATTGTATCTCTGGTATTGGTGTGCTATATTTGATCACAAGTTTCATGTGTTCATCCTTTTATGTTGTTTTTCAGGACTCATGTATGTGATTGAGACACAAAAAGTTCTTGACCTCAAGGTGAACCTGATGGCCTCATACGTCATCATTCCACAGACTGGTTTCTACAATGCCACTCAGAACATCATGCTGTTGGACCTTGGACACTTTCAGGTAAAATGCACCATGAATTAAAATGAATGATTTTTAATTATTTGAAAATTTATGGAAAAAAGATTTGTTTTCCAAACATGTCATTTGATGTGTTTCTAAACGTATCTTTTGTTTGTGTTTCTGTTCCAGATGTCCAGTCAAAGCAAAAAACATCTGCCTCAGCTGTCAGTGGGCTCCAGTAACATTGAAGACATCATGTTGAGGGCGTACGACAGCTTTGATGTACAGCTCAGCAGCCTGCAGTTGCTATATAGCAAACCAGGTAAAAATTAACACACATCTGTCACTTGTAAAAAGGTCTTTACAGCAGTCTTTAGTACAAAACCAATCATCAGTTTTATGATCCTTAGACAAATACGACGATACATTAAATAGAACATGCACTTTTTGTCTCCTCTAATGAAGGGATCTAATACTGTACTTCAGCATTAAAATGTCAAGAATTTTGGTTCTTAGGACAATATTTAATTAAACACAGACTGTTCTGAATGTATACATGTGTGACTGCCATTGAAACAAAAATTTTAAAACCTTTTTTTTTTTTTTTGTTTCATAGATGGAGACTGGAAAAAAGCCCGAAAGCAGAGAGAGTCACCACTTCACATTCTGGAGCCAGTGGATCTGAAGGTGGTTTTCAGCAGAGCGATGGTGGTCAAAGACTCCCGCATGGCAAAGTATGTGTTTAATGTTTTCCATAAATGATTTGAGGTGATGACCATGGATTTTTTGGGTTGTCTTTTTTTTTTTTTTTGTTTTGTTTTTTTTTTTAAACATCATATTTAGATCCATAATCACATCACTTAAATGATGTCATTATCAGTGGAATATGACTTGTCTGCTTTATACAGACTTACTGTTTGATAGCACAGATATTATACCATATCAGACAAACTACGAAACAAGAAAACCCTTGCACTGACAGTACTGTAGTTGTCTGGGATTAAAGGTTCAGGATATAAAATACAGTAGGTGGAACCAGACTTCCTTTTCTTCTTTCATTTTTGGTGAAGCGATATCCAGCGTTAAGGTGTTTTAACATTGCCAATTGTATTTGAGTGTGAACAGCAGTTAAATGATAACCAAAAAGCAGAGAATACACAGTCTAGACCCTGACTCCAATTAAGCCCTTTAGTTGCTACTATAGAGGAAGGTGTGGTACAGAGAAATTAATTTGTTGCAATCTGCAATACCACACTGACATTTTAAGGATTCGATTCCAAAACCGTTCCTATTAAAGACCAGCTGTTTGTGTCTATAATTGCATTTATGTACCTCCACATGTATTCCAGGTACAAGATTTCTGGGGAGCTTCCTTTGCTTTCTCTTCGTATTTCTGATGATAAACTTCGAAGTGTTTTGGAGCTAATAGAAAGCATCCCACTGCCTAAAAGCAAACCTGCAGCACGCAGCAATGCTCCATCCTCTACAAAGGTACATCTCCTCAGAAAGCACCACCACATTTTTCATAGATGTAAAAATAAATCGCCTGGATGGCGCAAACTTCAATAACTGCCTGTGAACCATGACTTTTTTTTTTTTTTTTCATAAATTTTTTCACATTACTGCTTCCCTTCTTGGTGTTCCCCTGTCAGGCAAAGCAGTCATTCACCCCCCAGCTCACGCCCAGGAGACCTTTGACCTTAGCTGACCAACGCTCCTCTCTCATTTTTGAATCGTGTGAGACCATCAGCCTCACCTCCCTGGGTAAGACACAAACATGTTCATGCTGCACACTGCACTCTTAACTTCCATGCTCTGAACCTGCATCTTCGCACATAATTCAGTGTAACACCATGTCCAAGCATGTACAGTATTACCAAACTAAGTGTGTATATTTGTGCTAAATTCCTTGCCAACCTCAGGGTCAGAAGAAGATTTGTTCTTTGATGCTCCCAGCTCTCCCATCGGTGATAAACCATTCTTCTCAGATAATCCAATGCCACTTCGATATGCTGCCAAAAAAAGTCTAGTCAAGGAAGAATCACAGAAGAATATGACCGACTTTGTCATGACATTTGAAATCACAGAGGTATTTAAAGATCCTAAAATGCTTTGATTGGATTCTTAATCCTAGAGAATTTCATTTGAATGCCAACTTTGTCTAGGTTTTTCAAGTTTTAGTTTTTTCACTTGTTTTTCTTTGGTTTTTAATTCATATTCTTCTTCCTCTTCTTTACTTCTATGATTCATATTAATTCTCACGTTTCCTCTTATTCTAATTTCAGTCTCTGTACTGTATGTCTTCTTTGTTTAGTTTTCTGTACAGTTGTGTCGCCTGTCTGGGAGTCAAGAAGTCACAGTGCTTCACTTGGATATAGAGGGTCTGGGCACTCAGTTAAAACTCTGCACCTTTGACATGACATCGTACACCTACCTTAAAGAGATCTGCCTCAAGTGCCCTGAATATCTGGGTCAGTATATGCCAGCGAGCATTTACCATCTCCCTTTTATTTCAGCAATCTGCTATTTACTGTCAGGTATGTCTGGGCTTCAGTTTCCTTTTGTGATGTTTTATTTATTTCCTTGTGTAGATTCTGAAGACAAGCAGGTTCAGCTGATCACCACTCTAGACAACACAGAGGTTGACCTGCTGACCCTGGAATATATAAAAGTAAAAACTGCCTCCTTTAAAATACATTTGTTTGCAGTTATTTCACAAATTGTCTGTTTGTTGAACAAGTGTCTGTTTTTTCTAGGCAGATAAAAATGGCCCCGAGTTCAAGACTCTACATAACAATACAGAGCAGCTCATCAAGGTGAGGGAAAATCGTGTTCATCACTACATGAAGGTTAAAATCTAATGTATATTTGGGGCAGGTGAGAAAAATGTACAGCAGGTGGCTCTCTTTTTACCTTTTGTGTGTTTTAATCTTATGACAAATAGACAAAATGCTGCAAGATAACAACATTCCTGTTACTTCATTCTCATCTGACACTACCCATCAGGTAACATTCTCATCCCTGGATGTTCATCTCCACACGGAGGCTCTCCTCAACACCATGAACTTCCTCAACAACCTCCTGCCTCCCTCTACTAAGAAGGAGGGAGGGCAAGAGGAGCTGCCAACTATTCCTGAGGAGGATGAGCAAGAGAGTGAAAAGGAGAAAGAGAAAAAGGAGGAAGCTGCAGTCGTTAAGAAAAAATGTACTGTTCAGTTGCATCATTTTAACTTCACTGAACTTAAATGAAAATGTTTTGTAATGTTTGATATATGCATATTCTGTGCCATATGAAATGACTGGTCTCATCCAGTCCTTCCAATTCTTCCTTATTTTGTTCACAGCTTCTAAAAGTTCAAAGTTTCCAGATATTGTTAATCTGCACATCAGAGCTGACCTTCGTTGTCTGAAGGTTTTCATTCGAGGGCAAAAAGCCAGGATCTCAGAGATCGGTATTGAAGGTATGGAAGAGTTTTCACATCTCCCACTCTGATATATTTTAGTAAATATGATTTTTTTTTTTCTATTTATTGCCAACAGTATATATATTGTGTTGCATACTGAAACACATACCTATTAGGGGTCTACAATTTAATGTCATTTTACAGAGCAACATTTCTGATTTATTCACTAATGCTGATGGCTCCTATAATATTTGTGGGGAATGTAAAGAGCGACGTCTTATTGCCTAGTTTTCTCCACTTTTTAGGTCTGGTTTCTGAGGTTCTCATGAGGAAGACAGAGATGGAAGTTCATGCCAACCTGAAGAACATTGTGATCCTAGATTGTGACAAAGATGCCTTATACAAAAAGGTACATGAAGTTTTTTTTTTTTATTTTTATTTTTATTTTTTTTTTAAGCAGTCTATGTTCTGATTGTGGGTCTCATTTAAATAATGTTTTCTAGGCTGTATCTATAGCAGATAAAGAAGTGTTTGCCTTCCACATGGTAAATTATACAAATGCAACAGAAGGAGATGCCTATTTGGATATGGCTAAAGTTGACACTTCAGTCACGCTGACTGTCGGGTGCATTCAGGTCATCTTCCTCAACAAGTTTGTCTCCTCCATACTGGTAAGAACCACCCTTTTCTCTGTCCCTACTGTCCTTAAACATTTTCTTCATCCATTGGTTGTAACTTACTTTGTATACAAGCCTTGTCATGTGGGACACAATTTGCATATATACTTAGTGATTTATACAATGTAATGGCAGTTCAACTAGTTTTTACTATTTCAGCCTTCAGAATTTGTGTTTCTTGTCTTTCTTTTTCTTACCCAATGTCTTTTTATTTTCTCCCGCTCTGTTATTTCATCCTGCCAGGCCTTTATCAATAACTTCCAGGAGGCTAAGGAGGCTCTGGCTGAAGTAACAGTCCAAGCTGCAGAAAAGGCAGCGTCAGGTGTGAAAGAGCTGGCAGAGCGAAGCACTCGCATCTCTCTGGACGTCCACTTCAACGCACCCATCATCTTCCTCCCCCAGTCATCGTCTTCTACCAACGTCATTGTAGCTGACCTCGGTCTTCTGTCTGTTAAGAACCGCTTTGCTAAGCAGCCCTTTAAAATCGATGTGAAGATCCCACCTGTTGTGGACATAATGACGGTGAAACTAACAGACCTTAAGATGTACAGGTGAGATGACAGCCCCCTTTAAGCATTGTGATTCAATCCAATCAGTATTTACCCTTTTAAACTGAATTTTCTGCAAGTGCTGGAAATGTCCTTGTGTCTTGAATGACTGCTTTGTTATTGCTTTCCAGAACAACATACAAAAATGATAGGTTTGAGGGAGAGACCCAGGTATTAAAGCCAGTCAGCCTGGACTTGGAAATTCTGAGAAATCTTTCATCAAACTGGTATCACAACATACCTGACATCGAGATCACAGCTCATTTGAAGCCTATGACTGTGAGTAGCACTGTATGGAAGCATATGAAGCTATCTGTGGTTTGCAGTTTGCTTTTGTTTGAAATGTTAATGCCACCACTTATCTTTTTAATGTGTAAAGTTTTTAGATTTAATTCTTATCTGATTACTAATTAAAAGTATTATGTTGTGATTTTATGACTATTTTTCTCACAGTTGAAAAGTGTTTTCTACCACTGAGCTTCAACTTTACTCCCAATGTGTTCCCAACAGCTGATCCTCAGCCAGGATGACATGACCGTAGTCCTGAGGACTCTGAGTGAAAACCTGTCAGAGAAGTCTGACATGATCCCTGCTCCAGCTCCTCCAGCCACCCCAGACCCCTGTGCTGATTCAGCTTCCAACAAAGAGTCACAGGGCTCAGGGACCACAGGACCACCCAGCAGTAAGTCTGAATTTGTTTTGGCTTTCTGTATTGTGAAAATATTTTTTCTATACTAAAACTTGTAGTGGAAGGTTCAGCTCCATTCTGTATGTTTGTTTGTTTTTTACCTCTCAGGTAACACAGTGGTAACTGCTGCGGTTGTTGAAACCCACAAAGATACCAAACTGAAGACGACACTTAAATTAGACTTCAAGTTTGACTCCATGACACTGGTCCTGTTTAGCCCAAATGAGAATGAGGTAATGCACACGTACACATACATGAAACCTGCAGAACATCAAACTAGGGATGAAATAAAAATGAAAACCTGCCCAGCATTTAAATGACTTGTATAGCTAACACAGTGCCTGTGTTTTTACCCAGATACAACTGTTGGATTCACACGATGAGCAGCTGAAGCTGGCAGAGTTTACTCTGGGCACCATCTCCACCTCTGTCCACATGTTTTCTGACAGCTCCATGAAGGCTTCAGTCCGTTTAGCTGCCTGCCTCCTAGATGACAAGAGGCCCAGGATAAAGGTGGTCACTCCCAGGTACCAGAGACGCACCAAAACTGGAATTACTCCTACACGTTTTTTTGCACCTTTTACATGCATTCCAACTTTGGGTTTGTTGTGGATCCCTAACAAGGAGATAATATTATATTGTTCATTGTTCCCTCTGAAGTGTATGCATTTTAATCTGAATTATATTGTCAGTGGCACTTAAACGCTCCACTTGTGCAGTGCTCTAATTCATGCTTATTTTACTCCAGAATGATGGAGATGCGGGCAGAAAATAACATGATGGTGGAGGTGAAGTACCGCCAAGGCCGTGATGGCACCACTTTGGACACGCTGGTGCAGGATGTGTACCTTTGTGCAAGCATGGAGTTCTTGCTCACTGTAGCAGATGTATTTCTAAAAGCCACCCAGCAGGGTTTTGCACAAGCACCACAAACCAAGAGCAGCACTGGAGGAGGAGAAAAAAAGAACATCAATGCCTCTGTGTCATCCAAAGAGTCCAGTGAGTTAAAAGAATCAATCTTGTGTCACTGATTACATTATATATTAGGAGTTTGTGTGTTTTTGATATTAGTAAGACATAGTGTATATTATTATCTACGCACTGACCTAAATTCTTTTCCATACATTAATACTTTCAGCTGTAGCTCCCGCTGTGGTGTCAAAAACAGAGATGAACGTTGTGGTACGTAACCCTGAGATTGTGTTTGTGGCTGATCTGACACGTGCTGACGCTCCGGCCCTAGTGATGACCACACAGTGTGAACTGGTGATGAAAAGTGGTGCAGAAGGATCACAAATGACTGCAGTGATCAAAGACCTCAAGGTTCATATTTTCATTATGTAACCCTGAAAAAGTAAAGCATACAATAATTTGCATCAAAAGAAAAACAAAGATGTTGTGATATCGTCCTAGGTTGTAGCATGTCCCTTTTTGAGGGAGAAGAGGAAAAACGATGTGACCACAGTGCTGCAGCCATGTGAGGTTTTCTTCCAGAGCACCCAGACCCCGACCTCTCCTCAGGCTATGGAGCTCTCCATCAATGCACTCACACTGAAGGTGGGTGTTTTTTATAATTATCAAGCAGAAATTACATTAAATAAATGCATGTTGTTCAAATTCATTACCTGTTTTAATGTTATTAAAATGTGGTTAAACTGGATTTTCACCTTATTTTCCAGCTTTTGAGTTTTGCTTTGTTTTGTTTTTTTTACAAAAAATGCTGCTCCACCGTAAGAAATTAGAATTATTACTTTGCACAAATATGTTAATATCTCCATTATCTGACTCTGTGCCCAGGTCTCCCCAATCATTATCAACACAGTGATCACCATCCAGTCAGCTCTGACTCCCACAGCAGAGACCCCAGAGGAGTTGGACAGTCCTGTTCCAGTGGACCTATGGGAGAAAAGGGGCTGGAAGGAGCTCAAACTTTGGTTCCTGGAAGAAGAGGGGGATGAGGACACACAATCAAAGGCTCCACTGATACCACAAGGAGAGTCATTGCAGGTATCTCGTGCCAATGGGACTCGGCTGAAGATGCAAAGTGGATGAATATTTTACAAAGTTAAATGTTTAGATTTTCAACTTTTGTCATTTGGTTATTTATTCCTGTAGATGGCCATTAAATCCATTTGTCTGACTCTGGAGGCTGGAGTAGGACACCGTACCATCCCCATGCTTCTGGCCAAGTCCTCCTTCCATGGGGATGTTACAAATTGGTCTACACTCATCAATTTACACAGCGAACTCAACCTAGAGGTAACGCATACACTGGAAGGACTAACAAGTGCAAACAGTACATTTCCTCAAACTCAAACCTTTACCTGTACAAAAATGGTTTTATGATCTTGATATATTTTGTTTCTCTCAGATGACCTACATGTGTACTATAATGTATAAGGTTAACTATTTTTTTGTATTTTGACTTTAGGTTCACTATTACAATGAGATGATGGGAGTGTGGGAACCTCTGCTGGAGCCCCTGGAGGACGACAACAAAGACGGATTCAAACCATGGACCCTAGAACTTAAGGTGCGATTAATCGTCAAATACAATATGAATGACGTCAATTACACCCTGCATGCATATACTAGTGTTTAATCATATAAAGACTGCATATACTGTATTTAGTTTAGCTTATTATTTATTTGTCAGGAACAACGTACAAATACATTCATCTACAAGAGAAGAGATGCTTTGCACCAGAGTTGGCTACAAGCTACTTTGCATCTGCTGTCCCCGGGCAGATGCACACACAATATGGAACATTTACAACATGCAATACAGAACTAGCCTTAGCTCGTAAGTACAATAGTTAAAAAATGTGCATTTATTTTAATTTCATAATGTTTCCTAAAAATGCAATTTCCTCATACTCTATTCTTAAAACACGGGTTTTAAAATAATGCTTAAAAAGTACATTTGTCCTAATTCATCAACCATTAAACGTATATTAGAAATATTTACCAGTGAATATAACACTCTTCTATATTAAAAATATGTCAGTGCATCTCATGTTGGCACAGTTGGGAATTGAGGATACACATATGGACTTGCAGTTTGTATTAAATGTTTCACTTATGAAAACATCCCATTAACCAGATGAAGAAGAAGCCACTGCAGCACTCGGGTATATCAGATGAAGTGGATTGTAATGTCCCTGACTATAAGACAGTCATCGTCATCAGCAGTAATGACCAGCTCAACATCACACTCTCCAAATGTGGCCTGGCCATGCTGAGCAACCTGGGCACGGTGAGAAAAAGCCCGGGATCATTTCAATAGGAAAACACCTGTCCAGGGCTGGTGTAATTACGTTTATGGTCTTGTCTTTTCCCAGGCATTTGCAGAGGCGGCCAAACAGACATCTGAGTGTTTCCAGAAGGATGAAGCTCCATTTGTGGTCAAAAACCGCCTGGGCCTGCCGGTGTCTGTTCGCCACAGTGAGATGTTTAGGCCCACTGAACAAAAGAGCAACAACACGGAGCAGCACACTGTGGAATTGCAGGATGGGGAAACAGTCGGGATGGATTATTCAGTCACAACAGACTCTGATCAGTTCTCAGCTATGATTTCCTTAAGTGGAAAGGACTACTGCATAGAGCCTAGTAAGTTACTCGACACGTATACTTACACTACACAGGCAGCAGTTGACGTTTTACCTCTTATTAAACTAGTTCTGCAAGTAATTGTGCTTGCATTCTGTAGTAACTTTCTACCCTGTATAGGTTTAGAAAATATCAGCTCATCACCACTACCTTCTCTCCACTCAGACATGTTCATGCACACTTATGTTCTTTTATTATTCTGAATGTCCTTCTGAGACCCAGCAATGTGTCTTTGTCCTCTGTAAGAGACAAGACGCTCACAGCTTTACTTAAAAAGAAAAAAAAAAACACTTTCCACTGCAAAGGACATTAATAAAGTAAAATAAACTATGGTGTCATGCTGTTTCCAATCAAGGCAATTATTTAATGTAAAAAAAAAAAGCCAAAGCTTTTACTTTCTTTGGTCTCAGGAGAACGTAACAATCTGCTGAGTTAGACAGGTGTTAGGTGTGTTTTTGGATCTGTTGAAGTGGGTCTTAAGAAATAGAGCCATTTCCACCAAAGACAGGTTTATTAGTCTGTGTTTTTGAGTAGTCTTTGGACATGCATACAGAGAATTCCAAAAATGTATCTCATTTACAACTGTTACTGCAATTTGCAACACATGACCCCTGTTTACACTCAGCTCAGATGGAGACACAGATCCTCCCTAATAGATTTACAGGCTCCAAAGACAAGCCTAGATTTCCAGTTTAATACTGATATACACCAAGTTGTAAACATTATATAAAAATACTGGAAGAGGTTTATAGATGTGTACAAAATGTAAAAAAAAAAAAAAGTTTACCTTTTTAAGATTGTGTATATACAATGGAATGTCAACCAGTGGAAAACCTCAGTTTTTACTTGGTTATATATAGTTCTGTATGTGAATTATAGGAGAAGATTGTTTTGTTTTTTTTTGTTTTGGTTTTTTTGTTTTGTTTTTTTTTCTCCCTACCCATATAAGCATCTTATTGGGAATTTTGTCTTTTTTGGAATTAAGGAAATTTTGCGCATGTAAATGTAGTCACCATGTTTTTTTTGGTTTTTTTTTTGCTTTTGAGAAACGGCTTCAACACTGCTCTTTTTTTCCTCTTCCCTCCAGCTCCAGTTGGCCACACCTCAGCCAGTGTGATTCCCCTGATCAAAGTGGGCAGAGGAATGTATAGTGTAATGCACAAAGAGTCAGGTGTCACCCGTTTCCTAGTCTGTCAGATTTACTCTGTGGAGGGCAGCAAGTACATCAAGATCCGCTCTCCTTTTCAGGTACATCTCTGACATGATTAGTCAGTCTTTTTAATGCTTTTCCACATATTTTAAGTTAATGTAGTCATATGAATTACACTGTAAATATTGCATACAGGTACGTTCTTCATCGTCCACAGTCAAATGATGTTTAACAGTACACACCTGACTCACTTTTTTCCCACCCTTTAACCTTCCAGTATTTTGTTTGGTTTCATTATACAGATCATCAATCATTTCTCGATCCCATTCAAAGTTTTTGAAGGATCAGCATGTCTGGGTACAGCTCTCCCGACTGAGGAGTACTGTGTGCCGTTGGACTCGTACAGGTGAGGGGAAGCACACGATGAAGTATACAAACACGCACACACAATTCTTTATACATTCATGCATGCTCAACACACACGAGCACATTTTCTTAATCCCACACTCACAGTACACACTACCACTCTGCTTCTACCACCAGGTCAGAGCTGAGCCTTCAGCCAGTGACGGGTGTAGACGGTGACGATCAGAGCGAGCAGTTTGAGTGTTCTGAGGGCTTCAGTTACGAAGACATCAGCAACCAGCAGCCCGAGAAACACATCCAGCAGACATGCCGTCGCTGTGGAGATGAGGGCGGTGTGATGACGGTCAATATCGTACCGTTAAAAGACGCTGTGACATTCAAACACACAGGAGGCGCGGGAGAGAACTTCGATGTACCTTTTGTGCTTCACCTATGGCCTTCTATTCTGCTGCGCAATTTGCTGCCATACCCTATCACCTACAAGTTAAAGGTAGATTCAGAGATTTATTGGATTTTGTAGATTGGAAATGGGCGTATTTGAAGAAACACCATGTATGATTACTGTTTGCAGGTAATCATTAGTCTTATTGTTGATAATTATAGTCTTTTTAATAAAAGTGACTTGGCATCTTCACTATTTGCAGTTGAGCATCTGTACATTTCACATTACAAGGACCGCATAAGTCAAGTCACAGCGGTAGATATTGTACTGGGATTAATCAAGGAGATTCTTTCTTTTAAACGGGGCATTTGCTTTCCTAATGCTCTTTTGTCCTTTTGTTGTTGGTCAACAGGACAGTGGAGATTCTCCTCCCGAGGCCACTTTAAACCCAGGTCATTCTGCTCAGCTTCACACTGCAGTCATGAACCAGTCCAGTCTCGACCTCTCTTTGATTAACTACATGGCTCAGGATTGGTCCTCAGAACTCAGGTAGGACTTCAGCCGCTTTCTTAATGACTGGCTGTGATATTTATGGGCTTCCCACTTTAGCATGAGTGTGTTATGGATAGATGGATGGATGGATGCTTTATTGATCCCAACAGGGAAATTCAGGAATTCTAGATACAACTGACCAAGATTACATTAAGCACACAAGACATAACCATAAAGACAGTGATACAGATACAGTTGCGGTGTCGATTCGCTTCATGAAAAGCACCACGTTTCGCAGATTGGAAAAGGAAAACAGGGTTCGAGGTGAGAGGGGAAAAAAAGACAAATTTCAGTTTTATGTTATTACAGTTTTTGACACACATGGATGATTAAGTGGATTTTCATTCACTGAAATACACGTAGAGAAAGTGAAATACTTTAAAGCGGATGTATTTTTTTTTGGTTTTTTTTTTTGTTTTGGGGTGCTTTTAGCCTATAGAGCAGGGGTCTTCAACCCTTGTCCTCGAGGCCCACTATCCTGCATGTTTTAGATGTTACCCTCTTCCAACACACCTGACGATCGTTATCAGGCTCCTGCAGAGCTTGTTGATAGGCTGATCATTTGAATCAGGTGTGTTGGAAGAGGGACACATCGAA
>JAQQZY010000029.1:27368982-27383212 GCA_030068375.1 Ostorhinchus rueppellii
TTTAAGATTTTAGCATTTTGCATCTGGGTCTAATGGAAGAGGCAAAAGTTGTGTAGAATCATCAAATTATACATTGCATCCAATCTTAATGCGTTAAATATTGTTGGCTTTTTATCTGCAGCTATGTATTAGCTGTTCATTCATTATTAACTCTGAGATACAGGTATATTCCATCTTAACAGATGTGACAACAAATTCAAGTCAATTCTATCATAATTTATGTTTTGAAAATGAATCCTATAAAATGCCAATATTAATTGTAAGTTTCATGTATAATGTCAAATATAAAATCACACACCATCACGTCCGCAGTTACATCACCTGCAAATTAACAGTGTCCCATCCTGCAGGCTGCGCAGTGACCAGGAGGAGATCACCTTCATCGTGTTTGAGTCTCTTCGAGAAGACGAAGACATTAATGAAGGAGAAGAGAGAAAGAGGGCGGAGTTGGATATAGCAGTTCACGTTAAGTACGACCAGGGGCAGACTGTTGTTGCTATCCATTCACCATATTGGATGATTAATAAGACTGGCAGGTTGCTCCAGTACAAGGCAGATGATATTCACCGTAAACATCCCATGGACTATGACATGCCACTGCTCTTCTCCTTCAAACCTCGCTACTTCCTGCGAAACAATAAGGTAATTCAACTTTATTTATAGAGGACATTTCATGCATAAGGGAGACTCAATGTGCTTCACAACAGGTAACATAAAAACAAAAAAAAAATTAGTTAATGGGGGGGGGGCACAGTGAAGGAGAGATCCACTCCCATGGACGGGCTATAGATGAAACCAGGACTGATGGATGTCCATTTGCACATGTAGTTCCAGTCTGTAAAGATGCAGTAGGGTGGGAGAACATGAGGGGGTCCATCTAATCAGATGAGACAGGTGAGGGTGAGGAGGTCTATTCAGACAGGTAAGGGTAGGGGAGGAGGTCCAGGGTCACAGGTCAGGACAAGACATAGTTGAGTCACCTCGGATCCCAGCGTCATTTGGCCACAGGCGGCTACAACTGAAACAGTAGTGGAGTGGGGAAAAGGGACACCAGGTTAATAGTGATGAACAGACTAAGTAAACTTTATATTGGAAATTGTAAGTACAGACAAAAGTGGTACGTAGTAACACATGCAAGGGTGGTTTTATTTAGTTGAATTATTAATTCATTATTTTTCTTTAAGATAGACAAATATTCGGATCATAACAGTCTCTCATTCATTCCACATTTCATTTTAAACTTACATTCTTTATATTAGAGAAATTCTTCTGAAGAGTAATTTGAACAAATAATGATTTTTCTTTAAGTTCTTTCTGCCATTTCTCTTATTCTGATATTCAGGTCCGTCTTATGATCTCGGACAGTGATCTGTCAGATGACTTTTCCCTGGATACAGTTGGGAGCCATGGTGAAGTCAAATGTAAAGGCAGATACAAAGATTACCTGGTATGTTTTTTTTTTTTTTTTTTTTTTTTTTTTTAATAGAAACTTAACTTGGAGAAGGTGCATCATGTTTACGCTCTATGTTGGCATCTCTCTCTGATTTCAGGTCGGTGTGAAGATTGACGCAAGCAGCTTCAGCCTGACCCGCATTGTGACCTTTGTGCCATTTTACACACTGGTCAACAGAACCAAGCACACCGTCTACATATGCCAGGAGGGGCTGGAGCACTGGACTGAGGCTAAACCTGAGGAGGTCAGAACAATCCAATGCGGTCGACACTGGCACTTCCACAAAAGATTTGGGAATAAAATAGGTCATAGCATTAACAAGTTGTAGTGTATTTGACATTATTATCTCTTAAAATTCTCATCATTTTCATTTGTAAATAATACGAATAAGGGATTTAAGTGTCTGAAAAGGTTTAAAGTTGATTTTTCAAAAAGGAAGCTAATTTCTGTGTTGCTTAGATTAATAAGCAACTATAACCATTAACTTAATTATTAACATTTTTGAGGCTTAGGCTTCACTAATATTGAATAATTTCCTGAGTGACATCTTTTCATCACTGAAAGCTTTGTCTTCCTCCCTCATGTAGTCTGCAATTCCCTTCTGGCCTGAAAATGACACCAAGAGGCTAAAGATTATGGTGGAAGGTTTATCGCCTCCTCGGATTATTGACTTCACTCGGCCAGAAAACTGCTTATTGCTGCATCTGGACAACTCTGTGAGTACCCACACAGAAAGAAATAGTTGTTCCGGGAGGTGTAGTTAATAAAGTACTATCATGAGTTATAGAGCACTCGGTGTTCAGTTGTCTGTTCTCTTTGCAGGTGGGTGGGATCATTGTTGATGTGAACCTGTCAGAACATTCTGCCACAATCCGTTTCTCCGAGTACCATGACGGCGCTGCCCCTTTCCTCATCATCAACCACACCAAAGACCAGAATCTGCTTTTCTATCAGAGGTAAGAGAACAGAAGCACTAAGATTAGAAATGAATAAATGAAGATCTGAATCAAGCAGGTTTGTATCTTGATCAGTGCAGGCAAGTTACATAGAATTAGGAAGAGAAGGACAAAGGATAGAAGGGTCAGCACATTTCCCTGCCATCAAGCATTTAACTTGGGTCAATAGTGAAATAATAGAGGAAAAGTAAAGTAGGTGCAGCAGGTAAATGAACTGAACGTGATGGAGGTGAGTGGATAAATGCAGAAAGAAAAAGAGAAACTGAAAATAAATGAAGGGATTTGCACTGTTTGTGATTTAACTGAACTTAAATATAAAGTTTATAAAAGCTGCCTGCAGAAAACTACAGGATCTGACAACGTGTTGGTTAAAATCACTACTCTGCTAATATGTGATAGTGTTTTATTTTTATATATTTAACAATTTGGGGCAAATTATTTTTAAATGTTTTAAATGTGCTTCATGATTGTCTCTTCTCTTGTTGCAGCTACTTCTGAAGTTTAATGCAGTGTTTGATGTCATTTGTTGCTGATAGCGTTGTATGATTTTGTGTTGTGGGCCATGCAGCATCGAGAAAGAGTCCACGTGGGTGGCTGACGAGTTGCTCGACCTCTCCTTCTCAGACGAGGAGGACAGGTAGAAAAATATGAAAAGAGGAAACTCTTGAGACACAAACTGCACTCAAAAAGAGAGACAGACGATAAGAACAAAAGAGGAACTTGAAGGAGCTGCATTGATTGTTTCAGGCCTTTTTTTCGTGTTTTTCCAAAATGAACCTACTTTTTAGAATAAAAGTGATAAATTGCTAAATTTCTTCCTAACACAGCCTCTGTTGTAATGGAGCTATACATAATAATTTTGCTTTCAAGTATTAAAAAAAATCTAAAGTTATCATTAGACTGCTTAGAATGAAGATTTCTAAAGTTACGCCAAAAACATCATCGCATTGTAGGGATATGAAATGAATATATTCATACTTATGGTGTTGTAGATTTGTGACCACTAGAGGGAGTAGTGAGTCACTCTGCTAGTCTGGTATGGTGAGAAAATGACACTTTGTCAGTTTAAAAGCCAGTTCTTGGCAGTTCTCCATTCTGGTCACTTTGGTCAAAGTGATAAAAGAAACAAACAATGCAGCCATTTCATTTTAGAAACATTATAAAATTGAGTGCAGAGCGTGGACAGATCAAGAGCACAGGTAACCATAAGTAGAAGAAGACTGCTTCAGCTCTGACTTTGATTTGTCTGTCTAATCTGCTTCTCACTGTTGCCAATGAGAAATAAATATGGACACTGACAAATAATACATCCTAGATTTTATTGTATGTAAAATAATTCACTCTGCTCAGTATGTTAAAACTATTCACTTCTACTGTTTTTATTTATGAGCATCAGTGTACATCATCATTGGGTCAAAGTAACAGAAGCAGGTTAGATGTTGAGTCATTTCTTATTTATGATTGTGTTTCTTTCCACTGTTAAGTCATCTTTGCCTCTAGAAATACTAGTTTTGAGTGCTGCTGGATGGGATTCTGCCAGTGGAATCGCACCTCCTGCTTCTTAGTAGTTCTGTTGCCTTAACTGGTATTTTTTTTTTTTTTTTTTCCATCTGTACCCATTGATTACAGCTTCCTCTCTGTCATGTTCTTATGTCTGCTTTGTTTCATTCAAACTGAGGCAAGCCCCAGTGTGGATGTGCATATTTGGACCTCATCTTTCTGGTTGAAGGAGAAGTATTGGGGACGTTGTGCTGTTGTAACGCCAGTTCGCTGTCATCTTTCTGCCTGTTTATGGGGAGTGTTTGAGTTCTCTTGGGGATGTCAGGTTCTTTGGATTTGGTTTGTCGTGATGGTACATTCTTGGTGGCTGGGCTTTGTTATATTGTCCTCTGTTTTACCGATACAGTCTCTCATTATTCCTCTCATCTCAGATTAATGGATCTCTCTCCATGGTTTTTAGTTGTCGTGAGGTGCATTTCTTAATATAATTTCTGTGTGTCTGGATCGGCCTCTTCTTCCTGCAGTTCTCAGAAGGAGGCAGAGCAGGAGGAGCTGGAGGCTGGGAAAGCTGTATACTACACCTGGACCGAACCTACCGGGTCCCGAGAGCTGTGCTGGAGGTGTGGCTGTTACAGCGGGAAGTTGAAAAGCGAGGAGGTACCGTATCTGCCTCATGACATGTGGTTGACAAACAATCTATAATTCAGTTTGTTGGTTCACTACTATAAACTAAAGAGGTCATATTTTTATTAGTCTTTGGTACATTTATTTGTGTTTTTGGGGACCCTAACAGTTCATTCATTCATTTTCTGATTCCACTTTATCCTCACGAGGCTTATGGGGGTTGCTTTGTGCCTATCCCAGCTACTTATGTGGGGTACACCCTTAACATCTTGTCAGTTTGTCGCAGGGCTGACATAGAAACAAACACATTCACACCTACGGGCAATTTATACTAACTGATTAACCTATCGGTGCATCTCTTTGGATGGTGGCAGGAAGGTGGAGTACCCAGAGAAAACCTACGCAGTTTAAGTTTGGACCTTCCAGGTGCTGCAAAGCTATCTTTATATTCATTCCAGCAAAAATTGAGTGGATTTCTACAACCCATTCTAGTAATAGTGTGGTAATTCCTTCTTAATTTGTCATGTTTACAAGTAGTAACATCATAACATTTGCACATGTAAGGTCAAGACTTGCGATGTACATTTCTCCCACTACGACATAATTGTTCGTCAGCAGCAGCAGCTGTTGTCCGTCCTGGAAATATGTCCAACCCAGCTGCCTAAAACGTTCAGTTGTTGGTTGTATTAATGAATTCAAGTGGCTGAACGTGACAGAGCAGCTCAGTCAACAATCTGGAAAGGGGTGGGGTCATGTGCATTTAAAGGGCCAGTGCTCCAAATGACCTTTCTGATGTCATTACTGAAAAATAGGACTGAAGATGGACCTGTGGAGATGAATTAATGATGAATTCATATCCAGGCATAGCATTTACAGTTTATGTAGACCACAGGGAAATGTTTTAAAATGCACAATTCCATTTAAAAAAAAAATCACTCCTTTAAAACTGAAGCTATATCATAGTTAAAGGGGCTATATGTAGTAGTTATACTTTAAGATATTCAAATATGGCTTTAAAGTATCATAAAAGTATTGTGAATTAAGAGTTCTGAAGTCACACAGAAGACACCAATGTACTGGATTGTAGGGATATGGACTCAATACATTCATACTGGTGGTCCAGTGGATATCTGTGACCACTGGAGGGAGTTGGGGAGTCACTCTTCTGGTCTCCCAGGATGAGGAAAACTGATGCTGCAAAGCCTTTGACCAAATTGTCAGAACGTAATGAGATGGGATGAAAACCACTAACAAATAACTGTCAGGGTCAAAGAAAATGACAAAGTGATTAAAAACTAGAAGGACTATTGTTTTCACCCCTGGACTCAGCTCTAAATGAAAGGAATGGAGTTGGATGTTGAAATTCCAGCGTTTCTTCTACATGAGTTTGATTTATGAGGTTTATGAAGGTAAAAAGTCAATATGTGATGTTCTTATCTTTGCTAAGTTCGCTGTTAATCGATGATTCAGTCTAAATTTTGACAGTTCTGACCTTGTTTGGACGATTTCAAACGGGTCTTTACTGCAGCTACTGACAACATTAACTGTACAGACAACGGGTGAATTGTGGTTTTATTTTGACTGTTTTCAGATCTATGTAATCAGAATCACCTTTATTTGCCAAGCATCTTCAAAAAAATACAAGGAATATTAAATTTTTTTTTTTTTTTTTTTAAACTATGCTCTCTCTGTACAACATAATAAATAAGCACTAAAAATACACAATTAAAACAGACTATAAATAAGTAAAACAAAATCTTTTGTACAAAAAAGCCAACCGCACTATAATATAAACTATCTGCTGTGCAGCACATGCAGATTATAAAACAGCATTATTTTGTCAGACTGTCAAAGTAACCAGGTATGACTTTTTATTTGACACAGAAAACTTGATGATTGTCAACAATTAACTTTATACTTTATTCAGTGAGTGATGCAGTCTGTGGATGCACAGCATGGATTCATTGTTGGTATTTGTCATTGTAGGTGTTGTGATCAGTGACCTCCCAGAATGGCCGTGAGTTTAGAATGTCACTGCTATGTATATTCTCTTTAAAGAAAAGATATTTTTAAGAATTACACATTAATTTTCAGCTCAACTTTAAAGTAAATATACTGCCTCTCCTTAATGTTGCAAATATATTCCTTTTATGCAGAACTGGTCTGCAGCAAAACTTAAGTTGTCATAATCAATCAGATGCAAGAAATCCACATCAATGGGAGGCATTTTCTACAGTTTACATTCCCTTCAGCTTTGTAGAAAGGACAATGAATCAAAACGAACTGTAAATGTGGCTGATGTCCTCTGACTGTGTGGATCAGCCAGGATACAGTTGACCTCATTCATTGGTCTTCCTCTTGTAGGGCAGATGAAACGTCTTGTGCATATAACATGAGCGGACACAGTTGAAACTTTATTAGTCTTAGAGGTGAATGCATTTTTTTTTTTTAGATATTTGTATAATATTTGTGTGTTTCTCTTCCTTTGTATGTGTAGGACCACCGTGAGGACATGAACAAAGAGGGAAAACTGTTTGTGGTCTCCTTTTATGAAGGTACGGTCCAAGGAGTGTGCTTTACAATATACACAACTGCAGTATGTCAAAAAGTGTATGTAACTCTATACAAACAGGCCAGTTGGCAAAATGATAGCTGAGTGTTAATGAATCTTGAAGGAAGCGTCCCTGGAATTGAACCTAAACTTTTGACTTAACTCCTCGCTTTCCTCTCTGGTCCAAAGGTCTGCAGCGTGTCGTGCTGTTTACTGAGGAACACTCCATCTACAAGCTGCTTTGGGAGAGTGAGAAAGTGCAGCTGGCCGAGCAGGAAATCATTCTGTCGCTGCAGAACGTAGGCGTGTCTCTGGTGAACAACAGCAGCAGTCAGGAGGTCTCCTTCATCGGGATCACAAGGTAGATAACGGCACACTACAAACCTGGCCACCTCCAGTCAGATAAAGCGCATGTTCACATGAACCCATAAAGACCCAAACAGACCCCCACAACCAGAACCATCTACTGATCTAAACTGTTTAATACCAGTTGATCCACTAATCTTTATCAATCTATATAAATAATTGGTGTAAAATGCAGTTTGTCATCTTTTCTTGGGCATCAGATACGAGTCATTTGGACGTTCACAGGCTCTGTAGTGAACATGGAAACACTGTCATCTGCCACAACATTGATTCACCAATAAAATCCATGGAGTTTGATCAATGACAGTGAAGGGAGATGCTTGTTTTATGTTCAGTTATTGTTATCTTTACTGAAAGTCACCTTTTCTTCAGTTTTCTCTGTCCCTGATATAATAACCCTCAACAGTAATCTGAGCTTTCATGAACATCTACTTGATTAAATTAAATACAGGAAAATATCTGATTTTCACAGAAAAAAATACAGAAGGTAATATTACAATAAATGATGATCAATTAGCTAATGAAGGTTAAATGTAGAGAAAAGGGGACACCAAACTGAAATTAGTTCACTTAAATGTCAACGTACAATTCATACTTTTCCACTTTAGATCACTGCACAAAGTATCAGACCCTGTGCATTAAAAATGAGTTTTTATTAGTGAGACTTGTTTGTACGAGTTACTCTTGTCATTTTATTACGTGTTTAGCTCTGACGTAGTGTGGGAATCGAAGCCAAGGAAGAAGAATCGGTGGAAAACTCTGAGCACTAAAGATGCTGAGATACTGGAGAACAGTTTCCAAGAATACCTCGAATCCGGACCAATGTACACCACCATTGTTGGGCTGGAAAACCACTTCCAGGTTAGAGACGTGCACAATCATTCATAGACTTGAAATATGAAAGACCCACAGCTGCTGTTGACCCAGTTTGGTTTGCATTTCCATCTTCACTCCATAATTTGATTTGAAGGCTTAATTACGAACTCTGTAGATCAATACATAAACAATATAAGACCGCTGCTGGCCTTGTGGAATTATAGGACGTTTGTAAATGTGTCCCAGGTTTCTTTTACTCCCAACGGCATGGACATGCGGATGCTGCAGCCCACTGATGCTCCCCTTAGGAGGCACTTCCTGCCTGGGGTGAAGGTTGAGTACAGCGTCTCACCACGACAGAGATCATACAGAGTCCAGATCCACCGCATACAGGTGCCAAAAGACACCTGCAGACAAACATTCATGTTGTCCTTGTGAAGTTACAGTAGTTTGTCTCTCTTTGAATAACTTACACATTCATGCCATTGTTGTACTATAAGGCAGTGCTGCTTTTCTCATGTATATTTGTCCAAACTTCCACTTTTCTCACCTTAGTTTTACACATTCTTACCTTCTACAGATCCAGAATCAACTGCCAGGGGCCATCTTCCCTTATGTTTTTTACCCTGTAAAACTGCCAAAGTCTATCACTATGGACTCAGGTCTGTTTATTTGCCAGGGATTACTTATAAATTGTGTGTTGTTTACATGTAATGCTTTAATGTGTAATGTTTTAATTTTTCTCTCAGAACCCAAACCTTTGACTGACATCAGCATCGTCACCAGAGCAGCAGGACACTCTGATATCTCACGCATCAAGTAAATATGTTTCCTTAAATTTATTTATCTTTATCTTTTGCTTTTCTTGCTATATTTGGGCTGGTTTTTTTTGTTTTTTTTTTCTCTCTCTCAGATACTTCATGGTGTTGATTCAAGAGATGGATCTAAAACTAGATCTGGGCTTCCTGTATGCCATCCTGGACCTGTTCACACCTGAGAACGCCACCACCATGAGCTCTGAACAGGAGGTTAGACACTACAAATTTCACCAACTGTCACCATTTACTGTGTTTTTCAATGAATGAATTTATTTTTGGTTTGTACATTAATTAGTACACTTAGCACAATAACCGTAACAAACACCAAACCAAAAAAAAGGAATAGGCTTGAAGCAAAAATGTATTTGTTTTTCCTACCCTTTGCACCTGCTCTACCTCTTACGTTAAATGTGTACAGCATCGAGCATTCGCACCATAACATAAAAAAAACAACAAAAAATATCTACCATCTCATTTCAATATTCCTAAATAATTAAAAAAATTAAGGCTTTTTTTTCCCTTTCCTCTTTTTTTTTTTCCTTTTCTTTTTCTCCTCGTTTTAACTTTGCCAAAGGATTGAACAACTTAACTGTATCATCAGGTCCTTTTCCTAATTTCACACCCACAACCCCAGTCCATCCAGACTTCACATGAGTCCTTACTGTAGTCCATTCACAACTATGAAGATCTCTGAAATCATAATTACTCTCTTAATTCCACCAAAATAAAACAAAAAACAAATGGTATTTGTTCAGATATTTTGGTAACACATTCCGTATAGATAAATCTACTGCATCTCATTCCTTTCAGGTGGAACTGTTTGAGAAAGACATTGAGTATATAAAGACGGAACTAAACCATGTTTCTGCTGCCGATACATCTCCCATCAGCCTCTACGAGTACTTCCACATCTCTCCCATCAAGGTTTGTATGTGTACAAGAACTCAGAGGCAGAAATCCAGAAAAAAAACTTCTCTTATCCTGAATCTATTCATGATAACGTGATATTACTGAAAGAAATGCATAACACATGTGTAATTTGACTTCTTGTTTGTGATAAAAGCATTAGTAAGTACGAGTGCAAACACAGAACACCGTCATTTAATGTGTCCTTGTTTTTGCAGCTGCACCTCAGTTTCTCTCTGAGCACAGGTGGAGAAGACGGTCTGAAGGAGAAGAGAGATACAGAGCTGATCCCAGTTCAGTCTCTAAACCTGCTGTTGAAGAGCATCGGCGCCACACTCACTGACGTGCAAGATGTCGTCTTCAAGTATGAACCTGCCAATAGGCTTAAGTTACACTCATAATTCCTGCTGCTGTAATAGTTGTGTCTTTTGTTTTAGGCTGGCCTTTTTTGAGCTGAAATTCCAGTTTTGCACGACGCAGCAGCTACAGTGGGAAGTCATCAGACACTATTCTAAACAGGTAACAAAAACACAGCGATGAAGTCATAGTAAACTGCACCGTTAAATTAATATAGTGCATTTTTGTCACATTTATATTCCTCGAGGCATTAAGCATGAGATTTAGTGTGACACTATCACAAAACATGGGACACTCCAGTATTTATTTATTTTTATTTCAAGATTGAGTACAGTGTAAGGAATATAGGAACATGAAGGGTAAAGAAGTTCTGCTTTTTCAGTGTTCCCTTTAAAAAAAAATAAAAAAAAAATAAATAAATCTTTTTTTCACTTCTTTACAGAAGGGGCTGTCAAAATATGAACCCCTCTACTTTGCAACTGTACATAGTTAGTGATGCTGCATTTCCAATTTCTAATTTATTTGCCTGATAAAGAACAACTGATGGTAATTATGAGGTATTGCTTTTGAATTATTTTTGTGGGTAGAGACGAAAAAAATAGCGCGCATGCCTCACAGCAAGAAGGTCCTGGGTTTGATTCCAACACCAGTCTGTGGGTGGGACTGTTCTGTGTGGAGTTTGTATGTTCTCCCCGTTTTTGCATGGGTTCTCTCCGGGTACTCCGGCTTCCTCCCACCATCCAAACACATGCACTGATAGGTAAATTAATTAATCTGAAATTGCCCATAGGTGTGACTGTGAGAGTGATTGTTTCTCTGTATGTCAGCCCTGTGATGAACTGGCGACCTGACTGGGGTGTTCCCCCACCTTTGCCCATAAGTAGCTGGGATAGGCTCCAACAACCCGAGTCGGAATAAAAGTGGGTTCAAATGATTGATTGATTGATTGATTGATTAATTAATTAATGAGACTGAATAAATGCCATTGTTAATGTATCCAAGATTGCCAGTGCCCACCAGTGGATTGGTTGTGTTTTTTTTTTGTTTGTTTTTTTTTTAAATGCTTTTCTTAATCAGTTGAAACTCCTCATTGAGATTAAAGAACCTGGCCTAAAAAGATAGTTCTGATTGAGTATTTTTTTTGTTTATTTTGTGTTGTCTTTAATTTGATATTATGGCATGAAAATATAAGATGATATTTAAGTAAAATTGGAAATATAAATTGCACTATTTGCATACACTTGCACAGTTGAGGGAGTTTTACATTTCAATCCCACCACTTTCCTCTGAACTCACTGTAAGATTAATTTCTGTACGTGGGGCCTATTCTACATACATTCTGTGGTTTGCTTGATATTTAAAGAAAACTTTTGCTTGTTTATAGCTGCTACTGTGTGTGAGTGAGTTTTTTTCCTGTATATTCCAGGCTATTAAACAGATGTATGTGCTGGTGCTGGGTCTGGATGTCCTTGGAAATCCTTTTGGACTCATCAGAGGCCTGTCGGAGGGGGTGGAGGCCTTCTTCTATGAGCCATATCAGGTACGAGCAGAATAAAAAGCACCGATGAGCAAATATTGGTTTCGTGTCTTCTTCATGTTTGCCTGCTGTCTGTGTGTGTTTTTTTTTTTTTTCTTTTTTTTTTTCTAGGGAGCTATTCAGGGGCCGGAGGAGTTTGTTGAAGGAATGGCTCTCGGGGTAAAGGCTCTGGTGGGCGGTGCTGTAGGTAAGGACCTTTGTAGAAACAGCTGGACATATGTGCTCTATTCTGTCTATAGGTCAGTGTGAGTTGAGCAGTCCCAACACAGGAGTTTGAGGATAAGTGAAAGAATATGGGAAGTGTAACGGCTTGTGTGTCCTCCAGGGGGAATAGCAGGTGCCGCCTCCAGAATCACAGGCGCCATGGCGAAGGGCGTCGCTGCCATAACGATGGATGAGGAATATCAGCAGAAGAGACGAGAGACGATGAACAAACAACCAAGCAGCCTGAGAGAAGGACTGGCCAGAGGAGGAAAGGGACTGGTGTCTGTACGTGAAACTGTGGATTTGCAGTAAAATACCAAAATGCCTCGTCTGTCTCTGGTGGAATAATAGCACCATACAGTAGTGGAAAAAAAGTTTTTGGACACCCTTAAAATATTATCTAGAAATATTTGGCGAAAATCATTTTTGGTTTTCAAAAGCTTGGGTGCATCAAACAGACACAAACAAATGCTCCGTTTGATATTTTTGTTTACTAAGAAGGAAAAAATAACAAAACTAAATTCTTGACGGTGACATTTCCAGTGTGTACTTTCACCCTTCAGTAGCTGGGATAGGCTCCAAGCCACCTCCGTGACCCTAATGAGGATAAAGCAGATTCAGAAGATGAATAAATGAATGAATCCTTGACACTTTCAGCCTTATTCCCTGGATGTGTTTCAAGGGGAATTATCTCACTGAAATGTCCAATTTTGACCTTGAAAGAACTGAGCATGTGCAGAAGCAAGCATGTGGATTTGGAAAATGGTGCAATACTTGACAGAATTTAATGAATGAGTGTTTTATTTTGGACATATAAAAAAACCCCAACACAATACACCAACAAAATCAAAGGCATGAAGCGAACAATGAAAAATAAATGTATACTTAACTGCAAAAGAAATACTTCGTACATTTGTATGTGCATGTCTGCACATGAGGTCAGTGACTTCAGCTGATTCTTCATGTAATGGATCACCAATGCATGGGATTTCCAAAAACCTTGTTTTCACAACTGTAAATGGACCAGTGTGCTAAAACAATTTCTGCAACTGATATTTTGCTGTAATGAACATTTTAATCTGAGAGTCTCTCCTTCCTCTCAGGGGTTTGTGAGTGGGATCACAGGAATCGTCACCAAACCCATTAAAGGCAGGTTGAGTGTGAATTTCACACAGATTTTCTCTTGGCGTCAGTTAATGTGCTGATAATAAATAGTAAATGTGGTGTTGTGCTCCTTTCTTGTGCAGGAGCTCAGAAGGAGGGTGCAGCTGGGTTCTTTAAAGGCGTCGGGAAAGGCCTGGTCGGTGCAGTGGCCAGACCCACAGGAGGCATCATCGACATGGCCAGCAGCACCTTCCAGGGGATCAAGAGGTAACACTAGGGCGACATGTTTAGTTTAGTTCCAGTAAACGTTTATCACAGCGGGTCGAGTTCGTGTCAGGCCTCCACAGATACTTCGATCCTCTGTGTGTTTAAAGCCTCGTCTCATTATTTTTGTTTTGGTAAAACTATTTTCAGGGCAGCAGAGACTTCTCAAGATATCATGTCTTTGCGTCCTCCTCGCTTCATCCACGAGGACGGAGTCATACGGCCATATAAGGAGAGGGAGGGCATCGGCAGTCAGATGCTCCAGGTAAGACAAAAAGCAGAACTGCACCCAGACTAAGATTTTGTGCTTTTGCCTCAATAGAATTTTTTTTTTTTTTTTAACTTTTGTATTTATGTTTTAAAATGCAATTTTTTTTTATTTTTGTTTTTTTTTTATTTATTTTTTTACACACTTTTGGTGTTTATATGGATGTTTTCATAGGTTTCGATTAAGTATACAGTGTTTAACAAATGTGTTCTCCCAGCTCCACCCAGTATAAGGTGTTTTCCACTGCTGCCATAATTGAACAGTATTTCTGTTTACCTAAATCTTTTTAGGTTTCTATAATGGTTAATCCACCAGTATATGAAAGATCTTTTTTTTTTTTGTGTTTTTTTTTTTTTTAATCCAAACCATATCTTTAATACTAAATGGAACTATTGTTGCTATTCATACATTTTCCAGTTTAAGGTTTTCCAAAAATGCAAAAGGAAATGCAGCCGAAAATGACTTTTTTTTTTTTTTTTTTTTTTTTTTTTTTTTTAATTAAACTT
>JAQQZY010000029.1:27384007-27394167 GCA_030068375.1 Ostorhinchus rueppellii
GCACAATTCCAGTTATTATCTTTCATTCCTGTGTAAAACTACATAAAAACAATGGCAGCAAGAATGCAAACTGTTATTTGCACCAAAGGTTGAGACACAAAATATTGACATTTTTGGTTATTTGTCTTGAGGACTATTTTGTTATTCCAATTGGTCATTTTCTTGATGAGTAACAAAGAAATTGTTCATTTGAAACAAGTTTTTGATAAACTATGAAGTTATTTTGGTTTTCTTGTTTTCATGACAGGTGAAATAATACATTTGTTAAGCCTCATATAACCAATGTGTCCTTATTTGTGCTCTCAGAATGTGAACAGCATGTTTCATTTGGCACATTTTACTACATGTGGATGGATATTGTGTGGCTCATTCATCGTAATATATCAGTTTCATGTGTCTGTTGTGTTTGTTTTGGCTCATTTAAGTTGTCTGTTGCTTCTTTTGCTGACATTACCAGCAGTCAGGCTGGATGGAGTGGCTTGAAGTTACCATTTATGAGACTCAGGTTAGACCTCAGTAGTCAGCTGGTAGAAATAAAATGTCGTATCTGTAGTAGTTCCCAAACGCTTTACCAACAATAGGAGTTTTTGTGTTACCAGGTGTGGGAGTGTGAGTTAGTTACAGCTACTGCTAGACAGTAGATTAAGTTTATATGTATAGAGTATGATTTCATGTCCTTTGTCATATTAAGACTTGTTTTTACCATCTGATGAGGAATATAGGAGTGTGTTATACAGTCATGTACACAGTAAATCCTATCATTTAACCTATTTAACTGTAAATAATGGGTTTAGTTCAGGACCATATACAGCCCAACTGGAGCTCAAGCATGAAAATAATGCCATAATAATCTATAAATAGTGAGGATTCCAAACTTTTCTGTCTTTTACAGTGAAAAAAGTACAACTGAAAATGTTTATCCTTAAAAAAATATGAATAACATGAACAATCTTGAGCAATCGTACATTTCTGAAGAAAAATAAGTGCAATTTTAGCAAAATTATGCCTTATCTTATCATTTCCACATTTCCACTAAAACTTGCAGGTCACAGTGGTCACAAAACATTTAGTAACGGGCAGAATATTGTTAAAATTACACTTATTTTTCTTAAGACATTTCAGGTTGCTCTTGGCTGTTCAGGTTATTCACATTTGTTGCAAAAGTTTTCAGTTATTTTTCATTATTTATAGGTTATTATAATATAATTTTATTGGGCTGAATGTGGCCCCTGAACTAAAATGAGCGGAACAAACCTGGATTATTAGTCTTCAGTGTAATTTTTGCATTTCACATTATATGCTGTGTGTTTGACACTTATGGTAGATAACACAGGAGTGGGTGGATAGAAGTGTGTGTTTGTGGGTCTCTGCTCTGACCTCGTCTGTCGTCTTGTCTTTTAATGTCCACAGCGGACGTTGGCCTACAGTGAAGGCGGTAGAGGGGGATCAGTGGATCAGAGCCACGAGGAAAGCAGCTAGATTGCATTAGTGTCGTGTCGGCCGTAGGGTAGAGTAGAACCCCGCCAGTAGAATGAGCTGCAGGTCGTTTCAGTTTGTAAGATGCTGTTCGAATGAGTTTGAAAAAATGATGCGAAGGCCCCTGAATGTTGAAATGCTTTACAGATTTTGTATCAGTTTGTCATTTTGACTTTATTGTGACTGTTTTTTCCTCCTATTTTATTTCATATTCCTGTTTTTGGTTGTCTCCTCTCATCGTTTTCCAACACCACACACTTTCTTTCCCTTGTTAAGATTCCATTCATCTTTATTTGATGTTTAAAAGTCACAACCATTTCCTCAGTGTCTCCACTTCTTCCTGTATTTTGTGTTTTTTTTCCTGTTTTGTTGGTCTTTCACTGCCCTTTCGTTCTCAATAAAAGCTTCATAAATTCCTCCTTCCGTTGTCTGTTTTATCCCACCTCACCATTTTCCTTAAATTCAGTTTCATCTGAATCCATGATTATTACACACGTGCATCATTTTGTCCAGTGTCTGTGTTCCTGTTAGTTTCAGACCAGACATATGCCACTTCACTCTCCGTCTGTCGTCTTTCAGAAAATTGAGAACGGGCGATTTGCCAAGTACAGATATTTCGCTCATGCCAAGGTCAATGAGTCGGACTTCCTGATGATCACAAAGAGGTGGGTGCGGTGAAAGCTTTGCACGTTTTATTTCAGGTGAACCTTACATTTAATCTGCAATGAATAAGTGCGATACAGACTTCTGTGTCTAAACTTTGACTCCTCTGTGAAGGGGGATTTTTTTCGTGACCAAAGGGACGTTTGGTCAGCTGACCTGCGAGTGGCAGTATTTGTTTGAGGAGTTCACCAAGGAGCCGATGATCGTGGAGGATCGGCGACTTCGCATTGAGGCCAAGGTCTATAAACATACTTTTACCTTTGACAGGATCTAGACGGAGCTTAAGACTTATTCATGGGAGTTCAGCGTGTTTGTAGCAGATTCAACACAAACCCCACCCATTTTGGATGAAATTAACAATTTTCAGAGGACTTATTTATTTATGTATATATGTGTCTTACTGTTTCCTTTCTCGTGTAACACTTGAAGTCTGAGCTGAACTGAAATTGTTGCACTAAATGACCTGTGTTATCGACTGCAGGAGAGAGTCAAGTCTGTATTCCATGCCAAGGAGTTTGGGAAGATCATCAACTTTAGAACTCCTGAGATAGCCAAGGTAAGATGGAATATAAGATGTTTATCAGTTTATCATCACTGTTGAGCAGAAACCTTGGAAGTCTCTTTTTTTGAGTCCTAGAATGATTCTACTGCTCCGTCTTCACCTTGGCCTGATGGTTTTAGAAATATTGAACCATTTAACCAATGAAAAGTGCATCTCTGAACTCCATTCATTTATTTTGAATATACATCACAGATGTTAAACATACGGCCCGTGGGCCAAAACCGGTCTGTCAAAGGGTCCAATCTGGCCCGTGGGCTGAATCTGTGAAATATAAAAAATTACAGTCAATATTATTATTAACAGTCAATGGTGTTCATCTTTTTAGTTCAGGTTCCACATAAAAACCAATAAGATCTAAAGTGGATCAGACCAGTTGGATATTATTATAATAATCTATAAATTATGACCACAAAGAATGTTCTGTTTGAGTGTAAAAAAAAAAAAAAAGTGTAATATTACAAAAGTAGTGTAAAATTCCATATCAGTTTTTACATTTACAAACTATCCTTTACACAAAGTAATAACAAGAACAAATATGAATAACCTGAAGTGTCTTAAAGAGAAGTGCAATTTTAACAATTTTATGCCTTTTACAAGACAAATTAATTTGGACATAAAGTTAAATACTGTATTTTTCAGTTTGACAGGAATGTTATTACGTGTTTGATGTATTTCTTGTTCCACTGGGATCTGTTGGAACACACGTGTAAATGATGAGCTGAGGCAGAAGACTGGATTTTTTAAAAATAAATTTCAGGTTGTTTTTGGTTGTTCATGTTATTCACATTTTTAAGGGAACTTTATAGCAGTAAACACTTTCATAATGTAATTTAGCATTTTTCACTGTTGTTGTAGTACTGGTCGGCACACTTTGGATCATATTTGGCTGAATGTGGAACCTGAACCAAACCACTTGTTTTTCCAGGTTCTGGAAAAATAACTTTTGGACATAAGAGGTTTCCACCTGACAGGGGCGATGTGTTCATACATACTGAAAGCCTTTTTGTTGTGTTTTTCGTAGTCAGCTGTTTAGGGCGGGGGGTGTCCCTCGTTTTAGTTCAGGGGCCATGCACAGAACACAAGGGGCTGGAGCAGGTCTTGAAAGTCTTAAAAACTATGGAATTTTGAAACACTGTTTTCCAGACCTTGAAAAGTCTTAAAGTATGGAAACAAACTTTTCTCTTATAGTTGAATGTTAGAGTATGATCAAAGGCACATAATCATGGAAGCTAAGAAATACATGAAGAAAGCATGTGTTTGAAAAAAAAAAAAAAAAAAAAACTGGATATGATTTCACTGACCGGTCGGTACTGAATGATTCCAGTGACGCTTGTCTGTGTGATATCTGTGCACCTTTGTGACTTTTAAAGGTTTTGAAATCATTTCTGTCTGTAATACATCATTTGCTTTGAATTATGCATTCATTCATATGTTAAGTATTTGTACTTGACACATCAGGTACAATCTCTACCAAAAAAGTAGGCATGCAAGTATAAAAGTACAGAAAGTCAAGGTGTTGGAGAGAAAAAAAAATAGCAATTTTGAAAAAAACCTGGAATTTTCATTTGGATAAAGAGTGAGCACCGTGAGAACAATACGATCTGTCATGGGCTGGACCAGTAACAGAATAGAGCAAGAACTTAGAAATAATGAAAACTTCCAAATTTTCTCTGTTCTAATCTATCAATTCACAAAAAGTGAATAACATGTATGGCCTGAAATTTCTTAAAGGAACACACCACTGGTTTTCCAGGACTGATGATATTACTACACTGACATCAAAGTGTAATTCCTCCAAACGATGTAGTTAAACATTTTATCCACTTACAAAATCGCTACACTTTATTTTGTGTAACCATACTTGGGTCATGTAACTATATTTAAATAGGGAAAACGTGGAAGTACTTGGTTGCTTCCATCTTTACGTCTGTTTGTTCCACTGGGAAATAATGAGCTATGCTAAGTGCTAACAAAGGTGCGCTAGGGCCATTGAGTGCACACACAGAGATAAGAGAGGTATGTATCAACTCGTCTAAGATCAGGGAAGAACATGGGTCAGTTTGGAAAACTGGTGGTGTGTTCCTTCAACTTTAACAATATTACACCTCAGCTTTTCATTTACACATCCCAGTGGAGCTACAAAGGTACAAAATGGTTAGTAACAGCTAGAATAGGGTCAGAGCGTCAAACTAAAATCAGTTTGACACCTTTGATTGTTAATATCTTCTGTGTAACTTTTCCATTTGGATCCGTCAGGCTGGTTTTGGTCCGCTGGTTCATGGGGGGGTCGTGTGTTCTGTCCAGATTCAGAATACGCACACATACTAAACTGAGCTTAAATGTCTTCTGTTTTCAGTGGGTTCTTGCCAAACTGGAGGACGCCAGAGAGAGTTTACCGAAATACTGACGAAACACCGAGTGACGGAGGAGCAGAACGGACACACAGACTGCGTTTCAGTGCCTTTGTTCTTTACCGCATGCTGCTTTTGTTTCCCTCCATGTGTGAGTAACGCTGGAAACACGCAGACAATGCCGTACGTCGACTGTTGTACTCAAAAGACCCAATGAGCAGATCACACCCGTGCATGCCAACAGAAGGACTACTGACCTTCAAAACGCGCCGCTCGTTCTCATTCGCCATCGCACACTTTTAGCCATTTCTTCTAGGACTAAAAAGCTAACGCTCCACCTGTGTTTACGCACACGCCTTCAGTGCTGCTTAAGTCTAAAACGCTGATTTATAGAAATGAAAGAAGCAGAACGTTGCATTACTCCTGTCTGGTTTCATGGAACATATTTTATTTTATTTTTTTTGCCTGTAGAAACATCACGGTGAATTGCTGCTAGAGAGAACAAATAGAAAAGAGCTTGAATGACATTAAAGCCAAATCAGCCATAACTGTTGTAGCACCATGTTGACTCATTTAATGTTATATATTGTAATTTTCTTGGATTATATAAAAGGGAACTAATGAAAAGTTTGAGTATGGCTTTCTAACAGATATTATTCAAAATATGCATCCTTAAATCCTGCGTTTTCTTAATACTTCTCTCTATTCCTCCTTTTTTATATACATTTAAGCAGGATGTAGACTGATCAGCGAGTGATTTAAAGACGCATGCTATTTTTCTACTGTAATGACACGTATCGGTCAGCTGTATATTGATAGAATATTATGATCTTATTTGTATATATCACCTCCTCACACAGTAGTCTGTATAACAGCGCTGCAAATGGTAATTTTGTGATTTTTATGGGTTTTTTTTATACCACAAGTATGCAATGCCAACTATGTTAACGATTGATCAGTGCAAAGTATTTAAAGACAATGACACTTATGATTTTTCAGCCGCTGTTGACTTGCGTTTTAAGGGTTTGCGTTTGGCTTGGGGTGCATTAAAGTTTAATACGACTTAATATTGTCATTTATGTTTTTCAGGGATCAAAATGTTCACTGCAGTGGCTTGTTTTGTTTTGTTTTTTTGTGTGATTTTTTTCCAATAAATAAAATTAACATGTTATAAATTTCCGCATGTTATCACTTTTTTCCCCCTCAGTAAATCGCAGACACATGATTGTATTATTATAGGTGTTTATTGAAAATGAATATAAATATAAGTTTGATTTCTCCTACGTAAGAAGATACAGTGAGTATGGGTTTTCAAAGCAAACAATTATTTACATCCAAGATAAACCCGAGGAGCTGCGCTGTCTGTCCTGAGTAAAGAAGGCACTTTGAAAAGATTCTCTACATATGATCAAATAAAGACAAACAGGACTAAAAGAACATCAGCTGGAGCTAAATACAGGGAAAACATCCATCAAGATGAAAACTAAGCTCACACCGTAAATCTACATCACAGGTGTCAAACACAAGGCCCGGGGGCCAAATCTGGCCCGCCAAAGGGTCCAGTTCGGCCCTTGGGATAAATTTGTGAAATTCAAGAATTACACTAAGATATTAACAATCTTACAACCGATTTCAGTTCAGGCTCCACATTCAGACCGATTCAATGTCCTGTGGGCAGGAATAGCAGAACAGAGTAGCGTATAAATAATGACAACTCCAATTTTTTCTCTTTGTAAATGTAAACAGTTTCATGTATTTACACTAAAGCAAAGTATAATTTAGCAAAAAATGTGAAAAACCTGAACAAATATGAAGAATCTGAAATGTGTTAAATGAAGCAATTACAATTTTAACAAGTTCTGCCTGTTATTAAATGTTTTGTTTGTAGATCCACTGTGATCTATAAGTTATAATGTGCATGTGTAAATGATAAACTGAGATGTAATATTAAAATTACACTTATTTTGTCAGTTTGTTCATGTTATTGACATTATTTGAAAGGATCGTACGTAGATGTAAACATTTTCATAATATAAATGTACTTTTTTTTGCTCTACAACGTAAAGAAAAGGTTTGAGTTGGCATTATTTATATGTTATGTTATTATTTTACTGGTAAGGCCCACTTCAGATTAAATTTGGCTGAACGTGGCCCCTGAACTAAAATCAATTTGACACCTCTGATCTACATAATCACATTCACTTTTACAAGAAAATATTCACGTTTCCTGTGTCTAATGAAAACTAGTCTACATGTCCCACACAGCAACATGTTCATATTCTCTCTGAAAAATAAATAAATTGTATTTTTTCTGTGGTTGTTTAAACAGAAAGGACCTGCCACATTGATGATTTTCTTTGCTTCACAGCCATAAAAATGATTAAATGGTCCTGTTTGTCTTTGTCTCCTGTCCTCGCTTTTTCTTCGGTGTTTTTTTTTTTTTTTTTTTTTACACCAGATTGAACTCCTTCAGGTTGTGTCTGAGGATGGTGTCTTTTACAGCCACAAAGACAAAGCGGATGTTTTCTGTGTCCGTGGCGCAGGTGAAGTGATGGTACAGAGTCTTGTCCTTGTCTGGGTTTTGTTCCTGGTACATTTTGAGGATGAATTCTTGTCCTGCTTTGGCGTCCTGCTGGGGTCCTGCAAATCAGGGGTTTCACATTTTACAAAGTCGTACAGACCTGTTCTTTCAACATCGAACAAAAACAGGATTAGACGCAAAAATGAAAAGTGGACAATGACGGTCTCTCTGGCACTTTAATGTATTCAAATTACTGTAACTCCTGAACTGTTTGTGTTCTCCACAGAATTCAAATGGCATCGGAAAGCTGAGATCCCGAGCTTTCCGACAATATCTAACACTTTATGGCAGCAATGTGAGACTCTATTAGAAGTACACTGGAAAAAATGTAAATCCTACCAAGTGTATTTTTCTTATTTCCAAACAAAATATCTCCCCACACTTAAAATAAGACACAATCACCTGAAGAATAACTTTTCAGTGACACATAAAAGCTTATTTTTAGACAGATCTTGAAAATTTTATTTCTAGAAATCTTACAAGATAATTTTCACTTGTTCCATTGGCAATTTTTTTTGCTTAATTCACTCATTTATCTTTCTACTCGAGTTTCAACTTGAATTCACTGATGTTGGTACTGGAAAAAATACAGCCTTTAACTGTGTTATTCATCTTGTGAGCAACATATGTAAAATAGAAAAGCACTCTGAGAGCGCAGACCTCCGCCAAGGTAGTGTTTGTAGTTTCCTCCACTAGATGGCACTGAATGACCTCATGCATCTCGCAATGATAAAGAATCCTTTAAAAAATTCCTGGATCCAGATGGTGATCTGGATCGCCTTCTAAAATGTAACCATCTCTTCCCTGACCCAGAGCGGACATATCCTGAAAATTTCATCAAAATCCGTCCATAACTTTTTGAGTTATGTAGCTAACAAACTAATAAACCCTGGCAAAGACGTAACCTCCTTGGTGGAGGTAAAAACTTATTTTTACCTTATTACCTTATTTTCACGACAGCAAATAATTATCTGGGAATTACACCACATATTTGGACTGTGTGTTTTTAATGGTGCTAAGAATAAATGGTGACAAATCACTTACGTTAAATATACAGAAAAAAAATATTTTGGAACTGCCCCAAAAGTAGCAGTGGGTCCTAATGGGTTAATACAGATAAACTGAATATATTCAGAACTAATCGGCTGTGTGTGTGTGTGTGTGTGTGTGTGTGTGATTGCCTTTTTATAACGGGTTTTATTTTTAATTCTATAGTATTTTTTCTCTTGATGCTCTTTAAAGATCACGTTATCAATTTTGCTGTAGACGTAAAATTAAATGCATTCATCCATTCACTAACCTGTGAATTCTGGGAAATAGGTGGCTATATGGGAGTACATGATCTTCTCGTTGAGGATGTCCGTCTTGTTGAGGAAAAGTATAACGGAGGAGCGCTGGAACCAGGGGTAGTTGATGATGGTTTTGAACAAAGCCTTGCTCTCCTCCATTCGGTTCTGAAATTAAAATCAATGTTTGTTTTAATTACTAGAGTAAAAGTTTACATCTAGATTATGGTCTGCTGAGATTAGGGATGCACCGATACTGGTATCAGGTCTGATACTGAGCGTGAGTACTTGTACTCTTAAAAGTACTCCGATACAACTGCACCACCCTGACATTCACAGTTCAGTGCAGCAGGTTTGGAGGAGTAATGTCAGCAGTGTGGAGATTTATCAAAATAAATGACAGTGACAAAAGTAACGCCGAGTGGAAGTAACGTTAAAGACACAGACGGATGCAGAGCGTTCTGTCTGTCCTCTGCGTGCACAGTTCTGTCTGTTTTCCAGGTGCTCACAGACGGAGAATAGCACCAGAACAGGAACCGTAGAGGCAGAGGATCTGTTCAAAGAGCGACTGTGAGAGTTAGTGACAAACTACTGACATATTTATGAAACTACCCAGGGCTGGGCCACTTTATGTCCGACTTATAAAACTATGGGCGTAAGGAGCGGTGCAGACCACCGCCTACATAAGTGAAAATGAAACCTCAAACTCTTTGCTCTACCTCCTGAAGCTTCACTTTTAAACCATCCCAGTGGAAACGCTGCAACATTAGTATCCATGTTAGTGTTCCCTCTGTCATCTCTGTTTATTACTAACTTTCTTTTTCTTCTCATAAAATGTGACTTTTCTTCATGGTATTTGTCCAGTTTGGTTAATTAAGAACTGTAACGGGATTATTAAGTACTTGTATCTGTACTCTGTATCGGCAAGTACTGAGCTGTAAGTACTTGTACCTGGTCTGGGAAAAAGTAGTATCGGTGCATCCCTAGTTGAAATGAATTCTTTTTTTTTTTTTTTTTATTAGATACAATAGACAAGACATAGTTAAAACAAACAAACAAGCAACAACATACAGTCAAACAAAAACGATAACAATAATAATGACAGAGACGGCAACAGCGTATCACAATGTAAAGTCCAGTCAATTCACGAAAGGAAAATGGGGAGGAGGAAAGTAAGGGAGAGTGAGGAAAGAAAGGGAGATGGGAGGATAAGATAGGAGTATTATAGCCATGATGATACA
>JAQQZY010000029.1:27417435-27428552 GCA_030068375.1 Ostorhinchus rueppellii
ACACACACACACACACACACACACACACACACACACACACACACACACACACACACACACACACACACACACGCTAACCATGTCTTGAAGTGGTACATATTCCACCTCGCCCTGTTGGTAGCTGGGATAGGCTCCAGCATCCACACAACCCTCACAAGTACTATGCAGTTTGGAAAATGAATGAATGGCATGAACATTTAAGTTATACTTCCTCCCACTCCTTTTCAAATGTGCAAATTAAGTCGTGTACATATAAGTTTTGGGGTTTTTTTGTCTTTACTTGTCTTGTTGCATATTTGAAATAAAAAATAAAACATTTTCTTCAGAATGGAATTTATATGGGAGGTCCTACAAGCTGTAGGCCTGATGTGGCCCAATAGTTCTCTCCATAAAGTGTAAGTTCTTCAGTCTTAAGTCAAAGTAACTCATATAAAATGTTTATGGTGAACAGACAGTAAAACAGTTGTGTTAAACTTGTTCTATTAAAAATCCTGTTTGTACAGAAGCAAGATGTTTGACAGTTTTACAGTCAGGTTTTATTACTTATTGTCCTTAAAACTAGAATCAACACCTTGTAGTTGAGTACCAGTTCACATCCATGTCTGTCCAGATTCACACTCTTCTTTCTGCACCTTTTCTGTTGAATTAGAACTTCTCCAGGTATGGGCATGAATGATTCCAGAGTAATCTGGAGGGAGAATGTTACCGAGACCATTTTGTTTTTGTTTGGTTTTTTTTTTAAAGATAGAAACTGGTCTCATGGTGCACCAACAATCACTTCAATAACAAATAAACACCCAGGAAATGTAAATGTGGTCACAACCTCTTCTTCTATTCCAGAGAGATGTCATTGAATTCTGTAAGTTTCAACACAAGTCAAGTCTTTTTAGGACATTTTTAAGACAATTATGAATGTAATTCATATGAATATGACCACAGAATAATACTGAGTGATGGCAGGTATTGGCTGTGTTTTTATAATAGCTTTGCATTTTTTCCCCCAGCTTTACATATAAATTTGGTGTCTTTTTTTGCAGCGCTACTAATTTTAATGGTTTCTTCCATAAGACACAGCAGGTTTCAGCTGAGAACTACATGCCATCAGTTTTTGACACTTTAACAGGTTACAAACCCATGATTTCCACATGTTTTTCATCCTAAGTACAATGTACGTTTTTAAGGATGGGCTGCTTTTTTGTTTTGCTTTATTGTAGCTGTATTTAATTATTATCCTGACATGTCTATGTCAATCTCCCAGGTGTCTTTTGAACCCAAATGTATTAAATACTTTATTTATAAAATGTCTTCATTTCATTTTGGGGATGACATTTTCAGCTGGAAGGGCTTAGGACTGAACAGGTTAAGACCATAAAATATAAGACATTAGGACATTTATGGCTTATAATTGATTTGACTGAATGATTTTGGCTTTTTAAGGACCTGTGGAAGCTCTGTAAAACATGTTACAATTAAGAGGACCTTCTGCCTTTCAGATAAAAACCTGTCATTATTTTATCCTATTTGTGTGAACCCAGGGTACACTACTTCATATACATCAGTGGTGTCTGACTAAAGTATTTTTTCTTTCATCTAAACAATATAATTAAAGCATGGCTTTTTCTTCCTTTTTAGAAAAAGTGCATTAACTTATATCTACTAAATCATAGGAGGGCCTTTGCTGGATATTTGTGATGTGAATGTAAAAACAGTGAATTACTTTGTCAGTTAATCATGCACTGCTATCTCTGTGTTCGACCCAGAGGAGGGAAAAAAAAAGTGCTAAGTGCTTTTTCAGATTTCTGATGTGTGCAGGTACTCACCGTCATACTCTGGGAAGTAGTCAACCAGATGAGAGTACATGATCTTCTCCTCCAGCAGGTCCTTTTTGTTCAGGAACAGGATGACTGAGGAGTTCTGGAACCAGGGGTAAGTGATTATCGTCCGAAACAGAGCTTTACTCTCCTCCATTCGGTTCTGTGAATATGAGGAAGGGGGTAAAAGTGGCACATACAGAGAGGAAAAGAAAGAAGAGAAAGAGAGAAAATTAATCACTTAATTAAACCACACTCTTTTACACTCATTAAGAACGGATTTTAATAAAGTTTTTACAACACCAGGGGGAGAGCAATAAAGATGAGAAGGGTGGCCATGTCGCCTTCAAGGGTTTAATTTCTCCCTTGCACTTGATTTCAGTGTTTAATTGAACGGAGTGAAAGCCAGCCTTCGATATCAGTGCAACACCAGCATCCACAGCTAAACCCAGTGTGTCCTGTACGTTATTAATTAAACAGCTTTAGAGTTTACAGGGAAATGCAGTTTCTCCGTCATCCCCTTCAGTTTGTTGCCACGAAGTAACAAACGCAAAAAAAAAAAAAAAAAAAAAAAAAAACAAAACCATGAAAATGAAGAGGCATATGTGAGCACACACCTGCTCATTACCAACTCTAACAAACTGACACACATGGTATATTCTCTTAAGAAGGAGAAACAGCTCGAGGCTGCATTCAGAACAGCTGGCTGATTATTTACAAATGCTTTCCAAGGAAAGCTGAGGTGGAGCACGGCCAAGCAGGGGGAGAGCAAGATTTACATCGTTTTAAAAACAGGAAAACTTCTCACAACAACTCATTCATGGGTTGAAGAAGTGTGAAGCATCTGGTTTATTATATTTGTCAACTTTATTATTCACCTCGTTGTCGGATTCCACCAATACTTGGTCGTACTCGCTGAGTGCTACCAAGAACATGATAGATGTGACGTTCTCAAAGCAGTGGATCCACTTCCTCCTCTCTGACCTCTGACCCCCGACATCCACCATCCTGTCAGGGCATGAGAAGGAAAAACAGTCATTACTAGAGTGAGATGTGTTTACTTAATAAAAGATAAGGTCAGATGTGTTTCTGATGATCATTTAGGTGCTTTAAAGGTTTAAAAATGAGTCAGAAATTCAGTAAAAACTAACACTGCAACAACTTCTAACAAAAGGATTATATAATAAATTAACAAGAAATTCTATAATAAATAAAGTGCATTTTTCTATCTATACTATAATTTGTTTGCTCTGTTCTAAATGAGGGGACAAATCTGTACATGACCCTTAGTTCAGTTTCTTTATACATTAAAAAAAAAAAAAAAAAAAAAAACACATCAAGGATGTTCCCCCTGTTTACTGGTTAAAGTAACCACAGTGGCGGTCCTGTGTTCTGAAGTGGTGCATGTTTGTATAATTTCTATGACAGGTTCATTGTCCAGATCGCTGGTATTACAGCTACAGTGTGTACGCTCTGCCACAACAGTGAAAATTCCCCACACTCCCGACTACAAGAGGCTTAAGCTTTCAGAGTTGCCTGGTTGAGGTTGGACCACACGGTTAAAACAAATTAAATAGTCCAGACTTGGTTTGGGACTATACCAGGGTGGTCTCAGTGTTTTTGTCCACATGCAACTATGTCAACACTTGATCAAACACCAATTTAACAAGACTAAAAACCATTGCCCTCCCACCCAACACACACACAAAACAACTTTAAGGAGTGATATTTTGTTTTTTTATATTGAATTATACATTTTTAGACATTGCCCTGTGGTCTACATAAACTGTAAATGTTCTGCTTGGGTCTGCATTCTTCATTAATTCAACTCCACAGGTCCATCTTCAACCCTGTTTCTGAGTAATGACATGAAAAAGGTCATTTTTAATTCTGGCCCTTTAAATGCACACGACCACACCCCGGTCTGGGTTGTTGACTGTACACTTGGTCCTGTTCAGCCACTTGAGTTTGTTAATACAACCAATAACTGAACATTTTAACTAATCGGCTCGAGGTTTGGGCATATTTTCAGTATGGACTACAACCGCTGCTGCGAATAAACAATTATGTCGTACTCAGAGAAAAAAATCATCGGAACTCTTGACCTATATGTGTAAATGTCATGATAAGTTAAGATGTAACAAATTAGGAAAAGAATTAAAACTGGTTGTATATTTCCTTTTTCTTTCCAGTCAGTAAGCACTGTTTTTACAAGTTCATCAGAATTTTGCCGCGTATGCTCTGTATATACAACGACAAGATAAGGAATCGGGAAACACTGCAGTATGTCCATGCTTACCTGAATATGACGCTCTGCAGGTCAAACGGGTACTCAATAATACCCGTGGTTGGGACTCGAACCCTCAACACGTCCTGCTGGGTGGGGAGGTAGGATGGTTCGGCAATCCGGTCCAATGCATTCAGGTAACTGCAGGGAAAAAAAGGACAGGACGTCACCCACAGTAGTCGTACACTTAGAGAAATGAAGCGTTTAGGAGGCGTGTTTATTTGGTGTTCCGCGTGGATTCTTCTTACTATTTAGTGGAGTCGGAGAGCTGGTATTCCCTCCTTCGATCGTAACTCTCCTGGATGCCCGGGTCGTTCCATAAGCTCTTGATTGCATCTACATAAGGGTTCTCGAACATTGTAACTTTTTCTACATCCACCTCTCGAACGATGTTGGCGTTACCCTGTAGTGAAGATACACAGAAGACGCCGACACGATTTAGTCAAAAACACAACATCACCAAACTCCAACAAAACTTTAATGACCAACATCACCTCAAAAAGACAATTAACAGACAGGTTACGCAGTCCTAATTATCACGCGCTTATTTTCTGACTCAAATATTCTATATCCAGATATTTCTTTACACCCCGAGGCTGAGCACGGACCTAATATCTGAGGCCTGAATCCCACTGGGCCTATTAAGGGGAAAGTTTTGGTGCTCCAGATTCCCATTAAAACTCCACTCAAGAGATCAACACACGCTTGAAGAAATGAATCCGTACCTGTTTCACAAACTGTATTATTTAAGACCATAATATATACTTCGTGCACAATCATGTCGGTGTTGATGGACATTACTATATATAGTATCAGTATTTAAGGTATGCCCGTATAGTGTACTTCATTGTAAGAATATTATCCACTAGAGCAGTGGGGTCCAAACCCGGTCCTCGAGGGCTGGTATCCTGCACGTTTTAGGTATTTCCTTCTTCCAGCACACCTGGTTCAATTAATGACCAGCTCATCAAGCTCCCTGCACTAGAGGTTGATCAATAGGGTATTTTTTAACCCTTTATCAGGCAAGTGACTATTTTTGGTAATTTCTGCATGCATTAAAAGACAGTGACAGTAACAGTGAGGACAGTGAGTCAACAATCTCAGGTCCAATGGAGTCTACAGGGTCTGTGAGGACCCGCTTTGTTAGGTACCATGAAGTAACGATCCTAATGTAAGGAATGATGTTCAATGAGACAATGTGCACGCTGACAGGACTGTATCAGCACTTATGTTGTTGTATTGTTATAAAAGTGATGTTCAAATGTTAGAAAATACATGTTCCTAGCACCTTACATTTGTTTTTCTTGTATTTTTAGCTCTGCCAAGGAGGTTATGTTTTTGGCAGCATTTATCTGTTTGACTGTGTTCAAAATAACTCGAAAAGTCCTGAATGGATTTGGGTGAAATTTTCAGGAATTGTTGGAAATGGGATAAGGAAGAAATGATTAAACTTTGGGGGTGATCCAAATCACCGTCTGGATCCAGGAAATTTTTAAAGGATTCTATAACATTATGAGATAGGATCATTTTGGGCATTTGTGCATAAATCTGCCCAAAAAATGGTCAGGGCACTGGGGAAAAAAAAAAAAATACAGGATATGTTTCCAAAAGGTTCTACAAGATATCAAAGACTGATCTGGATAATTGAATAATTAACTCCGCCAAGGAGGTTATGGAATCAGTAGAGTTTGTTTGTTATCAACATAACTCAAAAAGTTATGGATGGATTTTGATTAAAATTTCAGGAAATATTAGAAAATGGACAAGGAACAAGTTGTTTTTTTTTTTTTTTTAAGTTTCTTTATCATTGGGAGATAGGGCATAGGGGCACTGAGCTGCTTTGGTGGAGGTCTGAGCTCTCCGAGTGATTTTCTAGTTTTATATTTACTTCGAGTTTTCAATTGTAAAAAAAAAAAAAAATAAAAAATGTAATAACCGCTTACAGATGAGGAACCAAATACGGTAATTTCATTGAACCTGATATTCTACATAAAAGTTTTTGAAAAATTCACAAAATAAAGTTTTCTTATATCCTCCAATAACACACTAAGGTTGAAATTGTGAATTTCAGAGTATTTCTATCAGTGCCCTATAAAGGGTTAAGGACAGAAAAACCTTATAGCCCATAAATCTGCTGTTATCTTCCTGCTCCACCTCTCAAAAATGCTGACACTGAAAACATTTTGTGCATGTTTTATATGGATTACGTTCACTTTATTAAAAACAGAACTAAACCACAAGTCAAAATAATAAATACCAGAACAAAATCTGAGTCACTTGACATCAAACTAGAAGCAATTACTCAAAACATAAGTGAACGCACAAACAAAACGTGAAAGAAATGTAACTGGTAGAGATGTTATTCTTTGTTGTGAGCTACACATTAAGTCCCATAAAGTCTGTGTTTTCCACCTGAGAAACCGTAATATTACAATAAAGAATAAGCCTACATCGCAGAGCTCGTCAGTGTCAGATATCTGCTGCTGTTCTTATGGTTTGTGTCAGTTTCCCACTGCAGGAACCAACAGTAATCGCCATCACATTTGGGTTGAAGCCCCTTGGTTTCCATTTCAGTAATATCTTGGCAAAAATCATCCATCATGTTCATCTTTAACATCACTAAATATATAAAAAAATATATATATATAGATAAAGGTGGAATCAAATGATCCCATCATTTCGTTTACACAGACATCATTTCAGAAAAAACGTGAAATATTCTCATGAAAAAGGAATTCTGTGTAAAAGGGGAAACCTGACATGCTGGAGAAAGTCTGATTTCATTTTTGGAACCAATGTAACTAATTTATGTAAAACCGTTTTTTTTTTTTTGTTTTTTTTTTCTAGCACTGTCGTTGTTGACCAAGTGACTGTCGACTGTTTGGTTTGGAGAAGTTGACAGACGTATTGGTATCCAGTCAAAAACTGACTCTACTGTCCAGTTTACAAACACATCTGCAGCTGCTTTTATTTGGCTCAAACAGGTCTGTGGTATAATAGAAAATGTATGTCTTTTTTTAAAGTTTCAAGTTTCTTGTAATCAAATAGATACAATAGTGGCTAAAGAAGTGTTTGCAGTTTATTGTGTAATCAGTAATGACATTAATATGATTAGAGGAATGATTACTGTCTAAAACATTATCTCCTTTCCACTTGTCCTCATGACTCGGCTTTATTTTACCTGCTCTTTGCTCTAGATCAGGGCGGTCAAATTCATTGCTACATGCAACCAAATATGATCCCGAATGGGCTGTCCCAGTAAAATAATAACAGTGAAAAAAGTAAAATTACATGATAAAAATGCATCTAAATCTGCAAACTGTCCTGTTAAAAAAAAAAAAAAAAATGTGAACATGAACAATCTGAAGTTTCTGAAGAAAATTAAGAGCCATCTACAAAGACACAAAACTTTTGAAAAGATAGCTCATAAAAGTAATTTCATTTTATTTTATTTTTCTGCACTAAAAGGGAAAAGATTTGGAGTTGTCAATATATTCATTCAATCGGTAGATTATCTCACCCAGATGCAGGACTGAACGTGTCAATATCTACTACTACTACTACTACTACTACTACTACTACTACTACTACTACTACAACAACAACAAGTGTCATTTAGTCACTTTACAAATTTTTTTTTTTTTTTTTTTAAATGTTTTTATTTTGTATTAATGTTCATTGTCTTGTGCTGCTGTCCTTGGGGGATCAATAAAGTATATTTTATCTTACATATAGGGCTGTGTATCAGCAAGAATCTGACAATACAATACAAATCCTGATACTAAGATCACGATACAATATATCACGATATATCATGATACTGTTAAAAGGGGATTTTTTTTTTTTTTTAAGGATTGAATTAGACCAGAAATCTGCACAAATATTAAACACATATTTATTTGATCACAACAGGATCTGATGCGACATCACAAAATGTTCCTGTTCAAACTTAAATTATGTTTTACAGTCATTACAGTTTCAGATCCTGCTCAAATGTTCATATCCTCTTAGTTCAGAACATTATTTTTGTGTGATCGAACAGAGGAACAGTAAAAAGTGCTTTGAGGATGATTCAAATAAACAGTATTTAATCAGTGTCAAATAATAATAAAATATAAACAATAAAGCAAAACAACTAACTAAAATGAACTTCTGCTATATCTGCATTTGAATAAACATCTAAAATATCGATACACTGCTTTTTAATATCGATACAGTATCGCGATATAGTGCAGAACCGATATTTTCTAACAGCCGTACTTATATACAGGTTATTATGATAGCATTTCACTGGTCTGACCCACTTGAAATCATGTTGCAGCATGTGGCCACTGAACTCAAATGATTGTGACTTAATATGGTCAGTGTAATTTTTGCATTTCACAAATCCATCCCACGATCCAGATTGGAGCTTTGGCTGGACCAGTTTTGGCCCACGGGTCACATGTTTGACACCCCTACCTTAGATTGTAGCAGCGCAGCCCCTCTTCACTAGTGTAAATATCATTACAGCAGACAGCAATTGGTTTTTGACAGCAATTGGTTTTTGGCAGCTGATAACGGTTTTGGCACTGCTTCTCCTGCTCTGCTTCTCCAAACTGGAAGAACGCCAAGCACCATCTACTTCAGGTAATACACTGAATAAGTCCCACATGTAACCACTCCTAAAAAAAAAAATATATCAACTAACCCTTTAAATACACAGTGTCATAGACTTCAGTATCCAGGTATCCATAGTAAAACACACAATGCCATTTAGTTGTTGATACCAAGACACATGTACCCATTATTTATTATATCTTTATCTAAAGAACAAGCTGAGAAGGAGGGTCTAAGGATGGGGGATGCCCGGGACATTAACCCATTTCTTTCATCCACTGTTTATTTTATTGTCGTTTATTTTCATATTCAACTAATTCTGTAAAGCCCTGTGAGGCAACTTTGTTGTTATATAGGGCTCTACAAATAAAACTGAAGGGAATCGAAAGTAGGGCTAGGAAATATACTGAAGTAACTTGATTAATCCAAGATTTGTTCCTTGAAAATTGTGAAAAATGCCTAATCTACAAACATTATAGTGTACCTGTAGTGAGATTTCTTGTATTATAAAAAAAAAGTACAGTCCTGTGCACAGTCTTAGATCAACATTAGATTTGTTCTTTTAGCAAAAGTTATACCGACCGCACATAAGTCTCTATATCAGGATAGCAACTAGAAGAAATACAATACCTGAACATTATTTTTAAAAATTGGAGGGAAAAAATATGTAAAGTGTCTATTATAGAGCTTATGAGATCATTTCAACAGAGAAAATGATACAAGACACTGTACAGAAAACCTCTGGGATGTTCTGTATGAGGCTTGATTTAATATACTCCACATGGCTCATTTAGGTAAACTTCCAAACAGCTCATTTAAAGCGGCATATGACTTTTTATCAGAATTTTTTTTTTTTTTTTTTTTAAGTTTGTAAAACGTGAGTGACAGAATAATTATCACTAATCCACTAGTCTTTTCGTACTTATGCACCTGAATCACTTCCCTCATGGCGAACTACTTCATAGATCAGGGGTGTCAAAGTCATTTTAGTTCAGGGGCCACATTCCTCCTAAAATGATCTCAAGTGGGCCGGACCAGTCAAATAATAACAGTGAAAAAAGTAAAATTATATTAGGATCATGTTTACATCTACAAAGTTTCCTTAAAAATCTGAATAATATGAACTTGAGATGTAAGAATAACAAGTGTAATTTTAACAATATTGTGCCTCAATTTATCAGTTTATCATTTACACATGTGCATTACTATTAAAAATACACAAAACATTTGGAAATAGGAAAAATATTGGTAAAAATCACAATTACTTCTCTTAAGATATTTGAGGTTGTTCATGTTTGTTCAGGTTATTCACATGTTTTGTAAAAGGATAGTTTGTTGATGCAAACATTTTCATGTAATTTTACTTTTTTTTTTTTTTTACAATAAAGCAAAGAGAAAACTTGAAGTTGTCAATATTTTTAGGTTATTATAATAGTATTCTACTGGTCTGACCCACTAAAGATTATGTTGGTCTGTATGTAGAACCTGAAATAAAATGATTTTGACACCACTGGTTGTTCATATCTTCAATGGAATTTTTCCATTTCACAAATTTGTCCCACGGGCCGGAGTGGACCCTTTGGTGGGCCAGATTTGGCCCCCGGGCCACATGTTTGACACCTGTGTCATAGATGACTATCATGAACACAGTCTGCCTGTTTACATAAACTGAAACGTCACTCAGGCCTTCTCCGAAATTTTGTTGTGAAGTGCATTGTGGGAATAGGAATTCCACACAGCAGCAATTTCACGGTCTCTTCGTGAGTGCTGAACCCAAACGTCACCTTTACCTCCAGCCACTAACTACACTGTAAAAAGTAAAACATTGAATCAATTTTAAAAATTTTTCTTCAATAGGTCGCACATAAAATTAGTTGAGTGACCCAAATTAAATTAAATTCACTGTAATTTAATTTGGTTCAATCATTTTTATTTTTTATTTTTTTAAATATGTGACCTATTGAAGAAAAATTTTTAAGTTGATTCAATGTTTCACTCTTTACAGTGTATACCCTGATTGACTGTACTTTATGTTGTAGTGATTTTGCTCGTTTTCTTGCTGAATTTGTGAGAAACATTCATGTTTCACAACGCACTTTGTGAGTAACAAATTAAGCAAGAATTAAAATGGGTTGTACAAATCTACTTGATTTTTGCCAAAATTAATATAAAGATAGCTTTACAGCACCTGGAGGGTTCAAATTCAAACTTTTTGAACTGTAAAGGTCTCCAAATTAGCGATGTCCCGATCCAGGTTTTTGCACTTCCGATCCGATACCGGCCTATCCGAGCATGTATTAAAGTTTAAAGTTATTTCACTTCCTTACTTAGTTGTCAGACTCATGTTGAAAAGGGTTTTAGTGCTCTTGATAACAGCTAGCCAGCTGAATTAGGTGAGTTTGAATAATACACAATGGTTG
>JAQQZY010000029.1:27459263-27475665 GCA_030068375.1 Ostorhinchus rueppellii
AACCCCCCCCCCCCCCCCCCAAAAAAGCCTGAACCAGTTACTCTGAGTTAAATACAGTAATGGAGGAAAAACCATCCCATTATCACGTGATTAAGACTGCTGTAGTGCCAAGATCCATTGGAAAAGTAGGTAAATGTTATCAACTATATATATATATATATATATATATATATATGATTGAAACCATAAAAGTCGTTTAAAACCTTCATAAACCACAAACACTGCCATTAGTCAAATACACACAGGTCACTGGCTACACTTAAGAGACACTAGGATTCAGTCCCTCTTTGGTCACCTTTAGGGGTCCTTTTCTATAGTCAGCCCGTCAGAAGTCACATAATACGAATGAAAGACTGAAAAAAAAACCCAAAACATCCCCCAGAGGGTTTGTGTCCTGTTCAGTCTTATAGTGTGAAACAGCCCTCACTAGCATGAGAAAATTTTCCAAACAGTACCAAAGGCAGTACAATAGAACAGAAATATAAGACTCATTAAAATACAAATCCCTACTAATTCATTCTATTTCATCATGTAAAACACTAACATTCAATTCCCACAATCACATTTTAGAAGGGTCCTCTACCATTACAGTCAACGACATTTATATAATGTAACATGATAGGCAAAAAAGAAAAAGGGAAGCATTGAGCATGCAAAAACAAACAAAAAAAATCCCAGATTACTTTAGGTGTATGGGCGACCTGGGAGTTAAAGGAGTCGAGGGGACATACTGGGTGTTTTGGCCGGATGAGAAGAGATTTACAAACTATTCTTACACATTAAGAGAACCTGTAATCAAGTACAAAACAATTTTCAGTTGCATGTTGCTGGCATAGAGGCTTCAGTCTAAGAAAAAATGCAAGGCAAAACAAATTAACATCAAATTAGAAAAAAAACCCAAAACATACAAAATGTGCTAAAAACATTGTGGTACTACAGTAATTAACTGAGAAGAATGTCAACACTGGTTTTCTACAGTAAGAAAAGTTCAGTTAGGCAAAAAATATCCAACAAATATGAATAGTTACCAAAGAATCTAAATTTACAGCACTAATTTGTGGTTGGTTCTTTGGCCGTAGCAGTGTCAATCATTTCACTTGTACTCCATCATGCAGCGTTAACGTCATCTTCAAGGATATTGTGGTTAATGTCGACTATGTGATGAAACCATCGATATGTGTAAATGCTTTCAACAATTTTTAAAATTTGCACAGCATCAAGGTCGCCGGTAGAAAAAATTTTACGTTTTCACATATTCCAGATTCTATTAAAAGTGCAAAGAGTGACTATAACGAACTGTTTGACATGTTTACGTTGTGGAAGTCACAAACCAAATCCGGTCTCTTATGGTGCGACACGGTAGAAAAATATGATGGCTGTCATGAAGATAACAAAATCCATCCAACTAATGAACGGCTTGCGTAATGCTCACTCTACAGCACGAACAGATTACACTGAATCTATACAAAGGAGGGCATGGATCTACCTGTCATTTACAGAATTAGAATGGACTACAGCTGCACTACAGATTTGAATGGGGTTTTTAACGGGACGAGCTCGTATTTTGCCACACGATCAAAAGGCACTAGACCTAACTGCAATCAAGAAGCTTGTTTAAAGAGATTTCAGACAACGTAATAGGATACTGGATACTTTGTGCATTCACAGAAGAAGCAGAATTTTAGAAGGTGAAAACTTCAGATGGATATTCGTGCTAGAATCAAAAAGGCCAATGAAGAACTACATTTGGTTTTAATCCAAACTAAGAGTCCAACCTGCCTGATACAATACATAACCTAGTAAGAGTAACTACTGAGCATGGTTTCCAACTATATCAAAAAACTGCCTGTGACTCCATGAAGAGACAAGATGTGACGTTCAAATACTTGATGTCTTATTTCCAAATGTTCATATTTGTTAGATGAGTCCCTGAGATATTGCTGCCTTTCTGCATTTTTTCCCAGTCTGGTGGTGACTTTCAGTGTTCAGTGCTTTTCAGCTTCACAAATTTACACACGCACACACACACACAATCACCCAGATGGTTTTGCTTATACAACTGTACGCAAACATGCACACACATAAGAAAAAGAGGTCCTGATGTCAAACTACTGCCACTATGGGATGGTGACTTAATAAACAAACTAGATCTACATGACTTTCGACAGGTCGGATGGAAAATGGAATAAATAAATCTGACTATGAACATCTATCCAACATCTTGCAGATTTTACACATTACAAATACACTGTTTGCATTGTCATATACCCAGCTGACCTCCGACTTCAACTGTTTCGCAAAAAGGGAAAAATGCTTGTGGACGAACCTGTTTCAGAATTAAGCCCCAGTTTATATGCAAGGATAAAAATAAACAAATAAAATATGCTTATTTTTCTGCTCAAGCATCAATAATGTGGATCCAAACACCAGAGATTCAAACCCCCCAAACTGGGAGGTTCTGGAAAAGTAGTTAAGATGTTCAGCCTGCATGTAAGATGTAGCAGACACATTTCAAACTGTTGAGACAAAGAGGAAAAGGTTGTTTGGTTGATTTACGAAAACTCCAAGGAAACTGTCCACACCTGTGAGGATTTTAGGTATCTGGTAGCTAAAATCATCTCTAGCAGTTAAAATACTGTTCTCAGATCTAGTTTTGTCCCCCGTTTGACAATAGAGATGTAAATACCCAATAGTTAAGTTGCTGCATTTGTGCACAGGAAACATCCCCCAGACATCAAATGCAGACCCCCCCCTCCCTCCCTCCCTCCCTCCCCTCTCATCCTCGCCCCCCTCTAAGTCTACTGATCCCCTGGGCGTTCCAGGCTATCTATGACGCGGCTCAGCCTGATATTAAGCAGCCTGATCTGAGTGTCCAGGTGGTCGATTTTCTCTTCCAGCGAACCGGCACTGCCTCCTCGACGCCAGTACGCTCCCACAGGCCCCGTCATGAAGTACACGGCCATGATGAAGCACAGCGGCAGCACTGCGCGCTCAGGGTCGCCCTCAAACTTCTGCAGAATGTAGAGGCAGGACAGGGCAAACAGGGTGACGCGTGCAAGCCAGAAGAAGCGGCCAAAGACAGCATGCAGCAGGTAAAAGAAACCCCCCAGGAACACAGACAGGAACCAGTAGGCCAGGAGAACAGCTGCGACCAGGAGTAGGGCGCGAGCTGGGGAATTGGTTAAAGATGTGGGGCTGAAGTAGTGGCTGAGGTTTGAAGCTTGAGAAGAAAACAAGGAGAGAAACAACAGATTTTTATCTTAAAAAAAAACCCAAAAAAACAACCCAAACATACACTAACATATAACTTTAGCCTAAATATTACAAATACCTCTTACAATGTATTTCTTTGGATTATCTTTGTCTGACTTACTAAACAAATAAATGTCATCAAATAAAAAGACTTACAGTCAATGCCCATCACATCCAGCAGATCTGACCAGATCTTCCAAATGGTGTCAAGAAAAGAGTCAACTCCATGAACAAATCGTTCTGTCGTTTTGGAGAAAAACTATAGAAACAAATATTGGAAAGCGGTTAGTGTGCTTTATCATTTGTCAGTGTTATGTTGTAAACAGACTGGGAGAATTATTAGCAACAACACAAATAAAGAAAAAGAACAAACAGAAGCACATGTCCTTGCAGCATAAACACACATTAAAACTCCAATACGTTCTATTTTACCATCATATATTGTGAGAGTTTATTTTTGTTATGGATATATCTGAGGTGATTAATCATTAAGTACCTCATGAATAAACAGAAACATTTTTTTTTATATAACTAATTACAACCTATGGAAAATACGTTGTTTTTTTAATGAACAAGCAACACAAAACCTAATACTATTATGGTTACAAAACAGTGATGAAAAGCATCGCATTTTAGAAGCTTTGGCCTCCAAAATCCTCTTTGTAATGAACAAGCCATGCAATTTCTTTCCAGGTTTCATAGCTAAAGTGTAATTAATAACTAGAATGAGGCTACACATCCCTGAGGTGGACCTGCAGGTCCACAAGAACAAGCTGTGTTGAGCAGATTGCAGTGAAACAGTAACAAATAATCTATGGGCCTGGCCAAGTGAAAGTGAACATCAGGGTCAAATTCTTTTTTTCTATAAAGCAATATTTTTGATTACTCAGCCTGAAAGACATATAGCTCTAGTTTCAAAAATTGTGTCCAATTTGTACTTGAATTACAACTGAAAAAGTAAGAAAATATATAAGAATACAGTGTAAATTAAGAACAGTAAAGGTTGTAAATGAATAAACAGCATACATTCAGAATGTAAATAGCAATGTGTAAAGAAATATGTTCAAACTATATGCCTGTAGCTAATCTTATACTTTATAATAATCAAATACTTTAATGATTTTGGATATTATTTATTATAAAGACAGCATAAAGAAAATCTTATAATTATTATCTCTTAATTATTATTCTGGTGCATCACACTGAACAAACACCTCACTGTTTTTTGTTGTTGGATTCTCACTGTTACCATGAATTAATATCTTTTACGACAAAAATAAAAATGATATCAAGTTTCATTTTTTAATATGATGTACTCTCATATATTAAGAAAAACGTGGTATGCTAAATATTTGCACTTTCCATGAGGACAACCACTTTTTGGTATTTTTCCAAACCTTGAGTAACTGCTGTATATTTTTTCCTCACTCCATTACTTTGTCAATGAAGATAAATTCCTGTTTTTATTAAATATTTGGTGATTATTCCTAAATGGCATGTTAAAGTACTTGCTCAGACCTACAATATGATCTGTAATGGTTGCTAAATTAATTTTCAAAAACAAATCTGGAATGATTAGTACTGCTGCACAGTGCTTTCTCACTCCATCACTCGCTTGGCCAGGCCCATATATGGACATTATATGTGTATTATAATTTGAGAACTAAACTACATATAGGCTTTTTGTGGGACAAGCAGTATCATCTGTCTGCAGTCATCAGTCCCCATGTGTTAATGTTAGTTACACATTGAAAGTACATGCGATTACATTATATCCTCCTGGGATCCATGGAAGGACAAGTTTTATAACTGTCTTAATTGGAAAACGCATAATGCAACAGTTTTTTCAGATACATTTTATATTTTTTTCTGGAATGTCCTTTGCAGTGGACAGCTTTTTTTTTTTTGTCAAGTAAAGCTGTGAAACTCTCGTCTCCTACAGAGGACCAAAATGCATTGCTGGGTCTCAAGAGGACAATCCACTGGTAAATATTTTTGATTGGCATATCTATGTAAGCAATCAGAAAGTGAACAATCACGTGTCTTCTGCAAACAAGCATATGTCTGGTTAACTTCTGAAGGACGCAACATTTAAGTTTCAAGATGCAGGAAGTGCAGCTGGACTGATAAGAACATACAGGATGCAACCTTCTTCTACATTTTGCTGAGTATGTGGAACAGAATGGAAAAACATAAGGCTTGTACCATCATCGGCTACATGCCATCTTTAAAGTAACATTACATGCATTTCAATGGACTTCGTGAATGAATGGATGGATGGATGGATGTCAACTGCTTATATAAAACTACTTGATATAAGCAAAAGTGAGTGCAAACATGCCTCGTTTAATTATTTAAGCCACCAGTACCTCACCTGACATCCACTACACTTGGATAAAACATTGTATAATGGCTAATTTTTCAAAATGGCATCCGTGAAATTGTTGGCCAGGCCTGGGCGGCTTGTTTCCTGTTACCATGCTAAGACAACCATGACTTAGCTTTGTTGTTAGCTAACGCAAGCCCCTAAAATCCGACTTGGACAATACATGTCCACGTCTCACCTTGTACAACCCTCTAATGTTGTCCTCTCCAAAGACGCTGCTCAGGGTCTGGTAGATGCCGTTAGCTGCCCGTCGGAAGCTGTTCTGGTTGCTGGTCCTGCTTCTGCCCGCCTCGGATGTACACAGCAGAGACGCGGAAAGCACCAAGATAACAACGAAAAACCTGATTCCCTTCATGGCACCGAAGGCCCGAGATGTAAAGCAGAAATGTGTATCAAAATTATTCAATCTAACGTAGTGGAAAACAGGTATGTAGCTGCCTATGTGACACCTTGCAAGAGGATGACAGCGCCTTGCTGACTATGATGGTTGGGGGTAACTTGTGCTGCATTTACACTACCTCGTAAATTCCATCACTCCCGACCTGATTTAATCGAGGAGTTAAAACAAACAAAAACAAAGTGATCGTATATTAAAAGTCTAATTTATTCACCTATAAACGATTTTTTTAAACATGTGTCTGAGCATTACAATGAAAGCTATATCTGAATATATTACTGTTGTGTCACTTCGTTTTTATGTGTAAGCCTTCAGATAAAGCAGCTGTGGCTGAGAAAAAGACACGTGAAATGGGTTTTAGTTAACATGCGTTAAACATGCATTATTGTAAGGTGCATTTAAAACAATCTGAATCGATTTACTTTTGTAAAAGGTGACACACATTGAAGAGTTTCAAATTACTATGATCTCTAAAGGCATCTCTAGTCTTCCTGTGAATTTGGAGTGGCAAAGACACATCTGAAGCTGCTTGCTGCCCTCTACTGGTGAAAAATATGAATTTAAAAAAGTAGATCACCTGGTGTCATGGTACAAAGTACTTTTCACTTCACAGTATCACCTTCATGCATGTCTGCTCTCTCTTTGTGTTCACAACTATAAAGATAAAATACAAGCCTTTGGATTCCTTTTCTTTGGTCTAATTTTTGTTTCTTAGTAGAACTCATCACAGCCTTTATCAAGTTATCATGCTTTGTCACAATTTGCAGAACATTTAGAATTATGTTATTGCTGTTTTTTTATGTCATAGTTTTAGACAGATATTTGAATAGCTGTTCTCAGAGCAGTCCATAAATACACTCTGATTTGTGGCTGAAGACAACAACAGATATCTTTTGTTTTTTTTTTTCAATATTTCTTTTCTTTTTCAATATTTGTTTAATTGAACAGTGATTGGATCTCCCAGTGCTGAGTTAGGTCTTTGTCTTTGTTCTTATTAAACAACATTAAAAGAGAGGAGGGAGTATTTCAGAAAAAACACAACACCACATAAAGCTAATTAAAATACATATGGCATTGATAACAATACAACATTTCTCTACCCTTTGTAGTCATAATAATTATGCTTGATGTTCAATGCAATATTTTTCTATAGTGTGCATAAAGTTAGTATTGTTGCCTTTGTACATATTGAGTTTCCTCTGTGGGATTAATAACTGTGCCAAATCAATTCAAATACTACTGTGTATAAAGCATTATTGCTTATAAGGTTTGACAAATAAAGATGCAGCTGACTGCTATTCCAGAGAGGTACTTGTTACTTGGACGTCTGTCCCCTGAGTTCTCATTATCTAAATCCTAACTACATTGTTGGCCAGGCAGAGAATGTGGGGGGAAGCATAGCAAGATTGCAAATAATGATAACAGGACTGGAGCACTGACAAGAGGGTCACAGTATGGCCATATGCAGGAACAACACTTCTTCTGCAAAAACAAGCTAACTAATGATTTAAAGAGCCCCTGTAGACATGTCAGAGTCTAAGACATAATACACACTGTTAAAATGACATTTCCCCCATTCACCTCATTATTAAATACTGTATTTCCAGAGATTCCAAATATCTGGACATTCTTTTTGATGGATGTTATGTTTCTTCCTGTCCTGGATGTCCATTTCAGTGAATTTCATGAACAGTGATGACATTAATTTCCCATCCAGACTGAGATAAGTAAAGTGCAGAGAGATACTTCAGTGCAAATGTGAAAACACACTGACATTGTCTGCTAAGACATCATTTTGTACAGAGAAACTCAAATATTGCAAAAACATGTGGAAAGAAGTGTTTTGAGGAGTGGGAGACTTTAACATAACATGAAAATGACAATTTTGCTGATTTTGAATGAATGGTAGTCCTCGTGTGTACTTGTGTCTGTGTTTCATCCACTAGATGGTAGACTTGTACTATGCTTGAACACACAACACACGCACGCACACAACACACGCACGCACACAGGCATGCACACACACACTTAACTCATTTTCATAGTTCACACTTACTACAATACATAATTCACATATTTTAATTTAACATTTTTTGCAGTAGTACTGATGACATTAGTCAAAATGAAATATCACAGTGAGTGATAAATAAACTTTTTAATATTATAAAAACAAGAAAATTATGTTAGAAATAGCCTATCTAACAAAAAAATAAAATGAAATTAACAAATACAACACATTAAATAAAGACTCAAACATCCACTGGTGGCCCAAACTATCTACAAATCTAAAATATTTAATAACAACTTCTGAACCATTCATCCTATCAATCCATGTAAATAATTGGTGTAAAATGTGGTTATTCATCTTTTCATGGTCATCAGATATGACCCATTTGGATGTTCAGAGGTTCTGTTGTTACTGTGGTTATACTGCCATCTTCTACAACACTGATTCACCAATAAAACCCGTGGAGTTGACTCAATGACAGTGGATGGAGATACTTGTTTTTATGTTCAGTTAATGGCATCTTTACTGAAAAAGTCCCCTTTTCATCAGTTTTCTCTGTTTTTGAGATAATAACCCTCAATTTTAATCTGAACTTCTATGGACATTTACATGATCAGTGAATTGAATATAGGAAAATGCCTGCTTTTTACTAGAAAAAGACAAAATGAAGAGGATGATGTTACAATAAATGGTGATACATCACATTAGAATGGTTAAATATAGCGCAACATTCATTTGGGAACTGGCACAGAAGTAGCACTGGGTCTTTATGGGTAAGCATGAAATAAACAAAGAAACAAACAAAGAAACAAATAAACAAACAAATAAATAAATAAATACAATAAACTTGACCGGATCCTCAAATCCTTTCGTAAAGATCAGAGATCAGTGTCTGGGGTTTCTCGTCAGGCAAAATCGGTCAAATAAAGGCCCTAGATACAGATAATAATTTAAAGATGTCAACACAATATGCAAGAAAAACAAATTAGAGTTTCATTTGGAGCACTGCAGTGTTCCACATTAATGCAACACAAACAATAAAAAAAAGACATGGTTAGACTGGGATTATTAACAGTTTATTTTGCTCGATAGATGTTTGTTCACGAATGGATCTGTTTCCTGATTGCCGTGACCAACGATACGCCGTATCCTAGCAACGACGCAAAGTGACACGAGAGTATCCAGGCTAGCTTGAAGTACAAGACAGCAGTGGAGGAATGTTTTAAGGACCAACGTTTTCATACACATTCAGTTTCATTGAATTCCGAGGGTATTTTTTTTAAGTGGCTGTAAGGGCAAACATGTACGGACGGGCTCCAAGAGTGACCTTTATGACAACCAGCGTCACCCCACCGGCAGTTGGCCCCGGATCTTACGAGCTCCACCAGTGTCCTGACACAGTATCAGGTATGAGTTTAGCCACCAGCTAAAGAGGAAACACACAAAAGTAAGAACAACTAAAAAGTTTATGTTGATAGCCTCATAGCTTAGTGGCCCTAGTCATATTTTTGTCCAGATTTGCGTCACTTTATTCCTAACACAGCTGCTCATTTTGCAATATTTTCTATCATGTGTTGAAAAAAATATGATTTAGGTAACTATACTCTGATGCTAACAATATGTAATGTTTGAGTACCGGTGCATCTGAAACCCACTATAATAGTAGTTTGCAGATACTGCTGAGACTTCGCTGTTCATTTTCCTTCTTAATGAAGATAGTTTTACTGTTACTGTCTACTCTCCCTGGTTTTCTTTGATGTAGATGGCTATGCTCCATTCTTGTCCTTGGCGAGCAGACAGCCAGGATTAAGTGACCGTGAGAAGTTACCAGGACCTGGACATTATGACCTCTATTCTGTCAAGGTACAGTAGATCATTTACATACAAAATACAACAGGGAAAAGGTTGAACTACTAGGTAATCAGGGTATTCTGGCACTCTGCAAAACATAACAATTGGTGTTCTACTTAAACACCAATTATAGATTAAAAAACAAACAAACAAACAACAAAACTGTCAATCAAAGGAATTAGTCAATGTAGGTAGACAAAGATAAAATGTATTCAGTTATAAAAAGGAAAATCCTGAGATGGCGATGTCTTTCTCAGATTTACTTTCATTCTTGCTCCTTGTGCTCTCATCTTTTTGCTGAACTCCTCTCTTTAGCCAAATATCCACGGTGGCACCAGTCTTCAAAACCGCTCAAAGCGTTTTGAGGTGTCAGTGTCACAGGTTCCAGGCCCCGGGGCCTACGATGTGCTGCCTGCCTCAGGGAACTTGCTCAAGGCTGAGAAGGCTGATACGGGACAGGCTGAGAAGTTTGGCAGGAAAACGGTAGGCTCAGATGTTATGTCTGTGGAAAGTGTCCTGTATAAATGAAAGTACCCAGTGGTGGTCAGGTTGGTAGTAATGGCAGGTTTACTCCACATCTGTATTCATTACAAATGACAATATGGTGAAGGGGCCATCTTTTGTGGAAAAACACTATATACTCTGTCTCAAAAGCAATTGCAGTATATTTACTCATTTTAAAATCGACACATTAAGCTAAAAAATTTCTATAAAAAAATAGAGGAATGAAGACCACATGCAAAAATATACAAAAATGTAGTTATGCAAGTTTTTCCCTGCTGATATTTACCTTTAAGAGTATTTTTCCATTATATAATAATGCTTATGCAACTTAGTAACATTATAAAACACAAACAAGAATAAATTACTCCATAGGTGGGTTTAAAATACTGCCACGCTTTAAACCATGCGTGCTCAACCCTGGTCCTCAAGAGCTACTATCCTGCAATATTTAGATGTATCCCTCTTCCAACACACCTGATTCAGATGATAAGCCTATCATCAAGCTCTGTAGAAGCCTGACAACGACGGTCAGGTGTGTTGGAAGAGGGAAACATCTAAAATATGCGGGATAGTAGCTCTGGAGGACCAGGGTTGGGCACCCCTGCTTTAAATATTTGACCATACGTGGATTATGACAAGGGCATTAGAGTAGAATGGTCACCTATTGTCTCATTTGAAAGGTAGTATTTTGTGAATATTGCTTTAAATGTCAATAAAACAAATAAAACAGAATTGCTAAAACAAAACCACACTGCAATTATACTAAGACAAGACACCCAACCAATCAAAGGCATCTTAATGTTTATGTAGTTTGATTTAAAAAACAACAACAATGATTAAAAAAAAAATAAAAAATTTAACAGACATAGACACAACCCATTAATTGGGATGTAACATGAAACTTTTCTACTATTTTACCTCAGATTAAATGAGAAAATCAGTGGTCAAAGTGACTAAACAGATTAGCCGTTCTTAGTATATAATTCTTTTAAGTATATTGTTCTTTTAACAAATTGAATATCTGTATATTTGGGATATTCTGTATATTTAAAACTCACTATATCTATCAGTCACTCAGTGTCAAATTAGTTGAGTTTTGAAGCAGAAATTATTTTCAAAAAATACCATTTTATTAATAAACTTTGGGAATTTTTCCAGATATAACCTTTGACCTGGAATGGCTGACATGTAATGACCTTTAGTCTCTGTCATCAGGAAATATCACACAAAAAAGCAAGGATGATTTGTACAAACAAACAAACAAACAAACAATGAAAAAACACAGCTAAAGTCACAACAGTCTTGGAATTAAAACTAGGTGTGTAGTTTAGGTGAAGCCAAATATATACTGTGTTAAAAGTTCTCTTCCCTTTTTAATCTAAGGTATCCTTTTACCATAATTAGTGGATCTTTTAGTCTTGTCAGAGCTACACACACACACACAGACACACGCAAAATTTTAATGTGCTATATGCATCATTTGGGAAAAAAAGTATATGAATAGCACCATCTCTTCCAAATGTCTAACTGCCTGTACTTTCAGACAGTACATTGCCAATACTGTGCCCCTGACTTCTGGTACTTCTGCCATGCAAACCTCCCAACACTAATCTATTTTCAAACTGTTGTGGGAGAACTTTCATTAGATTCTGATCGCCTCTCTTCTGTTTTTAAAGCACCATCTGGTATTTACTGTGTTATAAAATGCTTCCCACATTCAAAGTGGCAACCAACACAAAGAAAAGATACAACAGTCATGACTTCTCAAATGTTAGACGTCCTATCACATATTGATAAAAACTTTTAGATATATAGAGGTTATTCCTTCTGCCAAAGAAGTCATGTTTTTGCAATTTTTTTGTCTGTCTTTCAGCAGGATTTTGCAAAACCTACTACTGTTGTAAGTACTTATTTAACTTTAACTGTTAGATTGTACTGTTTTACAGTCAACCTCAGTGCACAGGTTGATGCTAATTGAAGTTAGTGTTAGTCAAGGTCGCTGTTTCCTCAACTTTTATCTGGGGACCTGCTTTTTAAAAATGAGGAACCATCGAAATCTAATTCAGAGTAGTTTACAGCTACACATTGCAAGAAGACCAAATTTGTGCATAACTGAATGTTTATTACAATTTTAACTGCTGTTTCACAATAACATAAGCCCAAAAAGTTACCACCTGGATTTAACCAAACAAATAGTCCTCTTCAGATCCTTTAACTCTAACTGATGAAGTGAGTAGCTCACTTCATCTCTTTCTCTCCCTATATGTTTATATATATATATATATATATGTATATGTGTGTGTGTGTGTGTGTGTGTGTGTTGTGTATCTGATCATAGTCCACAATTTAAAATGACATTATCACCATCAAAATAAGTTATTTCCAAATGTTATTTCCAACTTCCCTTTATGTCACTATGACAACACCACACTGACCGGCACAGGTTAGCAGTGAAAAGTAAGCTGAATGAGTGAGGAGTAAGATCTGTCCTTTTTCCTAAGGAAAGGGATTTGTAGGATTTATTTTGTTGTAATGGTGGACACTGGAACAGGAGCTGGACTGGCAGAAAGAAAAACAAAGATAAATGATGGAGTGATAGAGCACAGGCTAAAACACTGGTAAACCTCTGCTTTGAACTGATGGGAGCGAACTAAGGGAGTTAAAAGGACTGAAAACAGAGCTGGAGTTTGCTCTCTTCCTTCTACACAGGTATAGAATTCTTCTGTTCTTTCTACATATGCATATGCATACATATGCATATGTGGCTGTTTGTAGCTCAGTCAAACACTAGCCATGCGCTAACCGCATGGCTAGTGTTTGACACACCAGCATCAGCCAGGACAAGAAATATGACCACGAGAAAGCTAAAGCAAAAAACACTGAACAGAGAGGAATGTATCATAAGATTCCAATGCTAGAAAGTCTTCAGAAGCACTAGAAGTCTCAAATAACATCAGATCAGGTTCAGGTGTGAAACATCAGTGACTCACGTGCAGTGCACAGGGCTAGAGTCTGGTCAGACGATGGAGAACTCCAGCCAGGAAACACCCCATAGTGCTGGAGTACCAGGGACCAATCCATAAGAACCCATCTTCGGTAACCCCAATCCATCCAGCAAGGAAAGAGAGGATCAAATGGCCAAAGATGTCAGACAACAAGGCTTGGATGCAGCTCTATGATGACCTTGACGGCATCCTAGAAGCAATGTTATCAGACCCAGTACAGAAGAATGTTGATTCAATCACAACCATATTGTACAGCCTTGCTAGGGAACGATTCAGCACAATGGAGCGGAAAGGCCAGCCTCAAACACAGCAGCAACCAAACAGGAGGAAGACAGAGATTCATCACCTGAAGAGCAAGATAAAGGCACTCAACAAATTGTTCAAAACCAGCTCACCCACAGACAAAGAGGGTGTCAAAGTCCTAACAAGCAAGCTACAGGGACAACTGTGCAAGGTCAGGAGAGCAGAATAGCTCTGGCAGCAGTGGCGGAAGAGGGAGAAAAGATGCACACAATTCCTCAAAGATCCATATGGCTTCACAAAGACTCTCCTTGGCCAACAAAAATCTGGCACACTCTCCAGCTTAAAGTTGGAGGTAGAAGAGTTCCTTTTGGAAGCTTATAGTGACCCCGGTAGGAGTCAGGGCCTGGGAGCCAACCACAACATATCAAGGCCTGGGTAAAAGTTCAGGACATTGTCTACAAAGCCAAATCATCAGCTGCCCCCAGCCCAAATGGTATACCATACACGATGTACAAGAAATGCACAAAACTTCTTTGGAGATTGTGGAAGATCATGAGGAATATCTAGGCTACAATTTCACCAAGCTGGAAACTTGCAGAGGGATGTTTTGTTCTGAAAGAGTAGAGGTCCTCCGCAATCTCCCAGTTCAGGACAATCTCCCTCTTGAATGTACAGTGCAAGATCTTCTTGTCTGTGCTGGCAAAAAGGATCACCTCTCACATGATGCAAAACAATTACATCAATACATATATCCAGAAAGGCGGAATCCCAGGCTTTTTGGGCTGCCTGGAACACACCTCAGTGATCAACCTTTTGATCCAAGAAGCAAACAGAAGAGAGGCGACCTAATAGTTGTCTGGTTAGATCTCGTTAACACTTAAGGGTCAATCCCACATGACCTCATCAAAGAAGGACTTGACAACTATCACATCCCAGTGTTGATCCAGGACATGATCACCAGTTATCTTGCTGGATTCAAACTATGGTTTACATCAGCCCTTTTCACCACCAGCTGGCTGGACCCCCTAAAGGGGATTCCAACAGGGTGTACCATCTCCCCCATCTTGTTCATGATGGGAATTAACCTACTGATAGCCACAGCAGAGGGCATAACCCGAGGCCTTCAATCGGAGTTGGGCGTTGTCCAGCCAGTGCTGTGAGAGTTCATGGATGACATCACTACAACAACTGTGACTCACATCCAAGTAAGATGGGTTTTGGAAACCTTGGGCAGCATCGCTTCATGGGCAGGGATGCTGTTCAATGCCAGGAAGTCCAGGTGGTTGATCATTAAGAGGGGCAGAGTTACCAGCAAGTTTAGTCTCCAAGTGCAGGGCAAGGTAATTCCATCTATCGAGGGTAACCTAGTTTAGTGCCTGGGGAAGTTGTTTTAACACATTGCTGACAGATACCATTAATGTGAGTGAGGCAATGAAACAGACTGACTGGCTGAAGAGAATTGATAGATCTTTACTTCTGGGCAAGTTCAAGACCTGGCTGTACCAACATGGCCTCTTGCCCAGGCTCCTGTGGCTCTTCATGGTTTATGAGTTCCCTGTGACAGTTGTAGATATTATTGAGAGGAAAACCAACAAGCTTCTATGAAGGTGGCTGGGCATTCCCCCAAGTTTCTCCTCAGTTGGCCTCTACATCCATTCCAGACAGCTGCAACTCCCTCTGTCATCAGTTGTGGAGGAGTACAAGGTTGGCATAGTGCCAGAGGCGATTTCTGTAAGACTGCAAGGGAAGCTCAGCTTCCTCTAAAATGTCAAAAATTAAATGGTCAAATATGTACGGTTGTGTTAACATTTCATTGATGACAAAAGCATGTTCATGTTCATCTCAAAGATGAGTTTGTTCAGAATCAGCTACTTAGGCATTTTCACCCTGTAGTATCTCTACTGTGATACGAACTAGAGAATTTGCCCATAGAAGCTGAGAATCAATGCACTTCAATGGTTACACAGTTAAACAGTTATTTTTCATTGCCTCGAAACTTGACGGTCATTGGATAAATGCCATGATTTTATCTATCCCCCGGATGCTCAGCATCTCTGGGGGTGAATGGAACTGTGGGCGGGCTTCAGCTGGCCTGGACACTGAGCTTCTGGATGACGATTAGAGGACCAGTCAAAAGATTGAATCCCATTTTGATTGACAGGTATTTTGAGATATGCACCATAGACCATTTTCTTGAAAAGGAACGGAGGGAAAAATGTACATATAAATAAATTTACAAATTTTATGATGTAAGCTGACACTGAGTTTCCCCTCTTTGAAATACCAGCAGCCGCCACTGCAAAGTGCAGAGTCATGTTAAGACTATTGGATTCCACCGATGATCTGGTGAAACAAGCAGGTGTCACAACCAAGTCTGGGTGCAAGTGAGCAGCCAACACAGCTGGGGGGCAAGCAGTGAGCTCTATGAAGCTGCAAGACATCATCAGGAACCAATGTGTCCATCGACAAGGCCTCGGCTCTGCTCATTTCCAGACTTGGAGTGATGCAAGGTCTAGACAAGACATGGTGCAGGCGGTGGTCTGGATCAGGGATGAGGAGAAGTGGTTAGCCAGGGCAGTGGAGCAAGGTTCACAGGGAGCGTGGACAAAATGGGATTTACCCAAGCATAAGGTCACTTGGTCAGAGCTGTGGTGACTGGAACCTTACTACATTATGAGAGTATTATTGTAGCAAAACTATTTGCAAGTGCGTATCTGAAATTTGTGTGCACGTGTTAAGATTTGTGCTCGTAAGTA
>JAQQZY010000029.1:27475765-27496426 GCA_030068375.1 Ostorhinchus rueppellii
CACAAATCTTAACACGCGCACACAAATTTCAGATACGCACTTGCAAATAGTTTTGCTACAATAATACTCTCATACTACATCTCCTTCCTCTTGAGGTTTGTGACATCCTTCCTTCGCCATCACATCTGCACACATGGGGGTTGAGAGAGGATCCACTATGCAAGCTCTGCAGCCAGAAGGGAACTCTGCTACACATACTGTCTGGGTGCAAAACAGCTTTCATCCAAGGGCTGTATGGATGGCGCCATGACAAAGTTCTCCTCTCACTCGTTGACACCATAGAGAGGGAGAGAGACAAGAAGAGGCCAACTAGCACAGTCATAAGGAGTATGATCACTTTCATTAAAGAAGGAGCTAGGCCTATACAGACCACAAAAACAAAGCCCGACATTCTTCAAACTGCAAGCTTGTTGGAGATGAGGGTTGATGTAGGAAGGACGTTGCAGTTTCCGGAGGTGGTCCAAACAACCCTCAACCAAACACCAATCCAAACAACCAGACATTGTCCTGTGGTCAACCAAAGACCAAAAGATAATTCTGGTCAAATTGACAATGTCATGGGAGATAGGAGGCTCACCAGAGGAAGGCCTCAAAGTACCAGCCTCTTATCCAGGAGTGAAGAGATAAAGGCTAGCAGGCTTGGTTGTTCCTGGTGGATATCAGGTGGTGGGGCTTCCCAGCCCAGTCGGCATGGCATCTGTTGACAGCTCTGGGCCTGGACGAGTGGAGCAAGAAGCAAGCCGATTGTAGGATGGGGGAGGAGGCAGAACGAGCCTTGTGTTGGATTTGGAGTAGTAGAGAGGAGGAAGGCTGGAGGCCAGGAGCAGGTGGGCAGTAAGCTGGCCACTCATTGCTGGCCCACCAACTGGAGAGTGTTGTGGTTGAGGGCCGAAGCACTCAGTGAAGATTGTGCACCACCTGATGACACTTGCTTCTGGCCAAAGGCTAAAGCACCTACAAGTGTATGTAACACGTGTCTAGAAAAGTGGCAGAAATAGATGTTGTGACACTGCATAAGCTTCAAATGCCTCATTTTAATTAAATTTTTTAAACCATTGATCAGTATAACATACACCGATTTTAAAATACTTAAATTATACAGTAGTTAATGCATCTGATTTAACAGGCTCTTGTATTTTTTAATTTTTTAAATGTTTGACATGCAAATACTATAAAATATAGTATTTGTATAGTATTATATGCTTTAGGTGACGGAGGAGCTGAGGCTGTGGTAAAACACTGTGAAAGAGAAGTGCCATTTCTCTTTTTTGTCCAGAGGGTCTCCAGTTATTAGTCTGAAGCTTGAGGAAATCACTGTGTATATTTTAAACCCTTGCTCTTTGAATACTCCAGAAACTGGACTCACCCTTTTGCATAAGATTTTCAGAGACAAAGACATTTTGGCAAGTATCTCTGATAGTTAATCCATTACCATTCATCAAATTCAGCAAAAAGAACCTGGTAGTGTTGTAAATCACTTTTTGATTCAGTGAACCCTTCCTCTGGTAAACATTCATACTGTCTTCCACATACACTATAATTATTTTAGGTAAATCGTTTATCAGATGGGGTGGTTGTTTGTTTACCTGCTTTACTAGTTTCAGCTACTGACTTTCAGCTCAGGAGGATTGGCCAGACAGCAAGGAGGGTTTACACCCCCTACTGTGTAATATCTTCTCCACGACTGCATCCCAACAAGCGACAAGTACCATCGCTGGATCAAAGAGGCCACTGAGATACGGAAACGCACCAAGGACAATGAACAGGGACAACAGTGTATACCCCCTATCACACACCTGGGATGCAGTCCTGGAGAAGACGTCAGACAGTAGGGGGTGTAAACCCTCCCTGCTGTCTGGCTAATCCTCCTGAGCAGCCAATAAGTCATGTCACAGCAACATCATGTGACGCTTCTGGGAAGGCTACAAGAAGTAGCTGAAACTAGTAAAGCAGGCAAACGACTACACCTGTCTGATAAGTGAGTGATCTACAATAATAATAGTGAACCCTTCTTTCTGTGCCATGTGAAAATATGTCTAAGACACAAAACATAAAAAAACAAGAAAAATGCTTTACTTATAAAAAACAAAACAAAACAAAAAATGTTAACTCTTAGAAACAGCCCGTGCAACAGACTATAGCTTCAACTCTTATAGAAACACAGCAGATCAAGGATGAGCTCAACTTTGCAATAAACTGAGGCGTTATTATGTTGCTCTTACTTTTACTTACTATTAATTTCTATACACAGCTATAAAGATACAGGAGGACACACTTCACATACATTAATTTCAGTCTGAAATAACTCTGATCAATGCATCTAAGCTCCTAGTTTGAAATGGCTTTTGTGTTTCAACAGGGTGACTTTGTTACTTGATTTCCCAATACCCCTTCTCTTCACCTCTTTACCTCTTATTTTCTTTTTTCATCCATTCTCCTTTTCCTCTTATCTCTTACTCCTCTTATCCTTCCATTTCTATCATCTCTGTCCCTCTCTCTTTCTCCCTTCGGTTCCAAGGCAGTATTCAACTACTTTGTAAGCCATGTCGCCCTTTCCATTGCAAGCCCTGAATTCTCTCCCTGCTCTCCCTTTCATTCTCCTGGTTTTCTCTCTGGGCAGTGGCTGCAGGCTAAAAGTCTCCGACTGGTTTGTCAGTCCGATATCCCGTCCATTCCTACCCCAGGCCAGGCCTATGGCTATGAGGAGGATGCCCAGGGAGTGCTTCACAAGCAGCAGCCACCTCCCAGGGACACAACCCTGGGGCCAGCCTACTACACTCCACAACTGGTAAGGACGAACACACATGTGCACACACACACCACACACACACACACACTCTTGCTCAAGTTTGAATGTAATGTGAAGTGTTCATGCATGTGTGGGTTCATTAGTCTGTGCAAGTGTGTTTGAGTGTACTTACTCCATCCGTGAGGCGAGGTCCATTAGTGTTAGGCAGATCTAATGCACCACTGAACCCCCACCCTACCCCATTCAGTTGGCCCAAAACCCATTTCCATATCTAATGAATGCAGCTCTACTTTAAAAAAGCCACAGCGCACCAATGCTCATCCATTTTACATGCCAACAAAGAGAGCCATTAGTAATTATTCTTCAAGCTATATTACAATATTCACTTAAAATAATGCACACGCCTGCTGGTGCAGCTCTCAATTAAATCATTTTTCATCTGGTAATGACCAGAGGAAGTCAACAGTGTCCTTGAGTGTTGGCCGAGGTTGTGTCAACACACCGGCACAGGCACAGAGGCGCTACGTGATTTAGGACTATCAACAGCGCATCCATCCTCCTCCACTTCTGTTGCTCTCCTTTGAAAGTTCAACCTCCATTTTTGCCTATCTCTCTCCCTATGTCTCACCATCTGACACTTTGATTCCTTTAGTCTCAGACACTTCCCTCACTGTGTGCACCGACTGAGTTCAACACTGTGGAGCAGTGGAATTAAATGGCTGTCTGAGGACCTAACTTCAAAGTGGTTGGGGCAACCTTTGGATGATAAAGACATTAGAACGGCATAATGTTGTTACTTTTTGTCTAAGTGTTATTGAGAAAAACAAAAACAACTCAATGACCTTAAAGTTATGGATCAAAATGTTGGTAGAAGAGTTTCTTTATGGCAACTTAGAACAAAGAATTAAAAGCAGACTGATTTACTGCATGGGTAAGATTTCCAGCTGAATTTACAATGAAACTGTGGTAACTGAAATGCTTAAATCTAAAATGAGCAGTGAAATGAAATTTTCATGACACTTTGCTCCAGACTTGGTAGTTAGTTACATGAGTTGAAAAAAATCTAACAATGTAGAATATTGAACAGATGGTGGTGCAGAGAAGAGACTGTGTTCATTTAGAGGCAGCAAGGCTGAACGATGGCATAATCTGAAATGATTTTTGCATGCTCTGAATGGCCAATCAATGAACCCACTGCAACTGTTCTTTACAAAAGATCATAAATAGGTCCTGTTTCAAATTTCTTTTTGTTACAATGAGTTTCCTGCCATGCACAGCATACACAGCAGGTTGACTGTTCAGAGCTGATATGAAGGCAAATGTACTGGAGAGCTACAAGCCCTCCTAAGCTAAAAATGTTGCAAGCTCAGTCTTTTTAAAGTTGATGATGGAAAATACACAGAGGAGTTTTTTTTAACAACAGTAGATTTTCCAATTCCTTTTTATGAACCTCAAAAAGTCCAAATCACAGTTCTTTCAAAGGATCATGGTAAAGCAGTGTTTTTAACATGTGAAGTTCAAAAAGCCCTTTTGGTATTCAGAGTTGGAGTTGAGATCTGGAGATAGTGAAAATATAAAGCTATTGTACTTATTTATATTCCTCATATTTCTTGATGTAGGCATTTGGATTTTTGTAATCTGTGCACTGATAGTCAAAAAGTTACACCATCCCCAGAAGTCAGGAGTTGGTGGATGAATTTTAGTTGTGAAGATGTGAGATCAAAATGTAAATGTGGGCAACGCTGTCCTCTCACAGAGAATCCAAATCAAATTCAGACATACATTATGGCCTGTATTAGTTTATGGAAAACACGTCAGTAAATTCAGCCTGTAGGAGTCTGCTCACATATGACCCTAGTTAAAAGAAGTTGTGTTTTTTAAGTTGAATTTTTATTCTCATTTCAATAATGAATAGCCCGACATTCCACTCTATCAAAGCTGAATGAATATGTTTATACTCACTAGCTGTGTTTTTGTTTTGCTTTTAAAAGGTCTCCTTGACATTAATGGGTGATTTCTGCCTCTGAAGTCGGTGCCAGCTGCGATACTATCATGGTGCTTGTATGTTTATGTCTGTGTGCAGTGCAAAGTAGTTATGTGTCTGTCTTTAACTTTGAGCATTTGAACATCCTTGCCCCCCCCCCCCTACACACACACACACACACACACACACACACCCTCTGCAAAAGTGAACAAGAGGATGAAATCTTAGATCTTGTCCTTTTAGTGACTTTTGGAGTTCAGATAAGGAGAGAGGCACCACATGGAGTTAGGAACTTTTGAGACTCCCTGCCAAATCTCGCATATCTCACATATCTTACAGAATAGAGAGCTGAAGTCTCACCCCCCATGGAACCTTATTCCAGAAAAAATTATATATTTCAGTCAATGGCAATGAAGATGAGTGACTTTTTGACCTTGTTTGAATTCTGCTTTCATTTACACATGATGTTTGTCAATTTAGTATCTTAGTGACTTGTCAATAAGTCAAGAAAGTCACATTTTTTTTTGAGATCACAGAAGTGACGTCATCATACCTGAGTGGCTGAAGACGTTGCTGTCTCTGTCTCTGTCTCTGTCTCTGTCTCTGTCTCTGTCTCTGTCTCTGTCTCTGTCTCTGTCTCCAAAGCATCAGCATGACCAGATTTGTTATTTTCACCCCTTTTAATACTTTTGTCACATCATTCTCAAAGAACAAGGTGAAATATATTGGCGTAATGGTTGTTTTTATATTTGGGAAGTGTATGACATGTGACTGGGGATGGAGTCCCTGAGTTGTTTCTAACAAAACTGCACTTTATTTTTTAAAGTATACATTCTTGACTTAAACAAATTTAACAAATACAAATAATTTTTCACTCTCCATTGATCTGCCATTCATATTTTTAGGGTGAGGTCAAGGAAGAAGTTTGTAATTTTTGAAACAATTTATAAGGCATCCTACATTTGATAAAGTTTTCATCTTTACACCCCCCCCACCCCCACCCCCCCGCCATTCTCTCAGAAAAGTAGACTGAATAATCTTCTGTGTTTACTTTCACAGTAAAGTTCAAGGAATACAAATAGCAAAGCTTGGCCTTTAAAAATCCAACACCACCCACAGTTAACACTCAGCACAGGATGTCTTTAAGCACGTCACTCTTAAATTAAATCTCAGGTTGATCTCTGTTTGACATCAAATATTTCTGAGGATGAACGTTGCTGAAATTTTAATCCTTCAAGTCACATTTTATTACTTTTTCTGCGCAGTGCATTAAAAATACATTCATAGTATTATTAAAATGTATTTGGCTACAATTGGCAAGCTTATTTCTAGACGTAGCCTCTCTGAGTTGTTAAGTTGAAAGGTGGACTGGTCCTATCTCTAAGGCCAGAGGCAGAGGAAGTCACATTGTAAAACTGAGAGAGATAAGAAATGACCGAGGGTTTGCCCCTACTTCTCTGTTAGACTCTGGCATTTAACTAAACTTCATATTTTATTCAGCGTCAACTTCATGAGTCCTGCCTGGAAGAGACACCAGATAATTGTGAATGAGTCACTTCTATTTGCTCCTTCTTTGTTCATTCAGCCAGTTTTTGTTATCTTATTCTCTCCATTCTCTTTTCAACTCCTTTCTTACTCCTCTCTGTCTAGTTAGGGATGAGTTCTGCACAGAAGTACAAAGGAGTCCACTTTGGCAACATGACTGGGAAAAGAAATGAGGTGAAGGTGGAGGACATACCAGGTCCAGGCCATTATTACCCTGAAATGTGAGTACTCATGTAATACGGCTATACTCAGACCCATGACATATGAATGGTGTTAAGTGTTGACTCTTAACACCTCTTCACTTGTAAGTTCAATTTTAACATTTAGATCTATTACAAAAAAACTACTCTCAAATGTTAGTGATGATAATTTAACATACAACGCACATTGAGGCACCTCATTGAAACTGACATCTGTCCTTTTGCGTAAATGATTAGCAAAGGTGCAGCAATGTAATGTGCATGTCTTGTCAGTGGAGCATATTTGTTCATTTCTGTGAAGCCATTTGAAGGACAGGATTAAAAATGTTTATAAAGAGTATTGGAAAAAGGATTTGAGTAATTTTCATCAGTCTCTTTGGAAATCAACTTTAGACGCCATCTCTCCATAAAAACTAATTAAATAAGCGCGTATGATCTTTGATGTTGTTATACTGACAGATTAGTTTTGAAGGCTGTTAATCTGTGCATGTATTTTAGACTAAAACCTTTGGACATGGTAATGTTAGCTGCTTCAGGGTAACTCATAGAAGATTAGTGCTCCGTTAACCTCACAGATATGTGAGCTACAGAGAGAAACTTTTCCACCAAAGTGAAATGTTGCTTTGATGCTACAGGCAGAGCATTATGTTTGACATTTCTCACATAACATTTCTATTGATGGCCATGTAGCATGGGGCTTACTAAGGGTTTTTAGACTGGTTGGCACAAATCCAACTCAGCTATTCGTAATGGAGCAGGCTAACAGAAGAGGATGTGTAAGCAAAGTGCAGCATCTTAGCTGCACATACAGTATATACACTAGCTACTGTACATTACACTTTATACTGTCTGCATGCATGCATTTATACCTGCCTACAGTATGTTTATAGGAATAATTTAAAACACTTGAAAACAATGCATTTTCTTTCCTTACAATTGCTTACAAAGCTTTTATCAGTCCCTTACCTGTTGATTCCTTCTCTCCCCTGCACTCTATTCCCTTCTGTCTTGTCCTTGTTTATCTCTTTTCATTTACTTTCTCCTGTATTTATTTCCCTTTCCATTTTTTCTCACTGTATTGTATCTTGTAATCTTTGAGTCTTTCTTCATCACTTTTTTGTATGCATTGCCTTCTAACAGCATCGTTCTCTTTCTCTCTGTTGTATTTTCTGTCTTTGTCTCCATCTCCCTCAGAATTCCAGAAACACACTATGTGAATATAAACCTTCAAAAGGAGCAGAAAGGCAAAGCTGAGCTTATCATTCCTCGCTACCATGAACTGGTGTCTAAGCAAGAAGAAAAAAAGGTGAGCATACTTTAATTTGAGAGGGTGTTTGTAACTGTGCAGCGATATACATAGAGGAGAGGAAAGCTTCTGTATCAAGCTCTATGTGTGTTTGTTGCATGTCTTTAGCAGCCTGTCATTTGCTGCACAGTGTTTGCTATGGGCACAATTGGCAATTTAACCTGTGATGTTTAATTTTCTGGGTACTCCAGGGGCAGACTAATAAAATGCTGCACATTATGACACATTAAAACACTGTAAGTGTTTATGAGCAGTTAGTTACCTGTTCATACATCTGCCAGACACTGAATGAAGAAGTCAAATGAGGTCATGTCTGTACTCAAGTATTTTTGATTTTTAATCTCAAATGACATTTGAAGAAAATATCTAACTCTCAAATCACAAATGCAATGCATTCATCAGTGATGACTTGTCAGGCATTTGAGATTGTTGCTGAAGAATAAAATCTATGCAGTTTTAGATTGTGCTAGAAAATGATAAAACATAATGTAACAGAAGTAAAACTAAACAAAAGCCAGTCAACTGAGCACCAGTAGATAAAGGCTGTATTTGACTAAGTCTGTAGGAACAATGAATCATTAGAAACATAATGCATTTCACAGTATTTCAGTTTGTGGTTTATGTTTATTTGGTCAATAATAATTTGCTTCAAGCACTTTAAAAATCATCTGTAAAGGTATTAAAAAATAGCAGTTACTGAAGTCTCTAACCTTTATGTTTTAAGTAATGTGGAATGTTGTTTAAGGGAATATGTACCCCTGCTAAACTGTTTGGCCTTTTCTCCACTGCATTTTGTTTGTGATGAATTCTTTCGTAATAGGGTTTGAATACTGCAAATTGAAAATGAGTTATAACAGAGACTGTGACTTGCAGCAAGAAAAGACTCAAGGTAAGCCATTAGGATTTATTCTAGATTTATTCAAGCACAGTCGATTCCAGATGAAAAGATTTGACCCCCCCCCCCTCCTTCTTCTGTGATTAGATTCCATCAGAATCATTTGCCCATAGAGGGCAGTAGAACATAAGCTTTAATCACAGACTGCAAACACACACACACTTACACACACACACACACACACACACACACACACACACACACACACACACACACAGATACATTGGAGCCGGTTCAGTGAAGGGGAGTTACTCACCTGCATATGAACTTGAGTATGCTGCCACAGTAATGCTTTGTGATGCCTTATTTCTCTGGTCGGTGGAGTTAGAGTGGGTGAGGCAGAGTCTGAAAAATGTGTGACTAGATTTGTGGAGAGAGGGGAACGTATTCCTGCTGTCAAGGACTCACACCTACGCTTTTCCCTCTTCTTGTCCTCTCTTTCCTTAAACATCTCATGCCACTATCTCTGGCATCTTTTAAGCTTTTGTGTATTTACTTGTTTATGTGGTTGTTTGTTAACTGCTGTTAGGTCTAAGAGGCATGATTTACAAAAACTGTGACGGTAAGGATGTCCGCATTGTTTATTACACATTGTAGATTTTATTATATTCATTGTTCTTCTGACTGTTTGAACAATAAAGCCTTTATACCTACTTTGTTTTTAATTAAATGGTTAATATTAATAATAATAACAGAAAGGCCATATGAGCTAAAATATCTTGTTCTATACTCTAATTTATCCTGTGACTTTGAAAAAACAACTTTGCCTTCTTTGTGTATTTGTGCACCATAATGTATTTGGACCCCCTGCTATGATGGCTGCTCTACCATCCGTCATCATTAGTACCTGACACCTCAACTCACATGTACTCCCACACACACACACAAATGTACACACATACACTGACCAGATGGGTCATTACCCACAGTGGGGACACTCAGGACAAACACCTTTACTTCCTAGAGATCAGCAGACAGTCTGGCTCTAATGGCTTGGGGCTACCGGTGTCCCATAGAGTTTAAGAGTCTCTGTGTAGGCTTTTTCCATTAAATAGGCATTCCGACATTGCAAGGGCAATGGCTGAACAAACCACTTCAGCTAACCATTACTCTGTGTATCCCTGCAGTCAAAACAAATGGAACTGAATCAGTGTTATACCTGATAATATAAGGCTCACTGACAGCTCATCTTTAAAATGTTAACATTATCATGGATGCTGTAGCAGTACTTGTTATTTTTAGAGACGTGAAAGAACAAGTGTACCCAAAGAGAAAAGTCCCACAAACAACTGTCGAACGAATTCTCCACTATAACTCCAGACACCACAGTTATAACCTCACCTGAATCAAAGATGATACAGGAAAACAGCACACTTCACTGGAGAGTCATTTCATGTGTCAGTGTCACATGACTTCTCCACTGCCCCGCCCCTTTAGGAGATTACAGGAAGATTCTGTCATGTTCATTCCAGTGGGAGAAATGAACATGATTTAGAGATTTGGACTGATTCTTTTGAATCAGTCACCCAAGGAAAAAGTGGATCATGTGGTCAAACGCCACATATCCTATGAACATTCAGAGATTAAAATGGCATTTCTCAGACACACAGATGAGGAGAAAATATAGTTTGTTTGAGGTGAACTTCTGTCTTAGCATCAAATCTTTGCAAGATCTTGTGACATAAATCTCCCCTGAAGGAGGTAAATACAAAATAAACCAAATGATAATTATGATAAAATGACATTACTTAACTGTAAAAATATGATATTGGGATATTGTTATTTTATTTAGAACTTTTTAATCTATATTCATCCATCCAAATGACATTCTTAACCCTTTTAACCATACCCATGTAGGAGACAGGAAGTAAACTGTTTCATATCATTGTCGAAGCATGCAGTTCAACATCCTTATAAAGGTTTTGTCTTGGCTTACATGCCTTTTCATTGTTATTTGGTGGTTAGCATTAGCTGTTTTTAGCCACAGTTATCCAAACGAGAACGCACCATTTCACTACACACTGCAACAGCACTGATTGGACATAGAAAAATGTAATGTTTGTTGCAATGTTAGGTTAGTTAGGGCAGGGGTTCCCAAATGTTTTTAGTACAAAAGTACGTGTTGGTATCTACATTTTTCAGGACTCTATTCTACTATCAAACAATGGTCAATAAATGCATCAATCCTAGCTAGCAACACAGTAATCATTAGCTAACAGACACACAAAACACCTCATTTACATGCTCATATACATAATCAAACACTTGAGAGACTGACTCTTCCACTGTTAAATCACTGCCTTTTGAAAATCTATTTTTTGCTCCAATATTTGGAATCACTTGTTTTGAGATTTCCATGCTTTAGTGACTGAGCATTTTCCCCACACATACTGTAAATGTATGAAACCTGGTCTGAGCAGACCAGTGTAGAAAAATAAAATGAGGCTCCTCTTCTATCTGAATTAAGAAGGTGAATTGCGTAGGGTTTTGTTCCGTATTGCACCAAAGTTTGGAAAAGGCAGAGTTAGAATCGTTAAGGTTAAAGTTTCTCAAGGTTTTCTGTTTGTTAAAACATTTCCAAGAACTGCCTTCTCAAATGAGTGCAAAGAGTCACTGCTGGCTGTAGTGGTCAAAATAAATGATGTTATTACCAAAGAGTCTTAGCACTATCTGCCACATAATGTAAGATGATGTATTCTGCCTTTAGAGATGCAGTCATTCATTGATTTGACATCAATATCAGATGATATTTACTGATATTTGCCAGGATTGGTTTCAGTAGTAAGATGTTTTATCATCAAAAGCAGCAGCAAATATTTATGTTTTTTCACAAATTTGTATGTTTGAATCTGTGGTCATTCAAAGGTAATCTTATGAAGAGTCAAAAGACTTTTCAAACCATTTTCATATTTCTACGATGATGATTTCTTTGTCAAAGTTGGATAAATATCAAAATCAAACTGAAGAAAAAGACAATATAGTGTAGTTTACTGGTGTCAAGTTCATCATTCATCATTTTGTTTCATAGCGTCCATAGAAACATTAGCTGCTTATCTCTATTTATTGATTTGCTGTGGTATTCAAATGTAACTACATTCTGAAGCACATTCAGAAATAAATGTATGTAGCTGTGTAACTTATTAAATAACCTAAGTTTAATTTTAATGATTTGGCAGCCCCACATCCTCTGTGGGCCACTAGACTGTACTCTGGGAGAGAATGCCTGGTGAAGATAAACCTTACAGTCCTGTGGTGAAACCAAACATCCACACAGTTTTAGCTCAGCTGAAGAGAGAAGATGTGCCTTACATTATTTCTGTAAAATCATCCATACCTGGATATTTGCGTATGTATGCTCTCAGGTGGTGAAGGCTGAAGGTGATACACTCAAGGATTTTAGTTGCTACATCTAGAAAACATAAGTACTCCTGTTAGTGTCACACACACACAGACTATACAGTACAGTGTGAATATCAGATATAAGGGATACTGATTTAAAGGTTAGCTGTCAGGGCAATCATGTAGGTATTCTGTATCTGTGCATGAAATACCTTTAGTTCAGATAAATCTACATTTTATCATAAAAAAATACTGTCAGCAGCAGCTTTACTGAGCATCAGTATATCTGAAAGTGACATTTCAAATTCTGAGGACAAGTTTCTGTCAGGAGGACACTGTAGACTGTCGGTGTTCATGAATAAAGATCTGGTGGTCCTACGGTATGGGGGGAGGCATACTGTGCAGGATTTCTGCACTGTTCCCCCTTAAGATTCTGCTGTAACATATAACTTTTTCCACAGAAAACTGTGCTGTTTTACTGCAGACCCACTTAAACCACCTCTGGCCCAAAAACCGTGTGTCTTTACCACCAAAACAAAAATATTCTGCCCCTGTTCTTGGGAATGTGGGAAAATGTGAATGCATGTTCACTGCCTTTCACTGTCAGCATCTGTGAGTCTGTTGTTGCTTGCTGAGTTTTAGTTACATTAATTACTACACTAAAAGACTGCAATAATCTCAGGATGGCACATTTTCTCCAGGCTGTGAAGAGAGCAAGTGTGCACACATTTTCTTTCTCTGACACTAATCACTTTTGAAGTTTTTTCTCTGCAGCTTTTTTGTGATTTTTCACAGGTTGTTTGTCTTTGACATGGCCTTATTTTAGTTCATCATCAGAGCTTTGCTCAGTTCTTGTCCTTGTGGTCTTTAGTTCCTTCAGAAAATGGGAAAAGCTGCTCTGTCCTTTTATTCTTTCTGCTGTTGCTGTATTTTTCCTACTCTGTCTCCTTTTCATCTATTTGCCAAGACATAAGTGAAAAACATGTGGTTGCATCCCAAAACAAATATTAAACATTGATAAGTGCATATTTGTTTTTCTGCTTTCCATCAGGGAGTTCCTGGTCCGGGCCAGTACCACATCAGAAGTCAGTTTGAGCCTGTGAAATCTGGTGGCAACATGTCAAAGTTCACATGCCCCTTCCTCTCTCAGTCAGAGGTACAGTACTGGTGTTTACTGTCCTTTGAGCATTTTGATAGCAGGGATAAGTGCATATACATTTTCTGAAAGATTTGATGATGTTATAAAGGGACAGGCTCCATAGTTGAAAGGGGAGAGGTTGAGGTGGTTATGAGAGAATAAAAACCTTATGGATGGAAGAACAAATCAGACCAGTGTTCATGACCCATTTCACACAGAAAGCAAACACTTTTAGGGTTGAACCATGTTACTGTGTTTGCTATTGTATCTGCAAACAGGTAAAATCATCTATCTTTATTTCAACTTCAAGTGTGAACTCTTCATAATTTTATGTCTAAACCGTACACATGTACCCACACACTCCCTGCAGCACTGATCATGTACCTTTTAGTGCAAAGCTGCAAATACCCATAAGTGTCATTTAGGGAATAAATGGCAATTGACCCATTCTGTTATTAGCACCTAATACAAATCACTGTAAGTACATTTGGTCCTTATTACCATGTGAATACTGAACCTGATATAGTAGAGGTGGCTCCACTTTAAGAGAAACAATTACCTGTAATGTCTCCAATGTACAGCAGCTGTATCTTATGTGTAGCAGAAAATAGCTGTAGTTAGCTGTCTCTTAGCAACTGTGGCTGAATCAATTTGATATGTCAGTTATAAAACAGATTGGGAGATACTTTAACACACCCCATCTTTCCTTTGCATGTCCATACCTGTATATGTTTCATTTTGTAAGACAACAGCATCAGTATTTGTATTGATGGGAACCTTAGCATACTGTACTATTATGTCCTGTTTAAGAGAGCACTTCGGAATCGACGTCACAGTCTACGTCACAGCAGTTGCACATTCAGTCTGGTGGCAGAAAAACACCGTATATCAGTGGAGATAAATTGAGAGATCAGAGAGAATAGAGAGAAAAGAGGAGGAAAAGGTCTTGTGCTGTAGATTGTCAGAATAGAAACGCTAAAATAAAGCAACCTTCACTTTTACTGAATACCATTGTTGAAAACGCCCTTTAAGTCAAACCGTAGATGCTTATGGTTGAAGACTTTAAACAGGTGGACTGGACTGATGAAATCATCTGGAATTCTGGGCTCTGCAGTGCCCATTTCATATGTACATTAAACAACACTTACCCAGCCATGCAAGTGCAGTTGGCTGTCACTATAGAGTCAGTCCACTTGTCGAGGATCGCTCACGTCTTGTAAAACTGTGTTTTATGGCCTTGTTGCTGACAAGGCAGCATGTTGGTATTCAACACACAAAAACACCACACAAATCTCTGTGTTATATATTACAACCTGTTCTGTGTTCTTTGTGCTCTTAAACTGAAGGGTCAAACAGGATGTTCACTAATTAAAACAGACCTGGGCTGCCAGTGTGATTTTTTTTTCCCCTGTGAATTGTGCGAGTTACCACAGTATTCATACCCTTAAATTGTCTGGTGTAATGAAGTTATAGGCATTGAAGGATTTGTATGTCTTGAGCTTTTCTTTTGTGTAAACACTGTTTTTTTTTTAACATAATATAAAAAAAATGTCCGTCTACTGTAACTTCCACCATTTGGTTGGCTCCATGACCCACTGAGCCGACTCTGAGTATGGATCAGGAAACCTCACTCCGCTGCTAATGGTCAGCTTATCTTTGTAAGACACCTTGTCTCTCATTGACAGACCATTAAAATAATCAGAGAAGGCCTCTGTATCTTCCATTACTCTGTTTCTCCCCTGATTTTGGCGTTGCTGACACCAGCTTCCATGTACTGTTGATACCACAACTGTCACTTTCTGCCACCAGTTAGGCCCCGCCCACAAAATACATCATCATTGTTTACCAACATTGGAAATGGTCTATAGAAGATATCTACAAGAGTACTTAATCCTGATTGGATCACTCTCCTCTCGACAGACCAAACACTTCTGTGGCTTTACAGAGGCCTGGCTGTTGCTTTTTGCAGTTGTAGCCATTCAGTTTTAGAGTGTATATAACACATTAAACATCCTAATGTTATACATTGACAATTATACTACAAATCAGACTTGATCCTGCCTGTGGGCTGATGATTATTTTGCTCAAATATTGATTTAACTGACAAAGATAAACACAATTAGATCTGCAAATGTAATGGTATTACTCTACATAATGCCCTCTATGCAGAGAAAACAATCAGACTATATTGAAAAGATTTCTCAGACATAATCTTTGGGAGACAAATATATTCAATTCACAGTTTCTCAGTGGAGACTGGATTTCAGTATGGAATATTTAAGATTAACTTACAGATGCAAGACTGAGCTAGACTTTGCTTGTTTAATTGATGTGCTGGGAGTAGAAGGTTTCTTAAATTGGGAGTAAGGATGAGTTTATTAAGAGGCTCAGAGGAGCAACAATGAAGGATGTGAAGATGTGTAATTTTATGTCTCAGGAATAGTCCTATTCCTCCAAGGCACTGCCCCACAGAGTCACTTATGTGAGAGTCTCTGACTGATGTCTTAATTATCTCATACACTGTAACACTGTAACTTCACAAAACACAAATACAGAAACTCCGCTGTATGGCATGTATGGGAAAATGTCATGCTGTTCACAGGTATAGATACGAGGTAGAAGTACTGCTAACGGGCATGGACATGAAAACACAGGTTTTCTGCATATACAGATATTTACTGTCTCTCTATTGTCCTCAAAACATCTAAAACATTTCGCTAGTTTCCTGCAACTGATGCAAGATTCCCAGGATCATTTGATCTATGACTGTGCACACATGTGCTTGTGTTGTAGTTTTCTCTGACCTATTTTCTCTGACCACATGCTGTGTTAGCACGTCGACTGTGTGATGTCGTCACTGACACCCACCGAGAGACGTCTGTGAGTGTTTGTATATGTGTGTGCGCACATGTCATAAGTCATCTCTGATGCAGAAGCCAGAGTCAGTTTTCTTAGATCTTCATCTCCCCGTGAGTCCGGTTCCAACTGACACCGTTATCCTGCAGTGGGATGGAGAGGAAATGAGGGAAGGAGGGAGCGAAGGAAGGAAGAAGGGAGGGAAAGATAAGAGGAACAGCTGGAATCTTCCAGCTCTCTCCTTGCCTCCTCCTTTTTGACTCCCCAATTTCCCATATCAAAGCCTCCATCCGCCACTTGGTGAAAACATGTCTTTTCCTTGTTTCCTCTTGCCCTCTCTCAGGCTCTCATCCACACTTCTCAATTAGTTGCCTTTTTTTGGAAATAAAACAAGAATCAGAAGTGCATATTTGGAACAAAAAAAACAATATGCATGTGTTTTCACATTTCCGCTGATAAACAAGGACATCGAATAAGCCTAAGGCGCATAAGACCGCTTCAAAAGGAAAAAAAAGAAATTCAATCCTTAACAACTTCTCTGTAGCTGACTCTCAGTGGACCACAACTGAAACAGGCATCAATAAAATAACATGAATATTAATATCTAAAAGTTGCACAGTTTGGTTGCTATTGCTGTCATATTGCTATTCCCTGTAATCTACGCTCCTTCATGTCTATGACAATCACATGCTTTTTGTGAACTTGTAAACTTCTTGATCTTTTGTTCTTCATAACATGACAAACATCAGGCAAAAATGTTCACAGCAAATGCAACCATTTTTCCCCATTAACCACAATTCATCCACACTAATTTTAAGAGATGTTTATATTAGTCGTAATTGTAAATTTTATGCTGGGTCTTAAATGAATAGTTTTCAAACTCCTGTCTTTTGACCTGTGATTCATGTCTACCTTAATGTGATGGAGTTTAAAAGTTTGTTAATTAGATGCAGTATTTTGCACTGTAGTGACATGTTACCTGAGCTGTTGATTGAGGGAATGATAGATCTAACTAGAGGTCTTTGATCTAAAAACCTGAAGCTGCTCTTAGTTTTACTCTCCGAACTGTTTATAGACATCTGACACTAATTGCGTTGGCTAATTGCTTTTCAGAATTTGCCATTTGTCAAAGCCGGCGTGTCACACTTGTTTCAACACTTGCTCATACGTGGTGGCATTTAGTTGCTGCTTCACATTCAAAATGACATTTGTATTGGATTGCTTGCATTAATTCGTTGTCTCCTCATCAGTTCACACATGCAGACATATGTTCAATATTCTTCTTCTTTGTCTTCTTCGTCACTGACTATGTTACCATCAAACCTATTCCTCTAGAACTTTTCTCAGTTTTTCAAGTACAAAGACTTTTTTGCTATTCCTATATTTCCAAGATTTAAAAAAAAAAAAATCATTGTTTCTACTCAAGTTTTTTGAAACACAAATTGAAAATCATCTGGCTGGAGACACAACTGGCAACAAATCTGACGGCAAAGACAACAAAGAAGCACAGGAGTAGGTGGGAAAGATGCTTAATGACAGACAAACCATGGATGGTGTTTGTGGTTTACATCTTAGCCCTTGGACCATGTAGATCAATCATAATGCTTTCTTAAGTGGTGGAATTGTGACAGCTGTTTAGAGTTAGCTAAAACACAGCATTAGTCCCCGTTGTTGTGTGTGTGGTGCTTGTGACAGCCCGATGTTTTAAAACAGGACTGAAGTTCCTGCTAATCTTCAGGTCTTTTAGTCTTCATCTTGCCATGTTGTACCGGTTTCTCGCTTCTCTTTCCTGTTCATTAAGTTCAAACATTTTCAACTCATGCAGACACATTCCAGGATAGATTTGAGTCTTTGAATTAGCATTAGTTTAGAGCCTCTAAAATATGCTTGTGGTTCAGCCTGAACACACTTCAGGAATAAAAGTGGGATTCTGTTTGATGTCAGAGGGGCTTCGGGGCATTTACACTACTGTTACAGTACCACACTGTGTGGCCTCATTAATCCACATTGACAGATGTTAAGTTGCTCTGTCACAGATGGGGACACACAGGCACCTTGCATTGACAACATGTTGGCCCTGGGCAGGATTTTCACAAAAATAATCTTTTGATATTTCTTGTCCTATGTGCTTTGACAGTTGACAACGGGAAACAAAACATAAAAAAAACCTTCAAGATAAATTGAGCATCCATGTGAAGTGCCCAAAAAAGCCTGGCCAATCACTTTTAGAAGGAAAGAAAGTGCCCATAAATAAGATTTAACCAAAGCCAGTAGGGTAGTATTGGGTTGACAGATGGCCACAAACTCCAGCTCTAAATGAACCTTTTTTTGTTTTGGCCTTGAAACAGCATCTCTGAAGACTCCCGCTCCTCTCCTCTTTTCTCTTCTCGTCAAAATATTCACTCCAACACTTCCCCTCTCAGTCTTTTCCTACACTTTATTTGCTCTTTTTTCCCCCTCTGATTTCTCCTTATCGCCTAAAAGCTCAATAATTCAGCCGTGCATTACCAACACAATTTTCATTACCACACAACTAATTTTCCATAGGCTGCATTTTGTTTAAATGGAAAGTACAAATCAATGATTGGCATGTTTCCAACACAAGGGGCCGTCTTTAAGATCATTCTTATAGTTAGATATCATCTGGGAGAGTGGCTCAGAGTAGATCTGTGTGTGTCTGTGTGTGCGTGTGTTAGATTGCGGGCATGATCATGTTAATGTGAACACGGTTTGTATTCAGAGGTGTCAGGTTCTTTTTATTCCACTGGTGCGTGAGGTAACAACCAGCTGAATGCTTTAGTTGTGAGAAGCTGAAATTTAGAATTACAGTGAAATGCAGTTCACCTTCAGTAAATTTGACTGAAAAGGCGTCTTATCTGCTTCGGTCCCTTGATTGCCTGTGTTGTTATAATAGGCTATCAGATAAAAACACATTTATATCCTGAAAGTGAAGCTGCCAAACAGCTGCAACGCTGAATCAGCTCTGATATCAGCAAAACAGTCAGAGAACATTACATACCTGATTGTGTGCATCATTATCTTTGAGTTGAAGATGCTGTTTACCCCATCTTATTTTCTCTGTCCTCCTCTCACCACTTTGCTCTGTCTGTATACCTTTTTATTCAGTGGTTTCTCAAGCATTTCTAGATTTTTTTATCCTCATTTTTTGGCTTTTATGTTCAAAACACTGAGTTTCCTAATTATTACACAGTACATTAAAAGCCAAACAGTAATGTTCCTCTTCATGCAAATTTCCTATATAACCTAATTTTACACTAATTTAGTAAATGCACATGATTTGACCCCAGAGAAGCAGCTTATAGGAGATTTATTCAGTGGTAAATTTCTTTTTATGTGTAAAGCACAGCTCTAAAGGTCTTAAGTCATTGTATATCACATAATCTTAACTGAGCAGAATAAATGGATAATTTCTTATTGTAAAATATCATCTCAAATTATTTGTTATTTTTCAGTAAGTTGTACTTGTTTGTCTTTAGTGTCTTGAGGTCTGTATTTATATATCGTATATGAAGACTTGATGTGAAATGCATCTTTTATTTTTAAGCCTTCACTTTACTTCTCTTGCTCTGTTTTTACTCACTAACCCATTTTTGCTGTCACATTCCTGTTTATCTCCCTCCATCAGAGGTTTAGCCCTGTGAAGGAGGTGTCGCCCCCTGTTGGTGCATATAACGACCCACGCGGCGCCCTGGAGGTGCTGAAAAAGTCCACAGGAGTGAAGAAAAGTCCATTTGGCATCACTACGGTGCGCTTCACTCCTAACCATGAAAAATGCTCTGCACCAGGTCAGTGTGTGCGCATATGTGTGTGTGTGTGTGTGCATCATTCAGAGTGGTTTTTCATGTTGGATGTAATATTCCACTGTGACGTGACAAAGCTAAACTGCCATTTACTGATGAAATCCACTTTCCCTTCAGAAAAGGAAAAAAAACAGAATCATTGTTTCTTTGTTGTGGAAGTACTGTAGCTGCCCTTTTAATGTCTGAATCACAGTTCCTTTTATTTTGAAGTAAACCATTTTCTTTAGAAGTCCAAGTGAATGGTTGTGTCTAGTTTTTAAATTGACATGTGCATAATATTCTATGAAACAAGTAATAATTAAGATTGAGAACTGCACTGAAACATGTATTAACATTTTGAAAGTTCCTTAAACACATACTCATGTACTGACACTCTTACTTATAGTGAAGGAATGACACACAGAGTGGTCAGAGTGTGACTGTTTTATAGACTGTTTTATTACCAGACTGTACAGTCAGTTGAAAAAGGTACACACGGCATCGAACAGATTGAAAATTAGAGCATAATCACAGAAAACACTAATATAATAAAATGTGCAACATGGCCAGTTTTAGGTTTATCCAGATTTAGAAGCTGAATTGTGAACGTTAGGGTTAGGGATATTTTTAAAGCTGTTGCTTCTTTCATTCCTATCTGCTATGAACTGGGCAAAAAAAACCATATTTCCATATGCATTTTTTATTGCTCAGTGGGACTTTTAACACCACATTAGGGTTTTTTTACCATATGGTTTGAAAGCATGTTGTTATATTTTTAGAGTAACAAATATGGACTAAATGTGCATTACATTTTTTTTAAATTTTTTTTTGCTGTGTGTGTGTGTATAT
>JAQQZY010000029.1:27500849-27516362 GCA_030068375.1 Ostorhinchus rueppellii
TCCATCCTGGTCACTCCCAAAGAGAACCTCAGTATCTTCATCTCTGCTACCTCCAGCTCTGCCTCCTGTCTTTTCCTCAGTGACACTGTCTCTAGACCAAACAGCATCGTTGATCTCACCACAGTTTTGTACCTTTCCTTTCACATTAGCTGAAACTCTTCTATCACACATCACACCTGACACTTTTCTCCACCTCTTCCAGCCTGCCTGCACACGCTAGAATATGTACCAGTTATGGCTCCCAAAATCACTAGTGAAGTATAAAGCTAATTTTTGACACTCATCGTTATGGTATCATCAAGTTTTCTTCTACAAAACTCATGACTGGTTACTTTGACAGGCAGTCAAAGTAACACCCTGTCTTATAATCTTCACACGCTGCCTCAGCTGATAGTTTACATTACACCTTTGTTAGCTTAGCTCTGGTTTTAGACAGTAACCAGTCACAGTAAAACCACAACTCACCTCTGTTTCCTGTATGGTTTGTGTTTTCACTAAATATCTGTTTGGAATTGTCCTAACATCGTCAGAGCTATCACTGTTTAGTCTGAATGTTGGATCAACAAATAACAACATCCTGTAATAACTTAATACCTTCATAAGCCTCATTATCAAACTCATCCATGTAGAACAAACATTATGATTTCAACATCAAATCCCAAGTCCAATTCTTTACATTTAGAGCTGTGTCCAGTGGTGAAAATAATAACAGTGCTTTTCATTTTTGTCACATTCTTTGACTCTAAATGTTGTTTCCAAGTGGTCCTCATCCCATTTTATCAGTTTCTGACTCTAACCAATGCCTTGGTGTTAGAAGCCAACAGAGTGACTCGCTACTCCCACTAGTGGTCACATAAATCCCTTTGGACTGTTATTTCTGATCGTTTCAGGTCACATCTCTGAAATCCAGTACACTGACATCTTTGGCATAAGTTCAGAGGTCTTTATTATCAACATATTTCTGATATTTTTTTTTATATTTGAAATGCTACATGTAATCCCTTTATTGCACATTTCACACTTAGTTATACACTGCCAGTATGACACACTTTATATAACCTATTGTAATTAAAGTCACGTACTCTTAAATCTCTTAAAGACAACAGAGCAGTTTCTACCTGTTGTAATTCTGAGCTCACTCTTGCACCTGCAGGAAATGCCTCTTTCTACTGAAAACTATTTTAGGTCTGACAGATAAACTAAGGGCATTTGCGAATGCAATCTCTTTGGGTCCTGTACATGTTTGAAACGAATGCTTTTACCCGGAGCCAGTGGTTCTCATTCGTCACTGTTTGGAAGCAAAGCCCTGCTGGTTTTCTTTCCCTCTATCTAATCAGCAAGTGATTTACACCTTTGAAACCGACTGAATGCAATTAACTACCTGGTAGGATATAAAACCGGCAGGATGCAAAAAAGAAGCAGGACTGGAAACTACTGCAGCTTTATGTGAGGGCCACAGCCAGCAGATAACACATAGAAAATAAATACCAACAAATTCATTTGCATCTGTAATTTATGCAATTAGTGCAATCAGTGATCTCTGCTGGGGAATTATATTACTTTCCTATGCTGGGAAGTCACAGGTCAGAGTCATCTTTATCTTGCTGAAGGACAATCTTATTTCCTTGTGCCTCCCTGTGCCCACTGTCATAGAAAAATAATTTAATTAAACCATCTGGATCGTATAGAAATGTATTTTTGCTGCTCCCTCGAGTCACACTGTGTGCATGCCCCTTTCAGAAATGGACGGAGCATGGTGCCTGTTACATTTTAATCTGTTAGTATTTTGCATGGTTATTTGGACAAACTTATTCCCCAGATTCTGTGTATTTTTGGCATTTATATTATCATTAGTGTTGGTTTGTTTATGCGCTGAGATAATGTGGATTGCTTTTCTGCACATCACAAATCAACTTAAGCAAGGATGATGAGACTCATTAGAAAAGTGAAAGATATCCATTAAAACTTCTGATACTGATCACCTCTTTAATAGTCTCTCTACTCCATATATCTGTCTGCACTGTTTGCCATTTTTCATGACAATGGCTCAGTGGAGTTTTCTGTCACACTGCAGTATATTGTGTTGATGGATGATCTGGCTCATTCAGATTCCCTGGTGTGCTAAATCCTAAACCGTACAGTAGAAAACCTGACAGCAGCTCTATACACAGTTCACATGATGTCTTTCTTTCATGCTGTTACACCTATAGAGCCAAAGGTTTAAATCATCCTTGGTAGCCTTTGATTATATACCAGACAGTAACTTTAATCCCAGTGGTAGTACGTCCAGCTTGGCTTGTCAAATAACAAAACTGGCCTTGGTCATGGGTGGGAGGCATGTGAGGTCAAAGTAAAAAGAAGAGGTCGGTGACTATGTGTCACATGGCACGTCTGTCTGCAGCCCTCTTTGGGTAAACAGCTCGAGGTGGAACAGAAAAAAAGAAACAATCGCTTGTGCCGTATGACTGCACTTTAAAGAGACAATATTAACCTTATATTTCACTCAGTATCTCACTCTTTCTCTTTCCTAGGTAGTACCTCTTAGTGTAGTGTAGCAAGGATCTGAGGGCACTTATTCTGGCCCCACACAGAGCCTCCTTTATGACCAGTTAATGAAAAATCACCAAGGGACGTCTTAGCCGTAACTGTTAGCCACATACTGTGCTGCATCTAGGGCCGTATCCCTGGTAACGCCCCCCCCCCCCACAGAGACAGATATTAAAAGTGTCTAATCAGGAAGCAGTCGTGATAAGAACCGAGTGAGACAAAAAGGAAACAAAAAAAGATAAAGACCCAAAGCACGTCTTTATTATTTGTTTCATGCTCTGGAGTTTATGTCTTTGTACTCTAACTTAAAAGCTTCATCTATAGCAGTAGAGGTTGACATTTCGTTCAGGGAAATATTTCACACTGCATGGTTTTTGAAATCTCAAATACAAAGGACGTACTATGTCACTTAAAATGATAGAAACTGTTTAGCGTGACACATTAAAAACAGTAGGGAAACCTGTTATCAGGCTTTCAAAAAGATACTTTCTTGTCTTTGTGATTAGCCGTTCTGCCCTTTATTAGTCTTTTGATTCTCACTTGTTTTGAAGCAAAGTTCAGGGCACACAATGGCCTTTGTTTATTCCAGTGGCAGTATATTTTCACACCCATCTCTTCCAGAATCCTATTGCAAAAATAAATACACAATGAATAACATGATTTATTGAGGCATATTTTTTTTCTGTGTTGTTGTGGACTTCCATTCATCAGATGCCTACATTTTTAGCAGTCTGATTCAAACAGACCTGGACTACTTTAAATATTTAAGGCTGTTTTAGATCTGTACTTTAGCTACAGGTCTGGATCTGATAGGAGCTGATTACATGTCTGTTGAGAACAAAGAATCAGACAAAGGACAGATCTGAAAGGACAGAAATAATCATGAGGAGAGCCATGTATGCATTTTATCCTCTCTCGAGTTAATTTCCAATATTATTTCTTTTGATCCCTGTCCTTGTTTTCTCCGTTTCTACTCTCCACAGCTTTCCCTCTGTGCCTCTTTCTTTCTTGTTCCCCCTTTCATTCACTGTTGCTTTTCACACTCTCTATTTCCTGCATTTCCGTCTTTCCTCCTAGCCATCCCTTCCTGATAATGACCTTTCTGTTCAGAGGTCGTGGGATACCCTCAGGCAGTGCTGGGGGAGAATGAGTGAGGAATTTAATTTGGACCCATGCTTTACCCCAAGGCAGTAGAGTTCCTCTCTCTTCTATAGATCAGTGAAATATTGCCTTGTCCCTTAAAGCGACAGGCAAGAAGCTGTTTTGTCTGTCCGTCAGGCTTTACTAATACATTTCTGCTTTTTGTCATCTATGTCGATTTCATTCTATTGCCAGTGGTGTTCAGATTAATAGAGTTCCCGATAAATGGTTATATAACACTGAGTTAGGGACTGTCAATCAAGCGAAGTGGCTGAATATGAGATGTTCATAGTTTAAGAGGTGAAGTACTATCAGTTTCACTTTAAGTGCACTGTAAGTGATTTGTAGGCAGTAATTGAAAGTTTCAGTGTAACCTGCTGACAGACTGTAATAGAAGACAGAAAGTCAGGTAAGTGGTAACAAATGATGATATACCACATACATTTCAATTGTGAAGATTAAGGAAGCCATGCTACTGGTGGAGGGACAGAGATGTTTGTATTTATTTGTTTTGGCAGCCAAAAAGAAAAAAAAAAGAGATAGGAGATAGAGACTGCTGCCATTTTGACAATTAAAGGTAATAATGTTTCTCACTTTTTGTTTGTAGATAAATTTCGCTCTTCTCTGCTCAACAAACAAGTGAGAAATCGTGACAAAATTAATTTTTGCAGTTAAGTTATGAATCCCAAATAAATAGACCCACAGCTTCATATAACCATGAGAGATGGTTCTAAATGAACAGTGTCTACTGCGGCAGACAGGAATGTTTGTGTCCCACGGGCTGAGTGGTTTCTGTATCTTTGTTGACTTTGTGCTGAAATGTGTCTCACAGATAGACCTGTAGCACACACAAGAATGCAAAGCAGAAAGTGGAGGAAGCTGTACTTGGCTGGAGGTACAAAAACACTGCCCAAAGGTAGCATCTTAAACCCAGCAAATCAGGGAGACAATAAGAAAATACATTCAGAGTGCAGGGTCTCTGCAGGTAAATACACAACCACACACTTCTAGCACAATGGAAGGGATGTGTTAAAGGGATTTTTATTATAGTGTTGTATTGTTTTCTTTTTTAATGTTTAATTTTGCCATTAAAATAGCCTCAAAGTTGTATATGAGAATCAGTAAAGTTTTTTTTTTTTTTAATTAAATTGAGATTTTATGAGCAAATTAACTCATAAAGACCCAAACATCCACTGGTGTCTGAAACATCTACTGGTGTAAAATGTTTGATAACTTGATTAACTAATCCTATCAATCCATGCAAATAATTGGTGTAAAATACAGTTTGTCATCTTTTCATGGTCATCCATAGTGAACATGGAAACACCGTCATCTTCAACAACACTGATTCACCAGTAAAACCCATGGAGTTGGAACAATGACAGTGGAAGTAGAGAGCTGTTTTATATTCAGATATTGATATCTTTGCTGAAAAAGTCACTTTTTCATCGGTTTTCTCTGTTTCTGATATAATAACCCTCAACTTTAATCTGATCTTTTATGAATATCTACTAGCCTAGAAATCTAGACCACATAGCAGCAGAAAATGTTCTTGCCGAGTTTGTAGTCTAGCATCACACAGTAGGAGCCCATCATTGGTCCGGCACAAAGTATGTCGGACCAATCAAAACGCTCTGTCTGTGGAGCGAGTCGTTGGGGTGGGCTTTGCACAATGACGACAGGGTTGTGCGATGGCGAGAGATAGCAGAACAACCATAGAGAGCAACGAAGATGGATGTGGCTAACGAACTGCGCTCATTTGAATCGGCTTTGTTGTCGGTTTTGGAAGAGTTAGACTTGGGCTTTTCTTTGAAAGTTGAGCAGAAAGATGCACTCAATTCATTGGTTTTAAAGAAGGATGGATTTGTTGTTTTGCCTCTCCGGTAAAAGTCTAATATACCAGCTGGCTCCGGTTGCAGCTCTGAATACGTCACACTGTTGGTTGCTCTGATTGGTCATAGAACTGGCCTATTACATGCAGGAACAGTTTGAATGACAACAGTTGAATCCACCCACAGGCTTCAGCTCGCTCAATGGTCCGATGCCAGACTAAACATCTACATGATCAGTAAATTAAATATAGGAAAATACAGGTTTTTCACTGAAAGAAAGGCAAAGAAGATAATATTACAATAAATGTTGATAAACCACTGAAGAAACATTAAATCATCATTTGGGAACTGTCATCAAAGTAGCACTGGGTCTTTATGGGTTAAGTAGAACTTTTGTGATGCCTAATAAAACTCATTTTTTGCAAATAAGAAGCTATTTCCATTTTTTTTCTGACACAAAACTCAAATATTTGACAATATAAAGTTGTTGATCAGGCAGGTCTGTTGGGTCTTTGTAAGTAATTTGAAACTGATGCAACCGAGCAATAATGTCTCTGTCAGTCAAACGAATTTCAGTTTATCTACACTAATATCTGCTACACTGACAATGAACAACACTTCATAATTCTCCTTTCTCAGTGTAACTGACTTGATAGAATCAGACAGGCAATATTAAAACATGGCTTTTATTACATGTGCCACTGACAGTGAATGGAAGCAAGATTCATAATATACTGACGGTTCAAAAATAATAATGAAAACAAACAGCAAAAGGACGGTGCTTCACAACTGGAGACATTTCCATTTACTCTGCAACCCTAGCTCATGCTTGTAGAAGTAATAGAGTGCCTTTCAATTCTCCGGAAACAAACAAAATGATTGATATGGGTATAGTTACTCATTGTCCAGTTGCCTGTACATTGTATCTGTGCATTGTTAGAGGAGTGTTATGTAAAGGTATATTTGTCATAAAAACATTTATTTGGAGGTAAAAAAATAAATAAAAAAGGGCTAAATTATACATCAGTGTCAGGTGTTGCTGTACAGGCACCTCTATAGGTTCATGTCAATGAAAAATGCAACACTGTGGTGTAAGTAGAGAATATAAAGACTGTGAATAGTCTGCCTTGACTGCTTTTCTTCTGCCTACCTGTTAGTGGTGCCGGTTGTCATCATAAATGTCATATATAAAAGAAAAATCACATTCAGGAGCTAGTGTCTGGTATTTCTTTTGCTATGACACAGGCAAGACATCATTCACAAGGCCTGACGCATTCAAGGGAAACCTCATTAATGCCAATGACAAGTGGAAAAACACCATATTGCATCAAGAAAAAAAGATAGTACACAGAGCGAACAGGAGGGAGAGAGAAAGAAGGGAGGGATGAAACTAAAAGGAATGTATGAGACAGTGGGAGGGAATGAAGGCAAGAAAAAGAGAATAAGGGCGAGAGCTTCTGTATAATATGTAATTATCTATCCTATTAGCTCTGGTTGAGATAATTAGAGTGTTTGCTAAACATACATTTATCAAACTGAAGAGCAGCATCAACCCCCTGCTCGGCAGAGGACAAAATGAACCAAATAACCAAAATCCAGGAGGTGGAATTATACTGAGAATAAGGGAGATAAGATTGACGGAGGGACTGAAGATTGGGGAAAATGGTGAGACAGATTCAGAGACAAAGAGGATGACAACAGAGAGCAGGGAAGAAAATAATGTAGACAAAAACGAAAGAAAGACACAGTAATGAGATGAAGTCTGTCTCTGGCTCTAGAGAGAGAAGATGAAAAATAAATATAAAATACAGCGAGTCAGACAGAGCGTGTGACAGTTGTGTAGAGGTAATGTGATGGGCAAGATATTCTTGAAGTATCTGGAATAGGAAAATATGCAGCAGGCCAGGGTTTGTCACATATTGACTTTTTGTCTCTGTGTTTCATTGCATTTTTATGATATATCCGCGGACAGCTAATGGCATGTCATGGTGCAGCCTCTATTTATGGGAGACAAGAGAGCGGGGTGATGAAAGAAAGAACAAAAACAGGAAAATGGAGTTATAGATTTGATATGGATTTTACTGTCAGCTGTCAGGGTAATGATGATGATGTGAGTCCCTGTGAGAATTCAAGTGTGGTCACATGCACACACAAGTGCACATGTAGAGCAAGTGGCTCACTCGAAAATGTGGCGATACATACATAAATACACTTAAACTCATTCAGTGGCACCGGGAATGTACATACAGCAAACAGACATGCATCCCTTTGACTCACACGAGTGTTTAAACATACTACACACACACACACACATGCACATGCACACACACACACACATACACGCACAATTAAGTGACTGAACAAGGAAGAAGTGCTTAATGACACTTACACCCCCAGGCTTCAGACAGTAACACTCCCATCATGCCCTACTCAATATTCTCCAGAACAATTCATAAATGTGATAGATAGGAAGATTTGACCGAGGGTGGGAGGTGGGGAGTGAGGGTTATGTGTACGGGGGGGAGGGGACAGAGTTGCTGTCATATCTAGTAGCTGTACTGCCTACTCTTTCTGACAACAGCTTTTTTTCTTTCTTTGTGCTTCTACTTTACCCTGCCCACTCTCTTTCATTTGTTTTCTGATATCTATATATGAAAAGCCAAATTACGTGCAATCATGCTTATTTTTCTCTCAGCACTCTCGCCAGTTTTCCAGTGCGTAGCTTTGATTCTGCTTATCCATAAACTATTTACCTATAGGCAAGGCAAGGCAGATTTATTTATGTAGCACAATTCATACACAGGGCAATTCACAGTGCTTTACAAAATGGAAAACAGACAGGTTAAAGCACACAATTACAATTAAAGCATAATCAAGAAAACATAAATCATGATCAATTAAAATAAAAGAGAAGAGTGCAGATAGAACCCTTTCAGTTCTATGCACAGTTGAACAGAGCCGTTTTCAGCCTGGACTTAAACATTAGAGTAGAGGTCTGTCTCACATCATCAGGAAGAGTGTTCCACAGTTTAGTTGCATGGAACTGAAACACAGGTTTACCATGTTTAGTCCTGACTCTGGGCACTAGCAAAAATCCAGTCCCTGAGGTTCTCAGGGTCCGAGATGGTTCATATGGGACCAACATGTGCACCAGCAGAGCTGTTTAAAAGTCTATTCTCTGTGCCACAGGAAGCGAGTGCACAGACCTGAGCACAGACTAATATGGTCGTACTTCCTGGTTCTAGTCAGGACCCCAGCAACAGCGTTCTGGATGTACTGCAGGTGTCTTACAGCTTGTTTAGAGAATCCAGTGAGAAGGTCGTTACAGTAGTCTAACCTGCTAGAGATAAATTCAAGGATAAGTCACTCTAGGTCTGGTTTAGACAGTAAACCTTTGATTCTGGCAATGTTTTTGAGATGGTAAAAGGATCATGATGTTATTGATTTAATGTGGCTGTGAAAGTTAAGGTCTGAGTTCATCATTACCACTAGATTTCTAACCTGATTTTTAGCTTTTAAAGAAAGAGATTCCAGATAACTGTGAACACTTTCTCTGGGTTTTTGTGGGCCAAAGACAGTGATTTCTGTCTTGTCTGAGTTTAGCTGGAGAAAGTTGTTTTGCATCCACACAGTGATCTGTTGGAGGCAAGTGACAGAGTGAGTCCACAGGCCCATGTTCACCTGCTGTCAGTGAGATGTAAATCTGAGTGTCGTCTGCATAGTTGTGGTACAGCACATTGTTACTACGTATTAACTGTGTCAAATGCAGCCCTCAGATCCAGCAGGACTATGACTGAGACTTCACCTGTGTTAGTGTTCAGACGGAGTTCATTTGTCACCGTGATCAGAGCAGGCTCAGTGCTGTGATGGAGCCTGAAACCTGATTGGTAATCATCAAAGCAGTGGTTCAGTGGAAGAAAGTCAGAGAGCTGTTGGTAAACAACTTTCTCAAGGACTATACCTAAGAAACAGCAAGCATCAAGACTACTGTTCTTTAGGAGAAGCCTAATGACAGCAGTTTGACAGCATATTAACTAAATGAGTGAACTGGGGTAACAAACTGCTCAGCACAGGTTTTAGAAATCTAGTGGGCAACTCGTTGAGGCAACATGTGGCTGAACTCAAGCTGGAGATGGTCTCTTGGACTTTCTTTGTGAGTGACAGGTGTGAAGTGTGTCAGCTCTAGATGTGTGGAAGGCTGCAGTATTAACTGTGTTGTGGGATTAATTGAGTGTTTAATGCCCTTTACGCATTATCTGTTTCTCTACCCTTTTACGTCTCACCATAAAACATTATTTTGATTAGTTTTGCGCAGCTATTCAGGAGCAACATGCCCACACAATTGATGGATGCTTCTTCTGCTAGTAATCCACCAACTGGTTAGGCACATGGTGAAACAAAAAAACAAAAATAAAAAGACAATTATAGCTCTCTGTCATGTTAGGGAGTAAGTAGTTACCTTTAAAGCTGCAGTACTGCAGAAGCGCAAAAATTTCATTATTCATTTTCAGTATACTTTAAGTGAATATTACACTAACATCAGTCTGAGACGACACAAGCCTTCTGTATCTAGTCCTGGCCTGTGTTTTCAGGCTGTAGATAATGTACACCACAATGCCCTGATTTTGTTGTTTTCAGACAGGTAGACGGGTTAATTATTGACAACTGTAATTACTGACCACTCATCTGGTTCTACCAGACACAGAGGCTTGGAAAACTGGCTTCATGTTTCTGTAATGATATGAAACAATGTCAGTTTCATCTACATTTATTTGATAGGAGCCATGCATATTTATGAACATTGCTGTATACAGAAAATACACCCATGTAAATATGCCAGAATTGGTAAAAAAAACAAAAAAACAAAACTACTTTTCATTTGCAGTCCCTAGGCAGGAAACAGAAATGGATATAAAACTGCTAACATTTGTACATCACTCATTCACCATAAATTAAAAAAAAAATTAAAAATACATATAATGAAGACATAGATGTCATTAAAAACAAACAAACAAACAAAAACAGATGGACATTGGATGATCACAGAGACATTAGCCTATACATTCACTTCTATACTTACAACTTAACAGAGACAGTGTACAATGTATGTCAGTTAAAAATGAGTGCATCTCTGGTTTTCTAGGAGCCACTATTTTAAGTGAGTTTTAAAGTGTTGTAAGTCAGACACTCTCTTACAGCGAGGGGCAGGTTATTCCAAAGTTTACCTCCTACTACTGAAAGGACTAAAACTGTCCAAAAGTGGTGCATTTGAATGATACCACACAGTTCCCATTTGCAGAGCCCCGTGTTCTACCTCTGCTATCAAGTCTTTGGAAGAAGCCATGCAGCTGGGGAGGGGCAAGGTTATTTAGCACTTTCTATAAAAAACAAGCACACTTAAAAAATTTTAAACTCTCAAAACTTGAATTCGTTTCCCTAATATATTACAGTGATGAAATGACAAAGCCTTTGTATCAAAAGTTTTTATTGCTTTTTTAAAGAGAGATTCACTGCTTTTAAACGTCGTCATGTGACCAGCTAGTGACCGGTTTGTAAAACAGTATTCAATGTGTGAGAGGGTCATAGTGTGTAAGAACAGACTGGCAGCTTTAATGCCAAGAAATGGTCATGTTTAAAATTTTTCAGATTGAATTTAACTCTATTTGCTACCTTTTTTAAATGACTTTTGAATGTTAAGGTTGAATCATAAATCACTCCTAAGTAATTCATGAACAATATCATGCTCCTGTACTCTAAGGAACACCTTCATATATTGTTTAGTGAAAGCCATGCACTTCATCTTTTTAGTGTTTAAGTAGAAACATGACTTAGTTAGCCAGTCATCAGCATCAGCCATCGCAGATGTAAGTGTGGATGTTACCTCTTAGTAGTTTTTAGCATGTGTAATAGTCACAGCATCATCTCTATACAGCTGAACATCAACATTTTTACATGCATCTGGTAGATCATTTATGTACAGTGTGAACAGGATTGGCCCAAGTATGGAGCCTTGGGGGACATTCACAAAATGGAGATTTTGAATTGTTAACATGAACACATTGCTTTCTAGTGGACAAATATGACTGCATCCAGTGAAGAGCTTGATCAGAAAAATTAAAATGTTCGTCTAGATAAAAGAACTTAATGAATAACAGCATCAAATGCTCATTTTAAGTCTAGAAAGACTCCACCAACATATGAACTCCTAAGTAGCCTTTGACCTTTTCCAAAAACAAACATTTGGCCGTTTTTGTTGAGTGATGGGTCTTGAACTCAAATTGCATAGGGTGGAGTGATTTTTTTTTTTGCTTTCACTGAGATGTTGAATAAGTAGTTTATCCACCCATTTTTCTGCTGTTTTAGAAACAACTGGCAGAATATGGATTGGTCGATAATTGGCAATATCTGATGTCATGTCTGAACACAGATCTGGGAACCCAAATGCAGAGTCTGAGGTTAAGGTTTAAACAATTATACAGTTTATTGAAGAGTACAGAACACAATTTATTCCAAAATCGGATCTGCAGGTTCCTCAGTCCAAGACGGTGATCCAGAATCATTGGTGGGGAACTGGCCAGGGTTCAACAACCAGGTAGACAGGAAATTCCAACAACGACACCGACAGAGGAGAGACAGACTCTAATCAAAAGATAGGCAAGGTAAATCACAAAGGCAGACAATCTGGCAATAGTACAGACAGGGGTTGGGCAAGAGCAGAGTACCATAACAAGCGTGGGTCCAAATCCAGGCAGTCAGACAGAAGTACCAACAGGGAACAGACAGGCTTGAAGGTCCAAAACCAAAAAGGCAATCCAGACAGGCAGAGGTACTGACAGGGGAGAAGACGACAAGGCTTGGGAGGTCAAGGTTCAAAGCAGGTCAAAAACAGAGAGGTCAGGCAGAAAAAATTCTGGTTGAATCACACAAGGTGGATTACGAACTGGCAACGAGACACAGAAAGCACAAGGTTTATGTACACAGAAGGAGGAGGCGACAATGAGACACAGGTGCAGCACATTAGGGCGGAGTCAGGTAATCACACAAGCAGGAAAGGCAGGGAACAAGATTTCAAGACACCAGACATGAAACAGGAGGAAGACGAACAAAATAAAACAGGAAGTGACAAAACAGAACACAGAACACTAACATCTAGGAGCAGACGTGACATCTGATCTTTCACCTGATTTAAAAATCATTGTTACCAAGGCCATTTTCCATGCTGATGGCACAACAGATCGTCTTAAGAACAAATTTATGAGGTATGTAATAGGCTGTAATAGGATCTCTTTGTGCATTTTAAAAAAGATTTGTATCAAGGCCATAGATATCTATGCCCTTGGAATTTTTTAAGGTACTAATGATGTTTGCGACTTCTGTTTCAGTTACTTGTTTTAAGTGAAAAACTGGCTGTGCATGATTAATAGAACAAGTAGAATAATTAGATGGATTAAAGAGTTGGGTTATTTCATGAACAGAGTCTAGAAAAAAGGTGTTTAATTGTGTTGCTATGGTGGTTAGATCTGTGACAAGCTCAGCATTGATTTTCAGCTCCAATTCTTTATTGTCAGGATTTTTTTTATGACAGTTATATGACATCACGATCTTATGCAACACCAAGAAAGGGGGACATATTGTTGAATAAGACTACATTTTGGCGCTGCAATATTTTCCGCTTAAATCTAAAAAGACTGCAACATTACTGGACTTTTCAACCTTACTGGTTCAAACATTTGTTTGGAAAGTAATCAAAAAGCAACTGGGTGTAATAAGTTACATTTCAGTATTAAAATATTTTCATTATTTAACTAGTAATCTGTAGTGTGTCTCTGTATGTGTTGCATACTTGAACAGCACAGTGCACTGGTAGTCCAGGTAAAAACTGAGTGGAGGCATAAAAAGAAGATGCCAATCCATGCAGCACTAATGTCTGTTTGAACACAGTCTAAGTGATTCATTAAGGGCACCGTGTGTATTCGTTTGTAACTTATGATAGGTCTCAATAGAGCTCAATATCACTGGTCTGGCTCACAAGATGTTCTCTGCTGCTGGTGCAATTTGTGACCGAGTGACTGTTTTCATCAGCGTTCTTCTCCTTCATGCTTTAAGGTTACCGTGTGTTACCATTCTCAAAGTCCCCCTCACTCTGTGACAGAACATCAACAACCTCCCGGCAGCAGCTACAAAAAAAAAAAAGGCACATTTTGACAGAGATGCTCATCTTTTTTTTACGTGGTGGTTTCACTTGCAGGGATTTAGTCATTTTAACACCACATGCTACGTACACTTGCAGAAAAATCACCAAAGAAACTTCTCCATGACACTATTTTGCAAAGATGCTATTGCTCCATCTTGCTCCTGGTGCACCCAAAAATTAATGTGATTCATTAAAAACAATATAAACTAGGCAAACAATACAGCTTCCCACCACAGGTCTTGAATAGACCGTGTTAGTGAACAGAAAAGAAACAAATAGGACCTTGAAACAAGGTTCCCTTCAAAGATAGCCTCTAGAATATATTTAAATACTTTAAATACAGTTTTGTCTGTGTTCTGCCTCAAGTGTTTCAGAATGGATTTACCCTTCAAATGAAAAAATTGTCTGAAGTAGCAATATTTACAGAATATTTCTCTTAAGAACCCTTGGACTGGCTCTTATTTTATTTCCTTGTTTTAAAATTGATGTTCAATTGTTGTCCATTAGAGAACACGTGGGTGTCTCACTGTGTTTTTTCAGCAGAATAGAACCGACATCAAAGTTCAAAACCGCTCGAAGGATCTAAGAGAAATCTAATGGTCTGGTCATAGAGTGGCCTGGTCAGCTGATATCATAGACAGGTGGTGGGTGGCAGTATGTGGACGGGGCAAAGAAAAAGGAAAAAAGAGAAAAGCACAAGAGTTAAGTCTTCATTTTCACTGGCAGCCATTAACAGGCTACAGTGTTCCTAACCTCCCACAGTATTGTAGTGTAGGATACAACATACTATTGATTTTACTTGTACGTGCTGTTTGTCCCAAGGGCGGTGCTACAGGAGAGGTCATTGGGTGAATATGTTCACCCACAGCTGAATGTGTTTAACTCATTTAACAACAATTTGCCTAATGGAAAGTGATGCCCTGTATCTTATGTGTGAGTGAAAATTGTGCCCGTGAAGAGACGTTGTTATGTAAGCTAAAGCAGTTGAACATTAAATTTTTTTTCTTTACTAAAGTTATTATTGAAATTTTATTAACACATAATAAGCAAAAACAACAAAAAAAACCAAACAAACAAACCTTGCTTGGGTACACTATACAACATTACATTCACATTATTCAGTCCTTCCACCATTCTGGGTGCATTTATTCCATTTTTTTGGTCCTTTTGTGCTTGTTGTAGTCATAGTTTGCGAGTAATTTCTTCCATTGTATATATTCCGCCCATAAATGTGATCCACTGGCCCATTGTTGGTGGTTCTGTCTTTCCCTAGTTCCTTGTAATAGCTTTTTTGCAAGCCACTAAAAGTATCTAAACTGAATGAAGGATGACACTTTACTGGTGATTTCCAGATTTAATGGCGGTAAATCCTTAAATCAACCGTAAGAGTGAAAGAACACACAAACAAAAAAGCATGTGTAATTACAAAGCACTTACATTTCACAGTAGCAAAATAACTATGACTATAATAGCTTGATTGACACTTAACAATAAACGTTAGCTTAGATCGCTAGCTTAAATTGCAAATTAATAAAACAGGGAGAAACACAATATATTCAGTTACATTTCTAAATTTAACACAAACGTACCATGTACCTCTTCAGAGGGGCTGGTAATACAAAAGAATTAACTGATTCCATATTGGACTTTCTTTGTAGCCTGGCAACCCCGACTATGATATGAATACATAGTCTAGACACGATCCATAGACTGAGCTTAAGCTTACGGGTGGGATCAACGGCTGTCTTTCAAACTGCTCTGCACGTAATAGGCCAGCGCTATGACCAATCAGAGCAACGA
>JAQQZY010000029.1:27516730-27530935 GCA_030068375.1 Ostorhinchus rueppellii
TAAACGACTGCTGTTCTGTAGCCGTAGCCATCGTACTTCTTCTGCAATCTAACACTGTCCGTCATTGTGCTAAGCCCACCCTACAATCTCACTACACAGATAGAGCGTTGTGATTGGATCGGTTAATTTGTACCGGACCTGGCTGAGCGTGCCTAGACCAACGATTCAGGCAAAAAAATATTTTTTGCCACTAGAGGCGGGCTAGTTTACTAGGCTACTTTCTTTGCCCTTTTTAATCATTTTTTCGCTTGTTGATGCGACGATAGGAAGTTACTCTTCAAAATAAAAGTCCGCTATAGCCAAACCGGAAGTTACCCTTTACAGAGTGAAAATAAAAACCATATGCCAAAACACATTTACAGAAGTGAATTTAGCAATTGTACTCAGGGTTATTTACAAATACATTACATCACATATTAATCTCGTACCCTATAATTTGTTGTAGAACTCCACACACAAGCTTATTCAATTAATTTTTAGTTCTACTATTATGAAAGCCTGTCCTTAATTAATTATTAAATTATTAGTTGTTAAAGATCAATTACCTATCGTGAGTGGGAAAAACACAAATTCATTCATTCATACCTATAGAAAGCTATGGTAAACACCTTTAACATTGGCACATTGCTTAAAATATGTCTTAATTCACTGAAACATGCTTTGGCAGATGGTGAAAGCATAGGTGATGTAGAGAGGAAAACGTCAGAGACAGAAATAAATGCGGAAAATGAGGATACATGCATGAGCAGCAGAGGAGGAGACAGAGAGAAGTGAGAGGGGGGGAAAAGTTAGTTTTAAATGCGTGTTGGGGCACAGATGGAGAACTTGTCTGTGAAGCACTTTCAGGTTTTATGATGTGTGGATGCCTTCTAAGTTATTGCTTGGAGGAGAACATCACATACGCTTGGTGAAAATCTTTTTCTCCCTTTCCTTCCTTTCCTCTCTTGCTGTGAAGTCCTGGTTATTGTTACCTCCCTGCTGTCTTGCTATTATAAAACAAGTCAACTGAAAAACAGCCCTTCCTCAAAAACAGTCTGTGACTCAGAATGAAAGACGTTTTACAAGAAAGGTTGGATAAACATTACATGATTTTTCACTGCACTCTCATGTGACTCCATTCAGCGCCTTAGTAGGAACCATATTACATTTATTTGTAGGCTGTATTGGAAAGCTGGATAGTGTTACTTAATGTGTCGACACATACAATATAAAAGTTACTGGTGATCAGTTTTACACGACAAACAATACACTTACAATTTAACTTTAATAGTGTTTTTCTATGTGGATATTTAACTGTATGTGAGAGGCACTCTGACATCACCCGTTCATTTGTAGTGTTTTATTTTATTTTGAAGTCAGTACTTTGCATTTTGGCTCTCTACATGTTGGCTTTTAGGAGCTAGAAGAGAGCGTATTTTGACAAAATTGCATAACCAACAAGAGCCCGAGGAGTCAGAGGTGAGCAAAAGCTAAGTACCAATTTACTGCTTACTAAAACAGTAGACCTCATCAAGCACTGTATTGCAAACTCATTTTATACTTGTTAGTGGAACCTCTTAACTTCAGCTACAGTGGAGATATCTGCAAGGGAAAAAATTAGCTTTGGGTCAGATTGAAGCAAAAGTGAACATCAACATGATAAAGTAAATTTGCACACAACATTTCTCAAGTTGGCTCACTTTTTTGCTACAGATCTCTATTTTATGCCACTTGCAGAAAAAAGTTATGTCCGATTTTATTGAGTTTAATTTTTACAACATAGCTATGCCTCAGACTTAAAAAAATATAGCTTGAATTTGACACCAAAATTTAAATCGAAAATGTATTCAATCTGTCACATTTAAAAAGACCATCTGTGAACTGTTACTGAGAAAGTACTCTTTATTATTTGTAATTTACCTATGTCAGTATGGACTACCACAAGTTGTAATTTACACTGTTAGCATTAAACACATTCAATAAAGCATAATGATTACATCTGGCTTGTTTAAAAAAAAAAGAAAAAAACACAAGTCAATATTTTGGGTGATGCATACAGTGGTAAAGAGTTGTTCATGTGTTACTATGGCAACCTGTCCATATGTTACCACACTCTCATGTCAATAAAACAGAGACTTTACAGTAGTTTTTACCCCAAAAGTGTATTTTCAGCATAGATGAACATAGTATCTGAAAGGTCCTACTTGATATCAATTTCTGTCGAGAACCGCATGTTTTGAATGTTTGCGCAAAGCTTAAAAAATTGTCTGTTTCAAGGCCATGTGCTACTGAGCAGTAATTTGACATTTTTCACCTAAAAATGTTATCTCCCCAAATTTTGTGCTTATAAATGCCTACTAATTCATGCATACAAGTTACTCTGCTTACATGACAGAGGCTGTTGAACACAATATATCCACGTGTTACTGCTTGATTGCACTCTTATGAAGTAAACCAAAACTCCGAAAATCTAACGTAGCAAGTGAGCAAGCTGTCATACAGACCTGTCAATCAAAGCCTGACACGGCAGATCTCATAAGCTTCTGTTGGGCCTCAGATCTTATGAACAGAAGAAACATTTAAAGACAGACCGTATCATTTATTACAGGCTCCAAATGATACAGATGACACCAGGATACAGGCTACAACTTTAATGACTCAGAAGCTGTTTGTGTTGGCTTGGCCTTTTTAACTAAACTTGGAATACTGATTACTGATTTTGGACAAAGGACTTTGGCGTTTGGATAAAAAAAAACATTGGACTGAATCACCGGTTTGACCTCTGCCTGTTAAATTACAACGAGTTTGGATAAGGACTGAAAGACCGGGAACGGAGCTAGCTAGTGCTGCTAGTGACATCACTGCAACTGATCACAATGGAGCAAACACCTGTCCCGAACAATAAGTCAAAGTCGATTAAAATGCCAACAAAAGCGGCGAAAGCAGAGAAGAAGAGAGATGAAGAGGAACGACTTTAGGTGTCCAAAAGTTACTTTAAATTCTCACCTGAAGTGAAACAATGTCCAAACATCAAACAGTTTAAAAACAAATATAAACAAATAATCTTTACAAAATACAGAGAGGACAGGGCATGAGGGGGCGGGGCACGGTGGTCTACTGATGATGGGGCTCTATATAGAATATTACATAGAATATTCTCGTACTTGTTCTCGTACTCAACCTGGAGGGGGTGGAGTCTGAAGTGGCTCATGTGCATTTAAAGGGCCAAAACGACCTTTCTGGTGTCATTACTCAGAAATAGGGTTGAAGATGGACCTGTGGAGTTGAATTACTGAAGAATTCAGACCCAAGCAGAGCATTTACTGTTTATGTAGACCACAGGGAAATGTTTTAAAATACATGATTCCATTAAAAAAAAAAAAAAAAAGCTAAATATTACTTATTTAAGATACTTCCTCATTATCTTTGTTTTGGAGCCAAATTCCTTTACCCTTTAACTCAACTTTTTCTCTCTCTTTCTTTTTAATGACTTTATATTCGTCCAAAGTTTAGGCTCTAAACTGTTTGTGATGCTAAAATCATTTAAACCATATGACTCATATTTTAGATCATTATATATTCCTGTACTTTTCTTTTGCCTGCCACTGAATAATAGGTCAGAGCTGTCTTTATCTAGCAGTAATAGTTTATGCAAAGGTCAGTGGATGAAAAGATCTTAGACTCACCAACTCCACAGGAAATGACAAGTGGTTATTAATAAAGGATAACTTTGTAGGGAAGCTAGCATTTACCAATTAGTCATCATCCTCAGAGCCTATAAATAGCTTTTCATAGGATAGCTGTAAATAGACGGTGATGAGCCATTAACCGGGTCACTTATACTCACATTAGACAATAGCTAAGATAAATATGTGCTGTGGGCTTATCCGAGTGTTTGTAGTGACTGGGGATGCTAAATTCTGTGGTTTACTGTGTATTTATGTGTATGTACTGACACATACAGGATAACAGGAACTAAAGTAACAAAATGTCTCCTTGATTATTGTTGCAAGGCATTCATTCAGAATTATAACAACTTCACTTTGTCTTGTGTCACTAGCCAGTTAATGTATTTATATGACTAATTTCTATTATTACTCTGGAATGTTGCAAAATGTCAGCAGTGCAAGAGAGAGATGTGAAAATAATGTGACTCATGTAATGTTTTTTCTTTGTCTTGCAGCTCAAATCTCTTTCTCTGAAAACCCTAAATTATATACTATCAGATAATTAAACTAACCGTACAAACAGGGGGAGGACTTGTGCTGTAATTAATAACTACTAGTTGATGAGGAATTTATTTGGTTGTGGCAGCCCTAGAACTGTCAATCACACCCTTTGAAGAATTTTACTGATCACCCAGTGCTGTCATGTTTGTGGTAATTTCCACATTTGGGTCACAGTAAATATTATTTATTGCTCTGAGTAAGCTACAGCCTAAATAAAGTCACAGGGAGACAGTTCAGCTAAGCTACTGATTTGTTGGCTCTGTTCTTCTGTCTCTAAGTTGGCATTTATTGAAGACTGTTTTTGTGTCGACAATCTTTGTCTAAATTTGACATCATGTTTAGGCAAATAAAGTAGCACATACACTCAAATTGTAAAATACACTGAACTAGCTTCTTCTGTGCAATGTTTCGTGCGAGATAACAGAGAAAGCTTTCAAAAACACCTTCTCGGTCTAGTAGAAGCATCAGCTGTATGCTTTGTGTGTCAAATTTGATTTGGATCGACTTACCTTTGGAAATCTTCTGTCATGTCTGAGAGTTTGGAGAGATTGGATCCCATTTGTATTTATTTATCTGAGAATAATGTAATCGTCAGCAAATACTCGTAGACCTATAACACAGTAGAGGATAAAGATGAGCAAATTTAAACAAATTAAAAATGTATTTTCCACTTTTGTATTGGATTAGGGCAAGGAAGATGTGACCATGCCTGGACCTTTAATTTGATGCTGTCTGTGCCTATTATGAGGGCTGAGCTTTAGATTTCGCAACTTCATTTATTTTTCATATTTCTATTTCTCTTACCATTCAGCTTTGTGTGTATTTTTTGTCTCTGTCACTGGATCGGTCTTTTCGTTTCGATTTCTTCTCACGCTCCTCATGTGCATAAAGCAGGCCCATGTGGTAAGCAGCTGTGTCTAGTGTGTACATGCGTATGCCTACATACGTGTCTCTGTCCAAAGTATGGGTGCCAGCTGTGTCCAGCAGCTGTGTGTTTAGTGCAGTTGTGTGTGTGCTCACCCAGATGCAGGTATGGGCACTTTTCGTTTTATACACCAGCTGTGTGTGTTTGACTGTTTGGTTATGGACAGCTGTTTAGTAGCAGGTGACGATATTAGGAGCCAAACAGACAGTCAGCCCAGCAGGCATTGAGGGGAACAACAGGGAGAGCCAAAGCCCGGTAGGATGTAAGAAGGTCTGGGCTGGGCATGGACTCAACCAGGCATTCTGGACCTCTACTAAATGGCTGGGGTTCAAGAAGGCCCCAGCTGTGGGCTTAATGTTTAAGAAGGACTGTAAACCTGCCAAACTTCACAGACAGATTACTGATTAGTTCATAAATCGGTCACAGCGAGGCAGACAGTTAATTATGGGCCTAAAAAGACCTGGGTTTAGACTCAATTTGGTCTTAACTGTCGGCTTAATCTTCCACGCTGATGATCCTCGGGAGGTTCAGAATCACATTAACTGATCAAGTGCACATGCAAATGCCACATGAGATCTAGTGAAATGATTTAGCTATTATATCAGAGCATAAGGATGATGGAGCGAAAAAGAAATCTGATTTTAACTTGACTGACTTTAAGAAAAAAGTCTAATCTGATTAAAGGCATCATTTTTCTATTTAATGGAAGATTAAAGTAAAACAGTGATGGGCAGCGAAAAAGCAATTGAAAAACAAGACTGTACTCAGAAAAGATACGAAAGAAGGATAAAAAAAAAAAAGAGGATACCAACCACAGCAGCAAACCATAGCTGTCGGCTAACAGTTAGTCTAACTGCTGCCGATAAAGTGTGAATAGGAAGCGAATGGGACCCATATGGTTTCTCTCTGTCATTCTGTCTATATTGAAGACCTGTCTGAATCCTCATTAAGGCCTTATGACACTAACCATACCTCCACTACTAAAATCCGACAGATGGTTATCAGACTCTATGATGAGACACCAGCTGTGCTTATAATACAGAATGACATGGATAGTCGTTTCTGGAAAGGAAACAAGCGAACAAATCCGTTCACTTTCATTTTAAACACAAGCAGTTTATATTATTACATAAGGAAAAAAGCAACACACATACTCAAAATTAAGCAGCAAATGAAAAAAATATATATTTTTGATGTGTTCAGTTTGACTGCTCTGATCAGCTGGGCAATTTGTCTGCACTCATTAAAGAAATACTGCTTTTAAAATAGAAATCTGAAGAAAACTGTGCATATTTTCTGTCACCCACTCAGAGTGGATGTGAACCACAGCCACACTTTACTTTTAAGTTTGTAGAACTTTTTCTCATCACCAGGACAGAAAGAGTAAATTAATTTGAACACTAACTCTTTGAGGTTAATTGAGGCTCAGAGTAGTTTTAGCATTTCAAAGCATTACTTTGACAATTTATGATGTTTTGGCTTCTTTGGCCAACATGCTGAAAGCAGTAATTATGTTATTCAAGTTTAGAGCATGACAAGTAAGTCTGGGATATCTGGCCAAAAGATGATATGACTATCCACTATCTGAATCAGAATCTCTTATAAAATGTACACAAGTTACAATCAAACAGTAACTTTTGTTCTAGTTAACCGGCCCCCTGAAGAGGAGGCAAGGGCTATTGTTTTTGGGTCAGTTTGTTTGAATGTTTGTTTGTTAACACTCTAACAGCAAAACTATTGGTTGAATTCATACCAAATTGGGTTTATAGATTACCAGTGACCCAGAATAGAGCTCAATACATTTTGGGAAAAGAAGGTCAAAGTTCAATTTTTTTTTAAACAAATTTAAACATTTTTTTTAATTTCTCCCATTTACTTATAACGGGCGAAATTTCACACTATAAAAACATCAATTTTATTTCATTTTACTTCGAACTTGGCACATCTATGGAGGCAGACATCAGCTGGATTGATGCTAAAAAAAAAAAAGCTACAATACATGCGAGGGTGGGGTTTGTTGTGCCTGGCACCACTTGTTTTGTCTGTTTTTGCAAGGTTTAGGTTGTGTGTAATAGTTTATATGTTGTTATCTGACACAAACCTGTTCATTTTTGCATCATTTTATATGGACATTATTACACTATCAACAATATTTAGATGAAGTAAGCATGAGTCATATTTGCCTGTACATACAGCTGCAGTGGCTTTATTAATGACACAGATCATGGTGGTGTAACTTGTCCTCCTGAACATTTATAATGAATCAAAAGCATTTTCACTCAATGTAATGCTAACATTAACCTAACATAAATCAGATTCATTGCATGATGGAGTTCAGAAGATGAATCCACAGCTGACAAACCTATGGCAGTTTATCTTCATTTCTTCTCCAGCAGCAAAACAGCACATTATACAAACTCTGCAAGTTAACACGGACTAAAATCAGACTGACAATAAAGCATTCCTATTAACACAAATTATTCACAAATATAACAACTAGTGGAAATGACATTGATCTGATAAACACATGTGTTAGTGCAACTCTCTCAGTAACACATCATAATTACATGGATTTAAAACAAATGTTAGCTGAGCAGAAAAGTTTTGACAGTGCTGTTATTTTTTTTATGACACGATCTGTACAATCCCTCATATGACAAATTAAGACCACAAGCTCACCCAAGTCTAATTATAAGACTTGTCCATTAAAGAAAAAAATAAGTACTCCACTTATAAAACTAATTTCCTGTCTTGAAACACAGATCTCCAACCCTCTACCATTTGTACACAGTTGTTATCCATTTATTTTTCTAATTATACTATATTCCTAAAGGCTCCATGTCTATATAAAACAACAAACGCTTCCATCATCGTATTGTCCATGTTCATAAATTCTGGGATTAGATATTACCAGATGGAAACAGATGGAGAGTCACCCCCCAGTTACATCACAAACTATTAATTACTCTTGTTCTTGAGTGGATAAAAATAACTAACTTAATAACTAACTGATGCTGCACAATGCTCAGTACTTAATTAATACAAAAATACATTATTGCTGTTTGTGTCCCATACAAAACTCAGATGTCTCACACACCTACCCATACAGGCAAACACCTCAGAATACAGCTATTATTATTTTTACTACAAAGATCTGAGATACATGGAAAAATAGACCGTCTGAGAATAGCATTCTGCACTGCTGGAAATAAATGAAAGGTTTTAAGAGTAATGAGAGGATGAGGAATGGGATGAGGAGGTACTACTCCCCCTCTCTCACACACACACATACACACATGCGTGCTCGTCTCATGTGTTATGCCTGGCCATTAGTCAAAGCTGTCACTATACAGACCGAGGCACATCGTTAGTATGGCCATTGTCAGGAATACTTGAGCGGTCATTAGTGAGAAGGAATATGGTGCAAAAGAAAGGCTGTAATAAAATAACAAGAAATATCTCACTTTGTGTTTTCATTTTGTTTCATTTAAACTCTTATGAAGGGCTGGTGAAAATGGACATTAAATCTATCTTCTGCCGAAAAAGTAAAAAAGGTTCAAATGACTAATTGAAATTGAGCTTATTTCAGTTAGTCATTGAAATAAAACAAAAGAAAAATCCAGCCATTAAAAATCGAATAAAATATTAAATTACACGGAAACTCAATGTGGAAACCTGATTCAAACTTATGTTAAATGGGTTCTTTTAAGGACAAGCTGTTGGGTTACATTCCTCGTATTACAGTGCTTTTTAATGACAGCGAGACGCAGTCACCTGAGGTCAACAACTACTTACTAACATTTTACAGTTTTAATAGATTGCTTTGTACATGAATGAAATTTGTAATTAAAATACAATATTTAATCAAAGTATTTGACAAACTAAACCATTAAAACAGTAGTTGCTTTAGATTCACTCATCAACTGATGTATCCAAGGTCAGCTGATGACATTTTTTAAGTTTTCAAAGAGAAATTAGGCAGTTTTTGGGAGCTAATTTATTTAAAATCTAGCAATAGTAATCTCACAAAAAGATGAAATTACCATTTTTATCAATTTAAATGTCCTTCAGCAATGTCAGGCAAAAATTAAACTTGAGAGCATCTATTCTTCCAGTGATTTAAAAAAAAAAAAAATCCTGAAGGTGAAGAAACACATTGCCGTTTTTCCATGAGCCTGGGAAGTCTTTTTTTTTTAATTATTATTATTATTTGCAGTCATCATTTTTACATATTAATTATTTGAATAGCTGACATGTTTCCTCTGTGGAGGTTTCATTCCTGTTTCAACATGTGATTTGGGTTGACGTGAGGCTGCATCAGTGCTAACTGTAGTATGGAAATCAGGTCATACATTTTGCATTCACCATAATAAACATGTTTTGTTTTTTTTAGCTTAATTACCCCACTTGGCTTATATTAAAAACTAATATTGCCAGGTCTGACAGTTTGTCCCGGTGCTAGCATCACATCAATATTCAATTTGAGTTATTCAGTGTCACTGTCTGCCTGCCCAGTATGTATCTGGCATCTTCGATGTATGCACTCTGAGATATTCTTCAGACAGTCAAGGGCGATGTGACAGAATCGTTAGGAATAGATGTGTTTGTGTGTATCACTGCGTGTATGCAGAAAGATAAGAATTGAGCTGTCTAAATGTCGAGAGCGTGTAATTAATGTCAATGTGACTGCTGTCAATTGGTGATGACTGCGACTGGGAGCTGTAGTTTGCTTCATATCCAGTCATAATTATGGACCATAGGGCTTCTCGACAGGTGTGTTCGCACACATTGTGTTGCACAGGTTGGAGGATGATTGCTCGACACAGTTGCACCGATCTGTGACAGATGTGACACTACAGGTGTGTGGGTGGGTGTGTGTCGTTATGTGTATATCTAATGCGCCATGAAACAAGGCTCAAACCAAACCAAAGAAACACTACCATATTCATCACCATCCTTCAATTCATCTTCCTTCTTCTCATTTCCACAATTTCTTACAAGAACTCCTTTGTATGTGTGTGTGTCTGTGTCCTGGTAAACTACCTCTTTGTAAACATGTGTGAGGTTGTATTGTCGTGCACATGTTGTGCTTGCCTCCTTTTCCTCCCACTGTGCTTATAATGAAAAGCTAAATGGTGCAGGTTAGCAATGATTAAAGATGGACGGCTACCCTAGAAGGGGAAGGGGAAAACAGCAGTTGGGAAATGACAGTTTGAAGTAAATGACAGCTCTGCTATGTTTAGGATAAATGGATTGTGCAGCTATATTCAGCCTTCACCATCAATTATTCAAAGACTCACCGACAAGACAAATCCCCAGTAACTTGGATTCCTCTGCAGCAGAGGTAGTGCAAGTTTTCAACCAGACCGTACGAATCACCCATTTCCATTTTCAGAGCCAAATTTCTATAACTAATGTCTATGGGATCCATTACAGTAAATGTTCAGTGAAATAGCACTTAATTAGCAAAACATTAATGACTTAGAATGTAATGGCCTTGAAATGCAGGCTATTTATCTGAAATTACCTGTGATATGTTGGAAATGCAGGTCCTCCGTCTGTGGAGGAGCACCATAATGAGAGGTGGCCCCTCGTCTGAGCCAAGCAGGACTAACCACAATGTGTGTGTCCGTGTGTGTGATTATTTCTTGTGTTATGAAGAAGTAAATGTGTTTACATAGTCACATATGGAGGCTTAGCTACCTTCAGGGAACAAAAGACCGGTTTTCAATGTTCAATTTCAATTCATCTATCATTACATTTGAAGGTTGAAGATGTGTTTTCAGGTTCGGGTTAGATTAAGGTTAGAATAAAATTTAATCATTTCGCTGAAAGTGATGGAAACATGTCTGTGTGTAGTCCACATGTATGTGTTTGACTGAATTTGCATGGAGATAATGTGACATGTATGTCCTTGTGTCTCTACACTGATATTCATTCATGAATGTGTGTCTAATAAGTCTGTCGATGTGTTGTGGTAATGCATGGGTGAACAGGTCATTTGTTGTTTCTAATGAATGTGTGTCTGTTACAAAGTGGGCCTGTCAGTTGTGTGACATAATAGCAGTGCTTCAGAATGTGTGTCTGTGATTGTGAACATAGTCAGACATTTGCCAGAGAGCCAGAGATATAACAGGGTGACACTGGAGGCTCTGCACAATTCCCTATTTTTCACCTTGACTCCTTGATGCTCTATTGTGACCCGGTAATCGATCTCTGTGCAGCATCTTGAAGGATTTCTCAATTGTCTAAAACACACAGAGAGGACAGATGACTGCCAGGTCTGCGGAGGTTGGCCGTAGACAAGACCTGGCAGTGATCAGACCCATGATGTGACACGTGGGTATATAAAGCACAGCAGGAGCAGGACTTAAAATTATCAAAGGTGGGATCAAACTAGTGTGTGTTGAGGAAAAAGAAAACATGACAGCTATACATCAAGCGAGACATTATGCCACATTATGATTTAAATTAACCCCTTAATGCATGAATCGATTTCCAATTATGGAAAAAAAATTTTTTTGACTTGTGGTTTTTCTTTCAAGTAGATAGTTTTTTTTTTTTTTTATATATATATTTTGGAGGGGGGGTTTGATGCAAATTTGCATCACTAGACATCAGTGGGTTAAAATGTAATCATACCGTCACAGAAAAAAATTATTAGACCACCCTTGTTTTCTTCAATTTCTTGTTCATTTTAATGTCTGGTACTGTACAACTAAAGGTAAATTTTTTGGCGGGACAAATATAATGATAACAAAAACAGCTCATAAGCTGATATCAAACTATTTTCCATGTTTTCTTGATAAAAACCAAAGTCACTTAAGTTTTTACATTACTATATCTATGACATCGTACTAACAAAAACAGTGCTTTTAGGCATTCCATGTTTTCTTTTCTGTCTGTTTTAGTTGCATGATACACACAGGAGTTAGTACTTGATTGCAGAACCATTGTTTTTGATGACTTGATGGTCTAATCATTTTTTCCATGACTGTAAGTACAAGTAAAACATTGATGTTAAATCAAGATATTGATAAATTTGGATATACGTCAAGGATTTTCACAGTACATTTCATAAGATTTGACAATAAAATTATTTTACAATTTTTTTTTTACCTACCTACTCTATTTTTATTCAGAGCGTAATAGGAAACAAACAATTTTTTTTAGGCCTTAAGCAAAAAAAATAAATCTTGAATTAAGCCAAAATAAAAAATCTGCCAATGGAACAAGTGAAAATTATCTTGGTAAGACTTCTTGAAATAATATATTCAACCTCTATTGTCTAAAAAGTTACTCTTTAGTTGATACTGTAATGGTACAGGAATGAACCCAAGAGCGAGACTAGAGACAGGAATAAGTTTTAAGCGTTTTTACTGAAGGTAAAAAGTCAATTACACTGAGCAGAATGTACAAGTCAATAATCATAGAATTCTTCGTCACCCGTTGGTGTGCACAGTTCTGGAGAACCACTGCCCGTGGACGGGGGTTAACTCTCCACCAGGAGAGGAGCGTGCTGAGTCGAAGGTCAGATCTGGTCCGGGGTCCAATACCAGGGAGGCCGATTGGGGACAGACTGCAGACATGATCCCGGGGCAGAAGACAGGTCGAGGGCTGGGGCTGAGGCAGACGGGTTTCTTGGTCCAAGGGCAGAAGGCAGGTCAGGTTCCAGGGCTGGGGCAGACAGATGACGTGGTCCAGGGACAGAAGGCGGTTCGGGTTCCGGGGCGTGGGCAGGCTGAAGACGTGATCCAGGGACAAAAGGCAGGTCGAACCGGAGGCAAACAGGAATACCAGAGCGCAGGCAGGTTTCGTGGTCAGACAGAACTGGGTCAGGAGCAGGAGACAGAAACCAAAGACTGAAACTGGTCATACACAGACATGCCAAACCAGAAAAAGAGTGCTGGTATGTCGTGCTGGGCACCGAACAAACTGGCGAAGTGTATAGCTCTGAAGGAGGAATATTTCGGGGAGAGATAACGAGCAGCAGCTGAGCACCCAGGTGAGCAGAGTTAACTAATTAGGTGAAAGTTCAGTGTCAGATAGAAGCAGAGGAAAGGACAGAGACAGTTTAAAGCACCAACTCATCACCAGAGGATAGAACCCATCACCCAGAGACAGAGACAGGACAGGACAGATTATGCTTTATTTGAAATCTGATGAGATATTTTGACTAGAAATACGAAAAATATACTTGGTAAGATTTAGATTTTCGCAGGGTGGACTTTGGATGATGGCTTAAATGAACTGTTTGAAAGAGTAAGTATTGGTTTGAAAGGCTGAACCGGTTTTGACTGACGGCAATGTTGAAACATACCGGCATCGGAACGTGTCAGAGCTCAGTCCCATGTGGGTATCAGTAGAAGAGAGGTCAAAAAAGGGCCAAGTCATACACCTGCAAGTGTGTGCTGCTATGGTTTTATGCTGTAGATGAAGCAGAACAGCCTCAATTAAGCATTCCTTTTATTTTAACTTGCTTTGGTATAATACGACAAGTTTTATGCTGGAACTGTAAGATGAGCTTCCTCTGTTTTAAAGACCAGCAGCCGCCACTGCTGTAAGTGTTGTGTTGTTGATACAGGATAAAAACACACAACCTGGTGATGTTACTTCACTACAAAGGTTGGAAATTAAGTGAGAAAGGAATAAAGATGATCAGTGAATGAGGCACAATAATAACATTAACCCATATATACTGTACACTTATTTATTTCTCATCTGGTTTAACTATTGATGTCACTTTTTGAATGATTATCCTAAAGGCTGTCAATCAAACAATACAACACTGAAACATGAGGAAATACATTACCTCTCCTCTCCTCTTAGGACACCCCTCCACCCAACATGTATGATGTTTGTAGGACATTTGAGAAGGCTAAGAGACGCTCCTTCTCAGAGCCCAGAAGTGAAGGAGCAAAGAGACGACACAGATGCTTCCTCTCTGCTGCACCGAGGGATATGTTTGTTGAACAATGTGACTCAAATGTTCCAGGTAATCCATCCATCCATCCATCCATCCATCCATCCATCCATCCATCCATCCATCCATCCATCCATCCATCCATCCAT
>JAQQZY010000029.1:27634421-27644599 GCA_030068375.1 Ostorhinchus rueppellii
CTCTGTGCCAAGCCATGTCTCAGTTAAAAGAATCCCATCTAAGTTTTTGTCTAAAATCAGTTCATTTATAATAAAAGATTTGTTTAAAAGAGAGCGCACGTTCAGCAGGGCCAGGTTAATGCTCGTGCTGAACGTGCGCTCACAACCACAGGGGGATAAAATGACGGGATATATAAGATTATTAAAAATGACAGTTCTACCCTTTTTATTTCTAATTATATCCAGCTTTCTGTTAGATGTTAGTACTGGGATGGTAAAGGAAAGGGGTAGGTGTGAGGGCAGTTGCTGGGACCTGCAGGGGGGGATGGTGAGGACAGGACTGGGAGCAGAACCTTGTGGCTTTGGTGCAGTGGGTGGGGCTGGGTGGAGTCATTCCGGTGTGGATGTTGTTGTGGTCAGGACAGTGTGGAGGATATTTTGTGCTAGAACCCTGCTGCCTAATCTGGAGGGATGGACACCATCAGGCCGGTAGAATAAGGGGCGGTTCCAGAACAAATTAAAATTGTCAATAAAACTGAGACCAGCCCGGGTGCAGGCGGACTGGAGTTAGGTGTTCAGGCTCAGAAGCCGGCTGAAACGGCCCACACCACGGGAGAAGTAGGGGAGGAGTCCCGAGATGAAAACAGACTTCCCACATCCTTTAAGTCTATCAAAGAGGTTTCTGAAATGTACCTTTGTCACCTCGGACTGTTGGAGAGATGTGTGGTTGAAGCCCACATGGATGATGACTGGAGTTACAGTGTCCGGCAGAGAGAGCAGCAGCTCTGGCAGTTTCTGGAGGATGGTGGTGACAGTAGAGCCTGGGAAACACTTGGTAATGGCATTGAAGAAGCAGACATGACGAATAATGCAGTTTCCAAGGATTACGGTGGTCACTGTTGTGAATGTGTGGGCCTGGGTTACAAAAAGAGCTCCCAAATGTACCTGGGTTTTTTTTTTTTTTCTTTTGAATCTCGTCAGCTTTAGTAGCAAGTGGAAAAACCGTGCTGGTAAATGAAACATTAATCTCAAAGACTGGTCAAATTAAATGAGCTGTTTGATGTCTTTTGATTTTATCCCAGTTCTTATATCAATATTCTGTGAAGTAATGCATCATAAGTGATGAAATTACTAACCGAGGGGATGAGGAGCATTGCTGCATGATGTTCATGCTGCACATTTCATTTAAAAAAAAAAAACTGTATATGACTGAATTACAAATGCAAAGAAATTGGGAAAAGATTAATTTTTGCCAGCAAGTTTTGTGTCAATGTGAATTAATCTGGAAAAAAAAAAGTGGCAAAAGGGGGTAAGGTCGTCATGAGGGTAAGAAAAAAAAGAACATTTTATAAAGGGAATGTGTTCAACTCACCAGCTCCACTTGTGATAATGGAGAGTGAGTTTGATTTTCATTTAATAAAATTGTTTAAGAAGACACAGTCTGGTAAAGTATCAAACAGACTTCACATCAGCTGACCTACACATCTATCAAGTGGAGGCACCACACTGGTAAAGCTGCATTAGGATTCTTTCAGAAACAGGCTTTTTTCCCCCTTAATTATTCTCTCTACATGAATATTCCGTTTATAAGCTATCTGACTTGATTTCAAAAGAAAAACATGCATCTTTATTAGACAGCACACAAAAGCTCGGCTCAAAAGGAATTGATTTACCCAGCCCTTCACCCTCCGGACTTTTCTCACTTTGACTTCAGCACTTTCACTCAGAAGCTTAAAAAAAAAAGTCAAAAAAAAAAAAAAAAACACATCTTCCTCTTCACGGAATGTTCACTGAAACGGACCTTTCTTGACAGACAGGGGGCAAAGGAGATGCACCCGTTTGTGAAAGCGTGGAGTGAATGTCAGGAACTACGAGTGACACGCACATACACACCGACAAGACAATTAATGTCATATTTCGTGACGCAATGCTGCTTTGTAAACTGATATTTTATTCATCGAACACAAGGAAAACCTGAAAAAGGTCACAGCTTCCTGTCTGAAAATCAGCGCTGAACTTTTGTATTTACCACATGATTCTACACAGATTACAATCAATGCTCATATGTTTTATTTATTTATTTATTTATTTTCTGCGTCTCTGCAAATGTAGTGTTTAAGCTAACCATAACCTCCCGCTGCCTCAGACAGATTCCAGACTCTGGCATCAGATCTGAACATGCTACCTCTCAGTGGGCAGCGTGAATACATACATACATAAATTTAGCTTCATAAATGCCAAGTAAAGGTGTTGAGGAGAGTCGATGGTTTGTTCGATGTGCATGTTATTACCGACGGGGCGGGTATTTTAGTTTTTGTCGCATCAAAAGGATTTCCCGTGATCGATACTAACAGCAAAATTACATGTGTAACAGCTGCATTAAGATGTTTTCACAGCTTTATGTGGGCCTTTTTTTTTTTTTTTCTTTCTCTCTCCTTTACTCCACCTTTTGCCTGCTCTTCAGCTTTTCTGCTGGTCAAGTTAATGGGTCTTTAACCTTGTGTCAATGAGCTAGGGGCTCTAGGTGTGATCGCCCACACCGAGACTATTCCCTTCCCAATTAAGCAGAGATGCAGGCCAGGAGACTGTGTGTGCGTGTGTGTGTGATGCTCAAAACATAGCCCGAGGTGCCCACAACGAGTGCCATTATTGTCGTTAATGACAAAGATAATGGAATGCAGACGTGCATACACTCCCTGTGTCTCTCACCCTTTCTCTCTCTGAATCCCCCTTAAAATCACTTCATTCCTATTCCCTCCCATCCGCATGTATAAACATAATAATGACTGCTCTAACACACACAGATTCCCACTGGGGGGTTGTGAAGATAATACAGTCAGGAGATTATTAGCATCAGCAGACTTGAAGCGATTAATTTTATCAAGAGATTGGCTGATTTGATAGCGTACAATTGCATAGTGTGGGGCCGGCGTCTGAAGATTGTGTCTCTGATATTAGTTTGATAAATTATTAAAAGGAGACCCGATAGCTTGGTGGTTAGGGCGCGCACCACATGGGCGAAAAACGCCCTGAGCAGCTACTCTGTGATTCGATTTGCTGCATGTTGTTCTCTTACTCGCTTTCCCCTCATTTCCTGACACTCTCCATTTTCCACTATCAAATAAAGGCATAAAACCGCCCACAAATAACAGTAAAAGAGTGGCTTTGTCACCTTACATGACCTACAAATGAGTGTTTAGTCTTACAGCCTTGTTCTTAAATGAACCAAACTCAAGTAATTGTGCTAGAGGACCCTTTCATATTCTGTTCGACGACACCAGCAAAGTGACTGTTACGAATTGGAAAATTGGTTTAGCAAGGAATTAATGACTTTTTAGATACACTTTTCACAAACCCACACAAGTCACTTTTATTTATTTACTCTTGCGGAGCTATGTTGTTTCAACTGACTGATTTTTTTTTTTTTTTTGCATATAATCCTCGTCATGCACACAAACACTCCCTCCTGCACACATCGAGTCATCTTTTGCAGGCTGATGATTATGAATACAAATTTTCTAGCTGGAGTTGGCTACTAAAATGATGCACAGACCCGTACACACACAAGTGAAGAAGACAGGGTGTTTGCATATGTGAGAGTGAGTTTGTTTTCCATTTAGATTAAAAGTGAGTGTTTCTGCGAGTTGTGTGTTTGGCATCTTGCGACGTGAGCATCACAACACACCACCTCCCATCACCGCCAAATCCAACTTAAAGCTTTTCCTCCCTGCTGCGAGGAAGTGGGGAGGAGAAGTGGGAGTTTGTCAGTGTGTAGTGTGTGTGTGTGTGAGAGAGAGAGTGGAGGCGGGTTGGGGGCGAAAAAAGGGAGGCGAGGGGGGTGTTGGGTGAGATAAGAGGGCATTATCTGCCCTGCTCATTCTCTCTTTCACCAGCGGGGGGTGTGGCGCCTTATCCCTGCTTCCTGCTCTGTGGGTCGTCTTCACACTCTGAGAGAAACTGATGGATGTCACGCAAGCACACACACACACTTGCAGATATACACACACTCAATGTCATTGTCACTTTCATTCTCGCAATTACATGTCTATGCTAGCACACAAACACACGCAAACACTCACTCATACAAACACTTAGCAACTCCAGTGTCTTTTCAGTCTCTCACACACACCATAGCTCTTGGGGGCTATTGCACGCCCAGACAGACAGCTTATTATCACACTGTAAAGTGCAAATTTCGAAGGCAAAACAAAACAAGATGCAGAGGAAAAGAGAAAGACGAGGGGGGTTAAAAGGGGAAAACCGAGAAAGGAAGGAGCCCGAGTAGTGCTGATGGGGAAAAGGAAGGCAGACGAAAGTAAAGAGGACACAAAGTACAGGAATGTAGCGAGGGATTAGTGCAAGGATACAACCGAGAACCGTGAAGAGGAAGTGTATAGCGTCTACCTTCTCCTGCATCAGCGCTGGCCTTTAATTTTTCTTACACGGGGTCAAAGTTATCAGGTTTCCTCCTAGAAAGAGTCTTTTTAATTGAGCACAGTTCTGTTATCGGTCACATGTTCCTTAATAGAAACAGACTGATGGTCTTTGTGAGCAGGAAGCTTTTATATGATAAGAGAAGAATGGAGTCATAATGAAAAACGGGCCAAAGGAGGGCAATCAGTGTAACATTTACAAGGGAGGTGTTTAAGACGCCAAGTAGGAAAATGCCATCAGTTTGTTAGAAGATACAAGGCCTTTGTTTTGTTTAGTGAAAATTAGAGTTTAATAATTTACTGGAATTTTTTGTGCCATTATTGTAGGTCACCAGAAAATTGCAAAGTGAATCTTTTTTTAATACTTACAAGGCTTTGAAGTCATAAAATAAAAGTCTAAAAATGACATGTTTCCTTTTCTACCACTTTTTTTTTTTTTATTCCATAGCCCTGAGCTGTGCTGTATGACAATACAGTGAAGATTAAGAAAAAAAAAAAAAAAGTCATGAGTTTTATGTTATATCTTGGACAATTCAGACTTGAAAGGTGACAGTGAACAAAGGGATTCTTAATGGGAGGACTTTGACCAGCCCAGACAAAATTAACTTATTTCTGTTCCATGAACCAGAATTCTTGAAAACAATGCTGCACAATGTTCTTAACACCACTGACTTCAAAATGTCACTAATCTAAGAGTCATTTTTATGTTTTCCACTGTGACATGTATTGTTATCTGGACCTCACTTTACAGAAACGGGGAAATTCTATTTTAGTCATATTCCAGGACCCTTCCAAAGCTGCGTATCTGAAAAGGAACACGAGTCATTCTATGAAACAAATGGTATCCTTGTGAGAACATGTCAGCACTTGTATAGACAGAACATGACCTTGTCTTTCAGTACTAAATTTGTTGCTTTTGTTTTAAAGGAGTGATATTTTGCTTTTTTTCTTAATGGAATTATGTATTTTCAAACATTTCTCTGTTGTCTACATAAACGGTAAATGCTATATGCCTGGGTCTGAATTCTTCATTAATTAAACTCCACAGGTCCATCTCATTAATAATAATAATAATAATAATAATAATAATAATAATAATAATAATAATAATACCTATATAGCACACTTTTGGACACTCAAAGACACTTCACAAACAAGATCTTCAATCCTATTTCTGACTATAGATAATGAGAAAGGTCATTTTGAGCGCTGGCCCTTTAAATGCACATGAGCCACTTCATGCCCCGCCCCCTCCAGGTTTTTGGCTGTGCTTCTCTTCAGCCACTTGTGTTCATTAATACAACCAACAACTTGACATCATCTCGAAATTTGGACATATTTTCAGTTTTTACTACAACCACTGCTCCTGATAAACAATTATGTCATACTCGAAGAAATGTCCCTCTGAAGTCTTGACCTTATATGTAAAAATGTTGTGATGTAACTAGTTACACATGCAGCACATTAAGTAAGAATTAAAACAGGTTGTAGAAATCCACTCGATTTTTAGCAAAATGAATATAAAGATATCTTTTCAGCACCTGGAGGGTTTACATTCAGACTTTTTGAACTATTAAGGTCCAAATACACAGATAAATGAACGACTAATAAAAGTGGCCTTAGCTAAATATGATCCCTTTAAACCTTAATTCAAAGGACCAACAGGTGCAGGATGACACACAGATTCTCCAGACACACAGTTACAAATTTGTTGAATGGTTTTCAGATGCTCCTGTCCACTTTACCTTTTGGAAGCCTCCTGCTGCTCTGCACAGCAGCTCAGCTACATAATTAAACCCAACAATGCGCTTTCATCTCTGGGAAATAAAGTCTGTTTACTAATGTGAAGAGAATCAGCACCAGTTGGCCAAAAATGATAACTTGTCTGTGCATTAGATTCTCAAAGATTAAACTGAAAAAAGGCATAATTTGAAAGGAAAATATTCCAAAAACAGTTTATGTTTTGTCATTGTCCTACTTTTTCATGCTTCATTACATGTGTTCAGTTCTATGATACAAAATCCAACATGCAAAACATTTTCCACAGACCATAAAACTCAAGCGTATACGTTTGACTGAAACACACAGGCATGGCACTATGTTTTGTTTTGCTCTGTGTTTAAAAAAAAAAACCAAAAAAAAAAAACCAAAAAAAACAGATAACAGTAATTTATTGAGTCTTGCTGTGGCCTAGTCTGAATAAAAAATATGTAATTTCCAAGAATCAAAACAGATAAAACTGTTTTCAATAAGCAAAGCATATTCTAAAACAAATTAAGAGCATAATATTCAAATGTTTCCAGCTGCACTTGGAATGAGAGATGATTTCCACTCTGCCAGCTCATAAACGGAGAGCAGATAATGAGCAAGTAGCAGAGACACTGGGCATCTGGAGCCAGCATATGGATATGTCTGTTAATGGTGAGCAGACAGACCATAATTCTGGAGCCTTTCGACAGTGGCTTAGCAACAGCTGGAAGCCAATAAACACCAATTGTTTTGAACTGCATTTGTTACTTAATGAAGTAAGAAAACGTAACGTGATGTAATGTTTGACATCTGAAAGATATGATGTTACAGGTAAACATTTCTGCTCAAAAGAGAAATGGATGTTCTTTAAAATCTTCCCACCAACAGGTATAGACCTCTGGAATGCAGCCAATAGGCGTGTTTCCACTACACTGGTCCCGGGACTTTTTTGGGGGAAGGTACTTTTGACTGAACCGTGAGTTGTCCTGGTCCTCTCAGGTGTTGTCTCTGTTACAGTAATGGCCCTGTAAGAACCTTGTAACGACATCATCATATCGTAGCGTCACTAACAGAAAGCGCCAAAACAAAGCAGCAGCAGAGGAGGAAATCACAAAAAGACTGGACATGGACCAAGTTGGGATGTTTGTTGCATTTGTGCTGTTGCAGTTAGCCACTAGTCCTGCCCAGCGATTCTACTGGGCTGTTCTCGAGTACCTACCCTCAAGCAGGTACTCCATTGGTTCCTGAAAATGGTCCTGTTGGAACAGCCCAGTCAGTGGAGACACGCACATACAGTGAAGTTCCTGTAAAACAGCCCAGAAGTTCCGATAGTAGAAACACACTTAATGTGGAATCATCGCAAAGTTGTAATACAGAAACTGACCACTAGGGGTGACTCTAGAGAGTCCTGACTATTGATGTTTTCACACTGGGTATCTGAATCCATATCCAATTACGTTTGGCCCCTAAGTCCACTTAATTTTATCAGTGTGAATGCAAATGTTCCATGCTTAAGTACCGTACCAGAGTCCAGCTGAGAAGGTAGTCCTGAGTACGGACTGCGTGGATTCAAATACGTTGCCATGTGAAAGCGATCTGTACCTGAGACCTGAAGTGACCTAATCGCCACTCCAACAATGGAAGTGACCTAATTAGCACGAGACCATAGACATCACCCCTGTTGTCTTCTGAAAACGTGTTGATTCCACGCGGCAAGGGCTCGCCTTAGCAACTGAACCACTCTGTGACGTATCAGGGACAGCAAAGGTTGCTCTTCTTCTCTTCGTCTCAAACAGGTTAACAGATTAAAAAGTAGTGGACTGATATCTGATGGACGTATCAGCAGCCAATAAGTGTAAAGATGATCAGTAAAATGAGTGGTCAGAGTTTTCCTCTGGTTACACCCTCTAGACTGGACTAAAACTTTTCTCTTTTTTTGCAAACATTCTATTTCAGTGGGTACAATGGGATTGTGAAGAGATTTTCAAGCAATATGGTAAAAAATGTTCCAAAAAAAGATCTCCCACTATACCTTTAAGCCGAGATGGGGAAGTCCCTCAGTTTGGCCAGATGTCCAGCAGGCCCTGAAGGCAGCAGCAGGTAAGGGATGAGTATGTACCACGTGGGCGCCGAGTGTGCACCCTCGGACGCGGCAGTGGGGGAAACAGTGTCTAAATGTCAAGGAAACATTACGGGGGGGGGGCACAAAACAGGAGACCAAAGTGTGGGTCTATACAGAAAAGTTTAGCGGAGCTTGGCTGCACCGGCAATGCCAACGGCGCTATGCACACTCCCGATGCCCAGTCTCTCTCCAGCAGAGAAAAAAAGAGCACGCCAGACGGTTTGGACGTCTTAACGTCCAAACTGTTATCGAGATTGTGACCAAAATTTAATGGGAACATCCTTGGGCGATTCTCTCACTGGTGAAAATTTCAAGAAAATCCATCCAGTAGTTTTTCTGTAAAGTTGCTAACAAACAGACAGACACACAGACAGACATGCAAACAAACGCCGGCAAAAACATAACCTCCTTGGCGGAGGTAATAATAATGGATTCGATTTTTATATCACTTTTGTAGTCACCCAAAGCGCTTTCCATTATTCATCCATTATTCATTCACTCTCACATTCTCCCTCTGGTAGTGGTGAATTACATTTGTATCCACAGTTGCTCTGTGGCAGACTAATGGAGGTGTAGCTGTCACTTCGTGCCTACGGCCCCTCCGACCACCACCAAACAATCATATGCATTCGTTCACCAGTGTGAGTGAGTGGCACTGGAGGGTGAAGTGTCTTGCCCAAGGACACAGTGGACTGACTAGGACAGCGGGATTCGAACCATTAACGCTTTGATATTGGATTTGACCTCCTGGGCTCAATCTTCTGAGCCACGGCCGCCCCCATTTTAAATAAACTCCCTCCATTTTCCTATAATCAACTGACTGACAAGTAGTTTCATGTCCAGATGTGTCCTGGTCCCTGGTTATTATCCTATGAAAAATGAAATGGATAAAAGCTGATTCCAAATGTTAAATTTACATTTAGCAGCTGTTCAGTGGACTTCTCCATCTGGGGTTCAAAGAGGTGTCACTGCAAGTGAATGAAGCTGTCAAGTGAAACTGAAAAAATTAAATAAATCTATCAAAACTGCAGTGGTGGTAAGATCACCATTTGGTATATTCTTAAAAAGAATAAACCTGTTAGTTCAGCAATGACAAACGAAGGTCTGGTGGACCACAGAAGACTAATAAAGGACATGATCACAGTTAACTGTTGGTGAAGAAAATCCCTTTTACAAAATGTACTTGGGTCCAGAACATGCTTGAGGATACATGGGTCATTATCAGCCTCTTATCAATAAGATGGAAAACACTGGTGACACTCGCCAACACAGGAAGGACAGATTCGAATTAGACAGAAAACATCTAAGGACAGATTAAGGCAAGACAAACTTGTACCAATGATGATTAGAAAATATCTGGAAAAGGAAAGGAGCAGCTCATGATCCAAAGCAGACTGTGTTTCCAACATGGTGGAGGGAGTGTGTGTGATGTCATGGACATGAATGTCTGCCAGTGGAAGTGGGTCACTGGTGTTTATTGATGATGTGACGCTGATAGAAGTAACAGGATGAATTCTGAAATGTACAGGTCTGTCCTCTCTGCTCAGATTCACATAAATACGGCAAAACTGATTGGACGATACCTCACAATGCAGATGGATAACAATCCAAAATATAGTGTCATAAATGTAAATATGTAAATAAATATACACTACCAGTCAAAAGTTTGGACTAGAGTTGCACAATATATCGCAAAAATATCATTTTCACAATAACAGTGTGCAATGTTCATATCACAGACGTGCAATAATTTATCTTATTTTATTTGTATGAACTTTCTGTTTTCCACTCCATGGGGTACCACAGTGGTTTTCTCTCTCACTCTAACATGCTAGTTTTTCTATCAAAAAAACTGAAATAATGCTACTGCTGCTGGTTGAATGCAAGTTTACATG
>JAQQZY010000029.1:27689498-27705576 GCA_030068375.1 Ostorhinchus rueppellii
AAAAGGCCTTCAGCCTTCAAGGTATTTTTTGTTGTGTTTGGGCTTGTCTATCATCTTTGCCTCCGCCACAGAGGTTATGTTTTCATTGGTGTTGGTTTGTCTGTCTGTCTGTTTGTGTGTTAGCAAGATAACTCAAAAACTTATGGACAGACTTTCATGAAATTGTCAGAGATGGGGTTTCCTAGAGATGAATAGATTTCGGTGGTGATCTGGATCACCGTCTGGATCCAGGAATTTTTTTTAAAGGGTTCTTTATCATTGTGAGATATGCATATCTGCATATGAGGTCATTCAGCACCATCTAGTGGAGGGAAAATGCAAACACTACCTTGGCGGAGGTCTGCGCTCTCTGCTTTTCTAGTTTTAATCTGTTTTTTGGTCAACTGTCCTCTAACATATGTATGTAACCCAAAAAAAGAGAGAGATTCAGAGCCATTGAGGAAGATTTGTGTGTCTTCATTTTCTGCAAGAACATCATCTTTGTGTTCAACTCAACAGACCCAGGTTTCACACTGAGATTAGATTTACAATATATTTCAATAAATGTACTATTTGGGAGTTTTTTGTTTGGTGGTGGGCCTTGGGATTTTTCTAATGTAAAACACGTGCTGTGGCTCAAGAAGGTCGGGAAACACTGCTCTAGGTGATGTAGATTGATTGACATGATCTTGGTATCTACGGCTGATGTCCTGGTAGAAAAGTGTATCTACTTCGATACTGGAGAAAAAAAAAAAAAAGCTTCCAGTCCATAAATCTGTGTCTAAGATCTACAGACAGAGCCAGGAGGACTTGACAGCACAGATAATCTAAACCTGTGTGTGCAACATCCCCTCTCATTTATTTTATCCTAGACTCACAAAGTTGTCCTGCACCTCAGCGAGGTCGGCACAGCTTCCAGCAGGTGTATGAGGCACAGAGTCAGCTAATGGGACACTATCAGGACTTCTTAAGCGTGCGTAAGGATCTGTATCTTCAATGATGTGTTGCTCCTGGCGAAGGGGAACCTAAATGTAGCATAAAAAACACTCCTCTCTTTTCTCACTTTCAAGGAAGACTACTTCAGCTGCAAAAAGTGAATTTATTTACAAAATTAAAGCACAGTGTCAGGATGGGTTCCCCGTATGGTGCCTGTACTTCATTCAACAACTTCCCCGTGAAGGAAATGAATAGAAAATAATACACACCTTACCTCCTTTATATAAAAAAAGAAGGAATATAACAACAAAAATGGATTCACACCTCTACATCAGAAAGAGACTGTTAACTCTGGAATAATGAAACTAATCCAGTTGTTTCCCAAATGGATAAAATACTCCGAGATAATCTTATGTGAATGTCATGACCAGGATCACACCTCAAACACCCTCCTTCTTTCTCTTCCTTTTCTTGCTTCCGTCCTAATAATCTTCTCCTTCACTGGGTTTTTGTCATCCGATCATTGTGACAAACATCCATTTCAAACTGTCAGAAATAAACACTCATTTCATCCATTTCAGTTTGTAGTCCTTCTTTGTGAAAACTATTGTGCAGACCAGGGGTGACAAAAATATGGCCCACTGGCTGAAGCTGGCCTACTGAAGGTTCAAATGTGGTCCACAGGATGAATTAGTCTCAGGCCCAATCCCAATTCATCCCTTAGCCCTAACCCTTACCCCTACCCCTTGGCCCTTGCACTTGGTACAACCCCTTGAAACAAAGCTGCAAGGGGTAGGGGTGAAAACAGTCCCCTATGAAATGGGACAACCCTTCGTGACCTGTTAATGTCATCAGCTATAAACAGATGTGAAAATGTAGTTTTTGTAAATATTCACCATGCTGTCAGCAGCTGTAACCGTCTGTGTCCCATGGGCTTTGGTCATCTTTTTCCAGCTATCTACTATAAACCACAGAAATGCGATCTATAACACACTGAAACAGCGTTAAATGGTCAATCCAATGTGTAGGTTTTCCAATAAAACCTTCCATCGGAGTTTATGGCTCACTCATGTTGCAAAAAAAAGAGCATGTCGTCCACATAAGTTCATTTTCTCAGTTTATTGCAAAAAATGCGAACGTAAAGGTAAAATACACAGAAACACACTGCCTATGTTTTTGTCCAATCACAACCTAAATAAAATGGAAAAGCACTCGGAGAGCACAGACCTGCGCCAAAGTAGTGTTTGTACTTTTGTATTTATTGATTTTTGTACTTTGCTCCACTAGATGGCGCTGAATGACCGTATATGCAGTTCTGTACTGCCATGCCCTATCTCACAATGACAAAGAATCCTTTAAAAAAAACCTTCCTGGATCCAGACAGTGATCTGGATTGCCTCTAAAATGTAATCATCTCTTCCTTGACCCAGAGCGGACATATCCTGAAAATTTCATCAAAATCCATCCACAACTTTTTGAGTTATGTTGCTAAAAATCTAACAAACAAACAAACCCACAATCCCTGGCAAAAACACAACCTCCTTGGCAGAGGTAACAAACTTATCCTTAGTCCAAACATGTTCCGAACACGGTCCGAAAACCGTACGCTCCTCTTGGCTCCAAAATGCCGTACCCACCCAGGCACGCCACACCCCCAAGCTCACCAGAACCTGTCAAAGCCAGACACTCCCGCCTTTAAACCCAGAAGCTTCTCAATACAGTGACATGAAACAACCAGGCTATAAAATCCCCAAACAGCAGAACTGAAATTTACATCAACCACATAAACTACACATATGACACCTACACAATGATTAAGTTTTTTACAAAGAAACTACTTCCATTTGTGTGTTTCTTTCATCACTGCTGAACGTTTTTGTTGTGTTTACTTCCATCTTTCCAATGATCTGAACAGAATCATGTGAAACTCCTCCTATCCTGTCCTTCGTAGTGTGGTCCTGGAAAATCTTTGTTCTGAGTGGTATACAGGCCTTCGTCTTAGCCCTTCCCCTCCGTCAAATTGAGAATCAAGACAACACTACCCCTTCACATGTACGCACAAAACGGAGGGGTGCGGGTAAGGGGTGAGTTGGGATTCAGCCTAAATATTACACTGAAGATTTTAACCAATACGGGTGTAAAACTCCTGTTCATTGGTGGTTAATGGTTCATTCTTTATAAAATGAGACAGCAGGACGGAGGCGGATTTCTTCTTGAATACTGTTTTACTTTTCACACACGACAACTACCACCACTACACTTCCTGACCCATATCCTCACATGACTGAACTAACCAATCAGGAACTACCGGTGTTTGGATCAGTAAATGTAAGTGATTTAGAAAAGCAGATTCAACAGATTACCTTAGCTGCTTGTATACTTTAAATGACAATATTTAAATGTCTAAATAACAATTCTGTAAATATAAATGTAAATAGTTAAATGGGCAAACACAATCAGTATATATTTTAACAAACATATGAATTAACTTCACTAGTTGCTTTTCCATTGACCGTCAGATATTGCGAATATAACTTGTGCATAAAAATATACTGAATGGAAAAATGACAATTTTGCCAAAACTCTTTTTTTTTTTTTGATTAAAAGTTTTTGTGCTGGCAAGAGGTGGTTTTTCGGAAAAGCACCGTGAAATAGGTATAGTATGCTAAACTGCAATGAAAAGACCTTTTTTCGCAAATAGAGTCATGTGAATAAAAAAAACTCGGATGTGGTCGGACGTTACAACGAGCAAAGAAAAAGAGTTTTTAAAAGAAACATGGTACGGTATGTGAGGACACACCAGGAAACTGAATAATTTTTAAATTTAGCACAACATAGAGGGATAATATATAATAATAATAATAATAATAATAATAATAATAATAATAATGAATATATCTGTAAATCAACACCATATTTACCTTCATTACCATGTTTATGGAATGACTTCTCATGTCATCTCGTGATAATAAATAAACAAATCATTGCATTTGTGAGTTCATGGAAAAACACGACATTAAGCACTTATTTCTTTTTGACATTTGGTAAATATCTGTAAATCCTGCACATAAGCCTAATGGAAAAGCTACTGTTAAACCTTCCATTTCTTCAACATAAATAACCTTAACTTCGGAGCCTTACGCTCATTGTAGTTCCAAAGTTCACTCTCCAACATTTTAACAATATTATGTCTGTTATAAAGCATTTTGTGCATTTGTAGATCCACTGTGATCTATTATGCGCATGTATAAATAAGTTTAGGCTTAATAGTTAAAATTGCACTTATTTTTTGGTTGTTAATGGATGTTCAGGTGATTGACATTTTTCTGTGAAAGGACTTTTTTTTTCTCTAAAACAAACAAAATTTTGGACTTCAGCTGATGGTGAATGAATGAACAATTTTGCTTAAACTGTTGAAGTTTCTCATTCAAGTCAAAACGTTGATGCTTCTGATTTATTGTAATTTACATGAAATATATATTTTTTCGAAATCCAAAGACATGCACTGATAGGTTAATCTATTCATCTAAATGCCCATAGGTGTGAATGTGAGAGTGATTGTTTGTCTCTATATGTCAGCCCTGGGATTAACTGACCAGCATGAACCTAGTGAGGATTAAGTGGTTTCTGCAATACACTCATTCAACTAAATTAAGCATTTTTCCCCCTTTTCATGTTTTCTATTGGATGGTATTTTATAATAATAATAATAAAAAAGAAAAAATTGACAGTTATAACAATAACTTTATTTCTATAGCACCTTTAAAAACTGGGTTAACAAAGTGCTTTACAGACATAGTAAAAAGGGCACAACAGCAGGATGCAGGATGTAAACAAGGATACTAAAACAGGGGCAACACAATAAAAGAGAAACATAAAACATCATGTATTAATAAATAGTTAAAACAGGGTAAAATTAAATATTCAACATTCCGAGGTGACAACATCACATAAAAGCAAGTCTATAAAAATTTGTTTTAAGAAGTGAATTAAAAGATATCACTGATTCTGCAGCCTTATCTCCTCGGGCAGGCTGTTCCAAAGTCTAGGGGCCGTGATAGGAATAAGACACCCAAACATGAAATTAAGTGAGTCTCAGTCACCCCCAGAATTAGAATAGTGAAGAAAAAATCCATCCAGGCATTGTCCTGCTTTAGGAGCAGCACTTTTAGCTTTAGCTTAGCACAGTTGCTGTAAACCAAGGGTGTCTGTTAGCATGTCCTCCAAAAAAAGTGACCAAGACATCTATTTTTTTTCTAAATATATCTTGGGAGTCATGTGTTCAGAACAAGTACAAATCATGATGCAAAACTGAAAAAGGCTATTACCTGGGCAGATATTTACTTGGAACTATATTCAGCCTCATCACAGGAGCAAAGTTCTCACATAGCACTTGAAAATCCCTAACTTCCATAAATACACTGGCGTGGCACTGCCATAGACAGTAAAAGGTGCTGTGTGAGAGCTTTGCTCCTATCTAGCGGTGCTTTGCCTGTGATGAGGCAGAATATAGTTCCAAGTAAATATCTGCCCAGGTAATAGCCTCGTTCGATTTTACATTATGATTTGTACTCGTTCTGAACACACGGCTCCCAAGATATATTTAGAAAAAAATGTAGATGTCTGTCACTTTTTTTGGAGGACATGCTAACTGACACCATTGGTTTACAGCAACTGCGCTAAGCTAAAGCTAAAAGCGCTGCTCCCAAAGCAGGACAATGCCTGGACAGAATTTAACCTTTTTTTGTTTTTTTCACTGTTCTAACTGTGGGGGTGACTGAGACTGACTTAATTTCATGTTTGGGTGTCTTATTCCTTTAAGCCTCGACTTTGGAACAGCCAGGAGCCCACTGCCCGAGGATCTAAGGCTACGTACCGGCTCACAGTTGACCATCACATCCGTTACTGTACGTAACTAGGGGCCAGGCCCATTCGAGCTTTAAAAGTGATCAGTAAAATCTTAAAATCAGTTCTAAAACACACAGGAAGCCAGTGCAGTGAAGCCAGAATAGGGCTGATGTGGTGTCGTCTGTTAAAACCAGTGAGAAGCCGAGCTGCTGCTGCTGCTGTTTAGCTAAATTCAGCCGTGATTCAGCAACAGTTCAGCTGTGTTTGAGAATAGCTTTCATCTGCAGACTGTATTTTTTCTATTTTTTCACTTCATATGTTATCAGTCCTTGAGTTGCATATGCAATAGACTCATTCATCTCTTACAATGCTTTTTCAATAAGACATCCCTTCTTCCAAACATCTTATTCATCACTGTTTTATAAAAAGAAAAAAAGACATCAAATCAGAGAAAGGCAGGAGATGTTCAAGCTTTTTTCCCCCCTCAAAGACATTGAGAACTTGGCAGACAGCTGATTTTATATCTGAAATGAAATCCTTTGAAATTTGTCTGTTTAGGATTCAAAAAAGCTTTACAGGCATCAGTCAATAAATAACTCACATCGGCAAATGATCCTTCTGTAAGATTCAATATTTTTCCGTGCACAGAGACCACAGTTTTGTCTGTCTACGTTTCTTCTCTGGTCTCTACCGTCTTGTCTGTGTTCTATGAAGTCAATATCCTGCCTTCGTTTCATTTTTTTTTTTTAATTATTATTACGTTTTCCTATGTATGTGTTTAATTTTAATTGTTCACTCTCAGTTACTTAGTTGACACTTTCTCGTCACACCTCTATTTTCTGCTCTCTTCACTCTCACTTTTTTTCTAATATTCTGTCTCTTGGCGTCGGCTTCTGGTGACAGATGGAGTCCTGGTGGCATCACTCAGGTAAAGATGACTAGGAGTGACAGGCCTGCTGAGGGCATACTGGCACAGCACCGTGTTCACCAACACACACACACACACACACACACACACACACACACACACACACACGCGCACACACCTTGTTATTCTGCTAATGCTCTCATGCCTGTCTTTAACATAAAGTACACAATAATTATTCTTACTGAGGACTCGTTCCCTTGGATGTAAGGGTTAAGGAAACAGAACATCTTTCAAAAACATCTAATATCATGACATTTGCAAATCTCCATGGTGCAGCATTGCAGGGTTTCTCCAGACTTGTTAGCATGCAACTCACATAACAAATTTGCCTTGAGGTTCTGCGCTAATGAAAATATTCTTACTACCATCATGACAAAGAACCCACTGCTTCTTGTTGAGGTCTCAGTGTAATTAGAAAAACAGACAGAATATCAAGTACTTTTTGTATCAGTTGCTTGTTTGTTGTTTGTATCTCCACAAAAGAACTTGAACTTTTGACCATCGTAGAAAAAACATGGTGATCTCCATTCTGTCCATGTCAGAAATGCTTTTGCACTAATGCAGTTTGAACATCACCGCTGTTCCCTGGATCCCTTCAAGGTGCCTCTCACATTCACATTCACAAGACAATAACAGCACAAGGATCAACATGATGTCATGCTGGTTAATTGCTAGCATAAAATGAGGAATAAGGACATTATATATTTATTCATTTCAGATTTATTGTTCATAAATGGGGGCTTCTATGAAACTGGTGCCTACAAACAGGACATGGGGCTACAAATTCAAACCAGATATAGACTAATGTTATGAAGCAAGTTTGGAAGCACTTTGGGTTTATTTTACAATAAATATTTACTGAGATTTAAAAAAAAAAAAAAATTAAGATAAAACACATTTTTAATATTATTTTTATACAAAAATCCGCGTGTAACAGTAAAAAAGGACACTGAAATTCTGCACTGCAATTTTCTAAACTATCTTTGTATTCTCTCACAGGTACATTTTGGGAATCAAACTAAATATTTAAGGCACAAAAATGCCCACTATTGCAAAATCACTTGCGATTTATGTGTGTTTAACTGGGCAGGTTCTGCATGTAATGCGAGTGGACACGATGGGTTACGCAGGAAACCTGGAACGAGACTGCCAATTCCTTAAAACCCTGTCTGTCTGGATTATAAAAACCAAATTTAATACATTAGTGGCTTTTCCATTGGACATCTGTGCAAAACTTTACAGATACTTACTAAATGTTGAAAAAACAGAAGCACATAATGTCGATTTTTCCATTAAATCACAAATACAATGATTTGTGTATTTATTATCTGGAGATGACATGAGAAGTCATTCCATAAACATGATGATGAACGGAAATATCATGTTGATTTACAGATATATTCATTTTTATAATATATTACCCCTCTATTCCATACTAAATTAAAAAATGATTCAGTTTCCTGGTGTGCCCACACATACCGCACCATATTTCTTTTAAAACGCTTCTATTTCACTTATTGTAACATCTGTCAGCATCCGAGTTTTTTTTTTTTTTTAATTCACGTGACTCTAGCTATGAAAAAAGGTCTTTCCATTGCAGTTTTTGGTCATGTGAATTGTACTAAACCTGAAAAACCACCTCTTGCCAGCGCAAGAAAAAATTCATTGAAAACCAAGACTTTTGGTGAAATTGGTTTTTTTTCCATGAGGTAAATTTTTATGCGAAAGTTATATTCACGCAATTTGAGAGTCAGCGACTAGTGTCTTTATTTAAGTTCGACATGTAACACAAGTGGACACGATAGGTTACACGTGAAACCTGGAATGAGACTGCAGGTTCATGAAAATCCTGTATGTCTGGATTATACAAACGACTAGGATCGTCATATTTAACACTGTTTTTATTTATAGCGGTACATAAGACTATTTCCAGCCATGTTTTCCAGATCGAATGCACTGACACCTACGGAACTTTTCCTGTCCCAATTTTGGTCCTGTTTTTAGTCCTAGTGTTTTATTCATAATTCTATAAAATTGGGATGGCTCAGAGCAAGAGTATAACTTTTTTTTTTTTTTTTTTTTGCATTTATCTGAAGTCATCATTAGATACGTCCTGCAGGGGAATATGTCTGAACTTCTCTTTTATTATTGGGTCTGAAAAGCGCTAGATACCAAAATAAACCCAGTTTCCTAAAACCACCCACATGTTTCCGGTGTCCACTCGTTGTATCATTTATCCATTTAATATCTGACACTGCTTTGCTTTAAGTTTATGACTTAAGAATGATCTCCTATTTTAGCTCCAGCATTTCACCAGATAGTTGTGCTGTCAGTGTCCAAACTGCCACAGCCTCTCAGTATATACCAAGTGCTTTACCTGGCCTTCAGACAGCCCTTCATGTCAGCGAATTGGAGTCCTGAGGCTCTCACCAAAGCCCCTGCACTCCCCTGACAGCACTAGTAATTTATAGCATTCATATCCTTCAACTAAAAGGGAAACTTCAGTAGTTCTTGGGTTTTATAGGATGTAAGAGGTCGTCCTGTTTACATTCGTCTACTGCTGTGCTCCACCTGACTGAACGACTGAAGGCCAAAGAAGTGTTTGTCTGGACTTCTGAGTGCAGACAAGCATTTCATGATGCTCTGCAGTCTGACTTTCAACTCATGGTCCGAGCACATGCATTGGCTCCGTCACCAGGAGGATGATGAGTTTGTGTCATCTCTAAAATGTTCAACCACCACTAATGTAATCAGTGACATAGAGAAGGAGGAGCTCACCTCCACTGGGTCCTCTGACACTTTTAATTGTCAGTAGTAGGTGTAGCGCCCCTAGTGGTCTACACTGACCACAACCCCCTACTGTGTTTACAGTCTTTACAAACACAGCCGGCCCCAGCCTCCACTGGGCTCGAAGCAAAATTGGATTTCTGGGCCCTCTATTTGTTTTTTTTTGTTTCATTTGCATTTTTTCTCCACTTCCTCTTTCTTTTTTCAGCCCCAGAAGGGTATGTCCTTTTTGTGTCACTGTTTTGATTGCAAGTACTGTACTTGTGAGTTGGATGCGTAGTGCACACTACACAGCAGGAGGCACATATTATGGTACAGTGGAGTTTTCACATTTGAACAGAGGCCGACATCAACAGCACCACAGAAAAGTGTGGTTTTAATAATAATGGATTAGATTTTTATAGCGATTTTCCAGTCACCCAAAGCGTTGAACACTGTTGATCCATTATTCATTCACTCTCACATTCTCCCTCTGGTGGTGGTAAAGTACATTTGTAGCATCAGCTGCCCTGGGGCAGACTGACGGAAGTATGGCTGCCATTTTGCGCCTACGACCACCACCAAACATTCATACACCAGTGTGAGTGATACTGGTGGCAAGGAGGCTGAAGTGTCTTGCCCAAGGACACAACAGCTGGAGAGAGCGGGATTCGAACCACCAACCTTTCGGATATTGGACGACCCGCTCTACCACAGGATCCATAGCCGCCCCCACAATAGTAGAATTTTAATCATATATACATCGTCACTCATGCATGCAAAAAATAAGAATATATATTTTTTCTTAATTGGGGGCCCCCTTGTGGCCACGGGGCCCAAGGCAGGCGCTTAGTTCGCCTATGCCTTGGGCCGGCTCTGATTACAAAGCATCAATTTGATGAATTCCCGTAGCTGGATATCGCAAACAGATTCATGTGTTTTTACATGAACACTGAAAACCATTATTTCTGCAAACTCTGCACTCTACAGGCATATTAAAGTGCACATGAAGATTTTTTCTGAAAGTGATCTGTGTGCAGAGTTAATTATTATACACATAGGTGAGGAAATATTCATTTTGATGAACACCTGGCTATGTGTATACATGGCCTTAGATTGGTTGAGGCTTTGTAAGTGGAGTCTGTTTTCTGGCTGTGGGATGGACTGGACAGCGCAGATAAAGGGATTAATATTAATATTTATTTAACAAGAGTCTATTTATCTAACCAGACTGTAAATGACCCTGTTATGCAGTGCTTCCTATACTGTTTTACTGTATGTGTAAGCTGGTGCATAGCATTAGCTCACCTCCGACCCCTCAGACCCCTGTACTTCTGCACCTTTTGTTCAACCATGTTCACTCATGATTCTAAAAATCCAGCAGGACAATGGTCTAATTGTAATCTACAAACAAAACAGTAGCTCAGGAACCAATCACTTATCTCCTGGTTCTTGTGTTCTCATGCAGGTTTTACCCCGCCCACCAAAGGGGAGACAAGGGGTACTTAGAGTTTTTGGTTCGGTTTGTTTCTTTTTTAGTTTGTTAACACTTTAGCAACAAAATTTTTGGTTGAATTCATTCCAAATTGGGTTTATAGATTTCCAGTGACCCAGAATAGATGTCATGGCATTTTGTGAAAAGTAGGTCAAAGTTAATTTTTTTTTTTTTAATATCTTTTTTTCCCCCTCATTTTCTTATAATGGATGAAATTTCACATATAAAGACACAAAGAGACTTAATTTGCCATGGCCCATATTTCAGGGCAACAAAATTTACCTCACATTTCAATAAAAACATAATTTTTGTTTCAATTTATTTTAAATTTAACACATGTATAGAGGCAATGTATATGTTGACATCAGCACACACATAAACTGGATCCATGCCAAAATAAGCTACAATATATGTGAGGGGCGGGGTTTGTTGTGCCTGTCACTTGTTTTTGATTGTTTGTCACTTTTTCAGGTGGGATGATCATTGTTTTGGTGGGGCTATGAATGATTTATTGGGCTGCAGTTTAAAATAATAGGAGGCTGAAATATTTGTGTAGATGATTTAAGCAAAAGTAGTGGAATTAAATGCATGTTAGCTTCGTCCTACTGTTTTTGAATGACTAGATAACTGTTAAATTGTCCTAAAAGTAGTAGTTATTATTTTATGTCTTTTGTGTAATAGTATAAATGAACCTTGGGGGGAGGGGGGTGAATATTTGCTTTGGTAAATATGCTTTTGTAGGTGTTTGAAGTGTTTTTTATGTGCAAAATAAAATCATTCATGAATTAATTCTGTCAAAAATCATCTAACATCCTAAGTGTTTATTCATATGTGATTTTTAGAAAAGTATTAAGGCCTCAGCTGTATGTTCATCTCTCATTATTTAGACAAAATATTCATTGCACCTTTGCAAGAGATATGCCGTAAGCCAAGATAACACTGCTCCCAGGATAGGAGACATGGCTATCTTCCACACAGACTTTGTATTGTTTTTCTACAGCTACAAGACTGAGCTCAGAGGGTTCAATACTCTGAGCTGATGGAAAAGCAAAGCTGTTCTTATAGGCCTTGTAGAGGAATTAACTCAGTAACAGCACTAACAATAACCCATGAATTAGCACCGGAATCATGTGGATGGAAAAGTGCTGATAGACGTCTTTAACATGTCATTGAAACTGTCATTTTGCTTGATCATTTTCACTCATTAAACACCTTTTTATCATTCGTGTTACAAAAAAAACCACTGTTCTCATTAGCTCATTATTTTCACATCAGCATCATATCTCAGTTCTGGTTTTGTCTGCTCAGGATGCCAACTCTCACCCCCCACTGTTGCCCCATCTGGCCCCTCAGTGTCATTTTCGACCGCAGTTTCTGCAGATACTTCACCTCTGCCCAGGGTTCTGATGATGGCCATGGCAACCAGTTTGTCTCCAGGCCAACAAGACAGCATTACAGCTCGATGAGTGTGTTCACATGCACAGACTGCGTTACTCCTATATGTTCTGATTTGTTTTGGGGTTTTTTTTTGTTAATATGTATCAAAATTTTGAGCAGTCGACTAATGTCTCCATCCTGCAGCAGAATTATTCTTTACACAGGGACTGAATGTGTTAGTACATTCCGGCTCTATATCAGGCACCTGTGACGGTATTCCACTTGAATGGACTTAGTTGTTAATCCGACAGCCTTTTCTCTGTTGAGTCAGATTACTGTGCTGCCATCAGAGTTTCATGAGGGGCGGCCATCTGCTCAGACAGATCTTACAAGACGGCGGTGGGATGATGCTGAACACTCGGGAGGGGGCATCGACAGGATCCTCTTAAAACCGTGGGTCTGAAAATGTAATCTTAATGGTTTTTAACTTTTACTTTTGTGTGAAAATCGCGGCGTAACGGAAAGTCTGAGCTGTTAAATTAAAATCAGAGTAAAATATCAAGCTGGATGGCTCATGAGCAGGAAAACTTTTACCATTTTACAGGTCAGATTTGGAAAGTATTCACTTCATAGAGGAAATAACAAAAGAGGAGCTACTTCTGTCTTGTTAAAGGAGGGGTCTGAGATGTTAGAAAAACAGTTCGAGCAGGCTACATTTTGAAAAGACACAATTCAAAAGTTCCAACCCCTTTCTTCAGACTCCCCTTTGAAGCCACGCCTCCAGATTACCAGAACGCACAGTGCTTGTTCCTGACAGTTCACATTCACACGTGGTGCGCAGCATCAATACGCTAACCATAGACCTATATAACGCTAACTTTCGCTAACTTTTTTTCATCGCTCCTTCACAGGTAAGAAAATACAACATTATATTGAACAGAAACAGTAAATATGATTATTGTTTCAAGCTATATTTATCAGAATATGAGATTAGAAGCCGGACTCTTTACTTGTTATTTTAATATGTGTTGTATTACGTAATCTCCAGCTAGTAAGAACAGCTGGCTGCCGTCAGACTGATGTCAGGCTAGCAGCCCACTAAAGTTATCTTTATGCTCGATTATCCGCTAACTGATGGATACTTGTTAAAATGACAACATAAGGCCGGTAACCAATGAATACTCTCAAAAAAAAAAATCATGAAGACATAATGTTATCTTACCTACACTTTGCAGCTCTCTCCGGTCCTTCAGTTGACGTCACCGTTCATATGCCACACCCATGTTCACTCTCCTCTGCTCTTCTAAAGCCTTTTTCTTGGCAGTAGCCTTCCTTCTCTAACACAGTTTTTTGTTTACAACCCACTGTTGCCACCTTTCCAAGTATCTACCTGTTTTAACTGTGTATGCTAGCTAATATTGCTATCCAAGCCCTGGCTCAGTTTCCTTTGTAGGTGCTTCAAGCTTCTAAGGATGCACGATTCCTGTCCGAATGTGGCACGTGGAGGGGGAAGGGGGCGGGGACAAATGGTAGTTGACTTTGATAGATGTATCACTGTTCAGTCATTTCGAGTGGGTGCTCAAAATGATTGGGTGTTATTTTCTCAGTCCTGTTCGTCCCACAGGCGACTAAAACTTTTTTATTTTTTGTGTCAAAGCATTTAACTAATTGTTTGCAGTCAGCATGTGAAGGAGGTTTATATCAGTATAGTAAAAAACGTTCCAGGAAAACATCTCAGACCCCACCTTTAAATGTAGAAGCTGAATGAAGAAAATGCAACAGCAGGACAAAAAAAGACAGAAAGGTGAAGTTATGATGTAGTTAAAATCAGAATGTTCCTTTTAAATATGCCTTGTGAGAGGAAAAAAAAGTGAAACCTTATAGTTGTAGTCACTGTTCAGCTAAGAACACCTTCATCAGCACTTCATAATGAAAACCCATCTGCTTACATCTTAAAGGATTGACGGTGCGATACAAATACTGATGACTTCTGTATGGTTAAGATAGTTCACCATATGCTATAACAGAATATGAAAACACCATGCTTGGCAAATAGGATACAGGAGTATTGCTGCAAGATTATAATGAGTCGAGAGGGTCGGAGGAAGAAGAGGGGGCAATGGGATCTGGAGTGATGGGGGGAAAGAAAACGCTGACAGCACTGAAGAGAAAGACAAATTGAATGAATGTAGACAGAAGAAGGAAGATGAAAGTGGAGGATAACGATGGAGGGAGTATAGAGGAACAGACAAGAGGGGAGAGAGGGACAGAGATGCAAAGTGACAGAATGAAAGAGGGGTGAAGTAAAAAGAAATCAGACTAAAATGGAAACGGATGGACAAAGAAATGAGAAATAACTATGCGGCGGCGAGCGACAGAAAGTGTTAGAGAAAGACAGTCAGTGTGTAAATCAAACAGAGGCAGCAGCTAAGTTCAGCTGAAATAAAACACAGACGGACAGAGATAGATAATGAGGAGAAGCAGCGAAAAAAGGGTCTGTATTCCCATTACTTGTCTGTGATGAATCATAGTCCATTTAATTATACGATTAGCCAACACACACACAAACAGACAGAGTTTCTAATGATAGTATGGTGGTCAGCCATTAGGCTTCACCATGACAGACTAATAGAACTTCCCATTAAAGCCAGCCCCTTCTCACAATGGCAAACAGTTCCTTTAATTACTCAAAGATTTCCGCTAAATATGGTGCCTGTCGGAGTCCCTAATGACTATGACTGGAACATTATAGGGATCCATTAAAGAGGAGCTGTTTTTTCTCATGACGAGACCAACACTTTCATTGGGAAAACAATTTTTCCTCACAGCGTGTGCTTTCCATATGCATTTAATGAAGAACTGACTCATATAGCCATATGAAAGAGCCAGCCTGTCCTGTTGGGACCCCATATGATGTTTGTCAATTAAAAAGATCATTTTATGAGCCAAGATAGTCATAGGAGGTAAAGAAATGTCTAGTTTTGTGTTACAAGTTAATGGGCTGCATTCGCATGATACATGCTGATACCAAAACGACCACTGCTTCGGCACATTTAATTTAATCTATGAGAATGAAGTGAAAATGTGTTAAAAGAGGCTGAAAATGACTACATTAGGGTCGTGCTGAAAGTGCAAAGACATCTTATGTAACTTTGAAAAGATCACAGAAAATGTAATAATTTTCAGTTTTACAACAAAAGGCGATTTCGTATTGACTTGTGAAATTATCGTTTATATTGACGGTTATCATATACGTAAATGATGGTAGAATCCAAATGGGATCAGCTGTCTCTCACCGTTAACTGCAATACAGAAGGAAGAAGCAGGACTTAGATTTTATATTAATTCACCCTCATATTGAAACGAGTAGATCAATGACCATATATGCAAATATACAGAAAATACATGTACAGACACATAATATCACAAGCAACATGAAAAATACCACAGAGGTGTTGTATCAAGGCTGTTAGGTCTAAGCTTAAAGGAGTAAGACACCCAAACATGAAATTAAGTCAGTCTCAGTCACCCCCAGAGTCAGAACAGTGAAAAAAACAACAAAAACAGTTAAACCTGCCCAGGCATTGTCCTGCTTTGCTAGCAGCGCTTTTAGCTTTAGCTTAGCACAGTTGCTGTAAACCAATGGTGTCTGTTAGCATGTCCTCCAATAACAGTGACTGAGACATCTACATTTTTTTCTAAATATATCTTGGGAGCCGTGTGTTCAGAACGAGTACAAATCATAATGC
>JAQQZY010000029.1:27796702-27811321 GCA_030068375.1 Ostorhinchus rueppellii
TATCGCCTTTAAGACCATGTATCGGGATACCCCTGTATCGCAATACATATCGTATCGCGACCCCTGTATCGCGAATCGTATCGTATCGCAAGGTTGTTGGCAGTACCCACCCCTACTACACAGGTGGAGCATTTTGATTGGTCCAACATACTTTGTGTTGGACCAATAATAGGCTTCTACCGTGTGATGCTAGACCACAAGCTCGGCAAGAATATTTTTGGCTGCTATGGGGTCTAGATTTCTAGGCTAGTGAAATATTGCTTGTGCGACTGTTTTTCATTTTCTTCACCCCTCCCTTGTGATTCTTAGTGGAACTAGTAAAACTTCTTAAATTTCCCTTTTGCTTTTATGGTCATGTGGTCTGCGTCGTTGTGAGGTATGGGACGGACCGCACCCTCCCATTCATCCCCCCCCAGTCCATGTGTACCTCAGAATTCAAATGTGGGGTACACCCTGGACATGTAGCCGGTTCATCACAGGGCTTCCTTTTAGTTGTCATGGAAATGTTCCCATCTTTGTATACTAATTGTCTATATAACCTGTACCTTCAGTACATGGTGTGACTCCTTTTTTTTTTTTTTTCCTGCACTAACTTCAATGACACATTTCTAATAACTGTTATTCAGGCCTGCAAATGAGCTTAAGGGTATTTTAATCATTTTCACCTTGCAGATCAGTTTCTGCTCAGATTTCTGACTAGTTTCCTTGTATGAACTTCCTGCTTTTGGTTCCTACACAGTGTTTCTGTTGGATGAAGCTCATGAGTTTGACTCACCATCTCTACAGATTTTCATTTCTACTGTTTTTAACCATTCCTTCGTGGACTGGCTTGTGTTTGTAGGGTTGTTGTTCTGCTGCATGATGCACCCTGCCTGTTGAGACTCTGTTCAGAGATGGAAAAATTGACATTTTTCTGTCAAATTTTCTGGTGCAATTCAGTATTCATAATTCCATCACTGATGCCAAGCTGTCTTGTTAAAAAAGCAGCAAAGAATGTCCAAATCATATCACTGCTTGAGTCATGTTTAACAGATGGGATAAGGTGCTTTTGTAAGAATGGAATATAATGTATTCAGTATAAAGGTTTGTCATGTAAGCCTGTGTTGGTCTCATCCATCAACAGAACATCCAGGGCTCATCCACATGGCTTTTAGCAAACCAAGTTTTATCCTCTGTGTTTACAGAACTGCAGCTTCCTTTTTGCAGTGCTGTTGTGTACATAATTTTTAGTTGCTGTTCTTATAGCACTGATTAACCTCAGCAAGGACAGTCTTGGATTGATTGCGATGTGCTGATAGAAGTAACAGTGACATTGGTTTTCTCCGTTTGTATGCCATCTATTGTATCCTGTTTTTTTTTTATGTAGTGAGCATCAACACTTCTGTTTCTAGGGTCCTCTGACAGGTTATTAGTTTATTCCACAATACACCTCTGCAAACTTGCATTGTCAAGACTAGACCTGGATTAAAACCTGGACATTGTTAGTGATGGATGGATGGATGGACTTTATTCATCCCAACCAGGGAAATTCTGGTGTTCCAGCAGCAACACTAGAAATATATAATAAAATTAAAATAAAATGGAATAACGGCTAAATATATACAATAAAGACTAAAAATATACAATAAGGGCTAACCTAAGAAAATGAGATAAACAGTAAATGCATACATAGTAAATAAATATGTTGGAGTCTTATAAAGTCACAGCTGATTTCAAATTAAAGCATAACTTTAGAGGCCTGCATACTTTTCCTGACACCAAGGGGCTGATTTACGAAGATCACAAATAACAGGTGCAAATTTGCTTGCTCACGCAAAAAAATGCACATGCTATTGATTTGTGTGTCACAGGAGATCAACGAAGATTACCTACGCAAATGACAACAGATGCAAAGTTTTGCAGACCACCCTATTTAACTGACAATTTTCCGTGTGCCGGTTGTCATCATGGAGACAGTACAGTGGAAAAACTGCTATGGGATACACTAGCACTAATAGTAAAAATGTGTTGGAATGATCCAGGTGCACGGAAGTGTAATGTTGTGAAGAGTTTTATCATAAAAGGTTTTGTTTGACTCCTCTTTGTGACTGGCCCCAAATCATCTCCTTGTTCATCGAGAACAGGGGTGTCCAATCCAGGTCCTCAGGAGCCACTATCCTGCATGTTCTAGATGCTTCCCTCTTCCAGCACACCTGACGGTCATTAGTCGCTTTTCCATTGACTCTTGAATATCGCAAATATAACGTGTGCATAAAGATTTACCGAATGGAAAAATTTTGCCCAAACTCTCATTTTTTGATTAAAAGTTTTTGCGCTGGCAAGAGGTGGTTTCTTCAGGCATTGCAAAATTGGTATATTACACAAAACTGCAATGGAAAGACCTTTTATTGCAAATGGTCATGTGAAAGAAAAACAGATGTGGACGGAGGTTATAACCGCAAAGAAGAATTTTTTATTTTTATTTTTTTTTAAAGAAACATGGTGCGGTATGTGAGGACACACCAGGAAACCGAATCATTTTTTAAGTTTAGTACGGAATAGAGGAGTAATGTATAATAATAATAATAATAATAATAATAATAATAATAATAATAATGAATATATCTGTAAATCAACAACATATTTAAGTTTGTTGCCATGTTTATGGAATGACTATCCGTGCCATCTTTCTATAATGAATAAACAAATCATCGCATTTGTGATTTAATGGAAAAACCGACATTATTAACCTCTGTTTATTCGACATTTTGTAAATATCGGTAAAGTTTTGCGCACAAGCCTGATGGGAAAGTGACTATTGTCAGGCCTCTGCAGAGCTTGATGACCGTCTCATTTGAATCAGGTGTGTTGGAAGAGGGATACATTTGAAACATGCATGATAGTAGCGCTCCGGGACCAGGCTTGAACACCCCAAACCTAGAAGGTCTAAAATGGCATTGGTGGGCCGATGATGCGTCTCAATTATTTATTCTTCTGTCATTCCAAAAATGTCGACATGAGCAGAACAGATTTGTTGCCTTTGGTTGTGCCTACGCCGCCTCTTCACCACAACTACAACCAAATGTGCTAAATATAGACGTGAAATCAGCTACTGCAATCAATTTCAGGTTTGGTAAATGAAATTTTGCTAAATAAATATTTGTATCTACTTCTCCCAAGAATTTTGTGTGTTCTGTCAGAAACGTCCATATTGTATATTCATCAAGGCAAACATGTTAAATGGGTTACACAAAACATTTTGCCCATTTGAGAGACACAACCCTCGGTGCGTCCGGTTGGTAGATAAGCTTCAACATTGTTTTTGCGTGCATGGTCAAGTTTGCGCACGTTTGTACAAACCTTTAGTAAACCAGGCCCTAAGACTAACCCTGAAAGATCAAGATGGATGCCAATGTCCAAAAATAACTCCTATTCCAAAATATCTGATGACTCCAGAACCATTAATCCCGACAACAAGCTTTAAAGCATGACCGAAATCTGGGATTTTCAGCTTCTGTTGACATCACTTCTGCCTTGTTTTGACCTTCAGAGGCTCCATAGTGGCCACACCATCTCATTCTGGGACAGAGATTCTTCAAGGAAATCTATATAATTTCTACTTCAGTGCTTGCATCCTCATAGTGCCATCTCCATGTTCTGTTTGCTTAGACATTTAAACGCCCAAACTTAAGTTTGCTCACACCTTTTCTGCTTTTGGGATTTTGCTTCATCAATCAAGATGTTTTACTGACACATGAAAAACAGATATAAGACCAAATGTAAGGTCAGCTCCTATTCTAGTGTCTGGGCTTTGTGAAAACCTGATTATTTTATTGTTATATTTTTGCGTGCAAAGAAATGTCTTATTTGTTTTGGGGGGTTTTTTTGTCTTTTTTTTAAATGTCTGGGTTTAGTCTATCATTAAGGCCAAATATACACTGATGAATAAATGTAGAAGATAAAATCACATTTTTGGCACAGTAACATGCACCCTTTTCTGTCAAATGCAGCATGTCTTGTTTTGTTCTTTTCTCAATGAGAAGGGCAAGAACCAAAGATGAAGCCATTAAATTTTGGAGCAGTTACAGGTAAAAATGAGCTGTACAAAAAAACAAAAAGAAAAATAAACAGAGTAGCAATACACCAGTACATGAAGAGGAACAGAAAGCAGTGGATCTCAATAAATTCTTTTACTTAAACTGTAAGATAAGGCTCCTTGTCTAGACTGTGACTGCAGATCCCAGACCCGATTAAAAAAAAAATTGTAAAAAAAAGTCAGGCTGTGATGGTTCTAACAGTAAAACAGGCTTTATTGTTCAGGTAGACACGTGGACATTAGGGGTGGAGTCATACTGGAGACCTTAATGGAGAGTAGAAGGAGAGGCTAGTTAGGGTTGCGCATATATGCATAACACATGCATACATAACGCATATATAGATGTATGCATAACACACACATAGATACATACATAACGCATATATACATACATGCATACATGCATACATACATTTCATTAATCCTGAGGGAAATTCAAGTACTCAGCAACTTTGCATACAGCACGCGAACACAAAAACCAGACAGACCAAAACAGGCGGGTTAGTAAAAAGGCTGACCTTAGGGTTAGTAGGTGTATATACTCTTTAAAAAAAAAAAAAAAAAAAAAAAAATAGCTAAGAACCTACTCTAGATAACTTCCTTTTCAACACTGTAAATAAAGACTTGTAATTTAATAATCTTTTTGAAAATTAAATGTGTTGTCAATGTACAGTACTTGCACATTGACACATTTCAGGGCACAGTGATTTAAAGTAAAAGCAGTTATCTAAGTGTAGTCAAACTACGCAAGGTGCTCGGATTCTGTTTGATTCTAAAGTTTGGGAGGTGTTCTAAGAGAAAGACAACTGAAGACAGGAATAGGACTGAATTAGAGGGATGTAAAGCCGGACACAGCGACTTAAAAGAAAATGCTTTGGTAATGGGAGAGAGCCTGCTGGAAAGGAAAGTGGGTCGTGTATGTCACTATGTGATGACAGGCTGTGTGTCACCAGTGGGCACTCTGTGTCACTCTGCCTCATTCCTCTGGAGAGACTGACATTGACACAGGGACAGACACTGTCACCAGCCCTGCTTGTCTGTACTTTGTGTGTGTGTGTGTGTGTGTGGAGGGTGGGGGGCATCTAAGTTTTACCTTCCTTCATTTGAGTGCCATGCTTGCTGATGCTCCTGTTAGCCGGGTGTAAGGGTATGTGTGTGTAAAGTAACTCATGTGTGCTCGTGTCTTTTAGCAGTGACACAGTGCAGCGATGCAGGGCTAAGCTGGTCACACACTGACAGTTGTGAACTCTCCCTCAGGACACACATGCAAAGACCAGCAGCCTTTTACTCACAGCCCACTCTAAATTCCAGCATTTAGTGCGGAAACACTTTCTCTTTGATGGCAGCATATTTTAAATAGTCTTTTCAGCGCATGATAAAGGTTTTATACATGCATTGTATTGTGTGTAAAGCATAAAAAGTATTCCCTAAACTTTGAATCCTGAGAGAAAAAGGCTTTATAACACAAGTTTACATAGAAATGCAGTCAGAACATGATGTAAATGAATACTTGGGTGTGGGTTTACCTTGTATGAGCCGCCACTCATACAGCTCAAACATGAAGTTCAATGTAGGTCACCTGAGTCTTATAAAGGTGCCACATGTGTATTTGGAAGATAAACTGTATGGTGCTATTTTAGCTGTTTTCTGAAACTAGGCTGGGAGGCGGTGCCATCAGCTATCAAGCTCCTCTCCTGTGGAACTAGCTCCCAGTTTGGGTCCAGGAGGCAGACGTTCTCTACTTGAAATACTAGACGGAAAACTTTACTTTTTGACAAAGAACAGAGAGGCGACGTGCCGCCCCTTCTGCGTGGACCCCATAGAGACTTATATCAGAAATATAAAAAATACATTCCAGTCAATGGTGAGAGATGTGATTTTTTTTTTTTAAATCCCATTTGCCATGCACCACTTATTTGTCAGTTTGAAAGATCATTTTGCAAGTCAATTAAGTCAGTTTGTGATAAATCTGTGAGAATATGTAAATAGAACTACTACTAGACCTGTACCCTCCATAGCAGACCTGTACCCTCCAGAGCAGACCGGTACCCTCCATAGCAGACCGGTACCCTCCATAGCAGACCGGTACCCTCCATAGCAGACCTGTACCCTCCATAGCAGACCGGTACCCTCCATAGCAGACCGGTACCCTCCACAGCAGATGTGTACCCTCCAGAGCAGACCGGTACCCTCCATAGCAGACCGGTACCCTCCATAGCAGACCGGTACCCTCCACAGCAGACCGGTACCCTCCACAGACCTGCGGCTGCCACTACCACTCTGACGTACTGTACATCCCATACTGTGTCATTCTGCTCCCAGACATACCACTGTTACTGCTCGTTGCATGTGCTCTGACATTCTAAAACAGGAAGATCCTGCTTGGTCATTATTTTTATTTGTGTTGTATTATATTTAATTCCCAGTTAAGTCAGTGCGATTGTGTGAATAGATGTGATCTACGTTTCCGTCTGTTCATTATATTTGGCTTCATGCTGGTTGCCACAGTGTTTGTGCTTCTGCCATGGTTTCTGAAACGTTTGGAAATGAATCTGCAGATCTGTGGCTTCTGAGCAGCAGTGAGTTAAAGCTTTATGACAGGGAGGACGGCAGGCAGCAGGGGCCTGTACCGGGCCCCACTGGGACAGGCCTTTGACGTTCACAAGGGACAGAAGCACTACAGATGTGCTAGTGCTTATCACTGTACAGCAGGTGATTCAGGATCCTTGAACCCAGAGTCACAGTGAGATCTGAATATGTGACTTTATGACACAAACCTCAGATCTGTCCATGACCCAACCCCACCAACATGACATTCACTTATCTGTAGAGCCCTATGTTTCCAGGTAAAGACGCCTCCTGTCCTTCATCACAGGGGATTGCACAGACACGGGTCTAACAGATGATGTGTCCAATCTATTGCTTCTGCAGATGGTTTCCCCTCTATGACCGCTTGGACTTTTACCACACTGAGTACCAACATGTAGGTATATGTGACCAGCATCTGTGTTCAGATGAGCAGGGCTTTATTATCTATAACCTCACAAGTAACATAGTGTTACCCTCGTACCATAATAGTCACTCATGCCAGAGTGCTGCATGGGTTCAAGTACCAGTGGGTGAACCACAAATTTGAATGAAACAGGTGAAACATTTTGTGCTGTGTCAGATACAGGTTCAGGTTGGGTCAGATGAAGGAGGGCACGGGTTTAATTAGCGTTTACATTAGGCTACAAAACATCATGTGCCAACAAATTCTGTGTTAACGTTTGTATTTAATTTTGGCTCTGACTGATTTTCATTCCGGTTCAGTTCAGATATCAGGTTTATTCATAGTGGGTTGGGTCAGGTGCGGAATTTTATTTTAATTCTGTCAGAAAACAGGTCAGATGTGGGTTTAAATATGACGGGTATGGGCGGTTGCGGTTTGTTAAAATCAGAACCGTGCAGGACTCTGGTCACTCATGCCACAGTGCTGCACGGGTTCAAGTACTGGCGAGTGAACCGTGGGTGAACTGCAAATTTTAATGAAATGGTTGAAACATTTTGGGCTATGTCGGATACGGGTTTGGGTTGGGTCAGACGTAGGAGAGTGTGGGTCTAATTTGCGTTTACATTATGCTACATTCATCATGTGCCAACAAACTCTGTGTTAAGACTCTGTTAAGCAACATTTTCATTCCGGTTCGGTTAGGATATCGGGTTTATTTATAGCGGTTGGGTCTGCTGCAGAATTTTATTTTAATTATGTTGGAAAACTGGTCAGATGCAGTTTTAAATATGACGGGTACGGGCGGTTGTGGTTTGTTAAAATCCGAACCATGCAGGAGTCTGACTCATGTAATGGCGCTTTTCCACTGCGAACCCTACTCGGCACGCTTCGGCTCAACACGACTCTACCCGCTTGTCGGACCGGCACGGTTGTGTTTCCACTGCCAGCCGTTACTAGTCGGGACTAGTTGAAGTGGGTGGAGTTGGCAGAGTGGACACAGCCATGCCGTTGTTTTCAGACGACTAATAAAGTGTCCCGCCGTGGTCAGTAAAGTAAACAACAACGATGGAGGCACTGGATGCGGTACTGCTGCTGTTGTTTGCGTTGCAGTTTATTGTCACCGAAAACGCCAAAAGACAGACGGTAGGTCTGTCTGGGATGATTATTTAAGATCCCCAAGCTTTGTTGCACGTATGACAACATTTCCTCTGACCAATCAGTGGACAGCACTGTTCACGTGGCATTTTAGTGCCGGCTCGGCACAGCTAGACCTACCTCTGAAACAGGTACAAAAAATCATAACGGGTCCCAGGTCCAACCCCCGTGGAAAAGGGCCACATTAGGGTAGAGTTGAACCGTGCTGAGTAGAGCCGTCACAAAAACGTGCAGTGGAAAAGGGCCATAAGAGCAGCTTCATACTGGTGCGATAAGCTGCATGTTTTACATTCAATTTACTTATGATTCAATTAGTTGACTAATTCAAAAAAATAATCGGTGATTAATTGACTATCAAAATAATTATTTGTGGCAGCCCTAGTGGTGGGAAAGGCCTGGACTAATGAATGAGTGAAGGAGCAGTTTCCATGTGAATCCAGCCATGTCAAGGTACTGACACTATTATTGTCTTCTAGAATAGTCCGTTCACTGCTCTGATCAGATCTCTGCTGAAATCTCGCTCCATCATGTCAGTGATGCAAAGTCAGAAAGGCCCATTTGTTCTAAACTGCCCCTCTTCAGATTCACTGATCTTATTGAATTTCTTTATTTCTACTCCATAAATGTCATTGTCTGTACTGGATCCAAAGGTTCAATAAATCAGTCATTTAGGAATATGACGTGCTATTTTTATGAAATACATCAACAATTATTAGCTTTTCTTCTTATAGACCCTATCAAAAGAGAAATTCAGGTTCTCAGGAAAATCATTGCTTATAAATTAATTGTTAATCGATCAATAAGGTCAACCAACTAATGATTAATCGATAATTTGCATCCCTAATTCTGACATTAGTCATTACTGTTTTGTATCCCAGACCCCTATTAGAAAAGAAAAACCTGGATTCACTGTGTCTGCAGACTTTTGGACAAATAGGTCATCTGTGTGTTAGTCATAACTCTACACTGTGTGTGTAGATCTTCAACTGTTTCTTCATTTCTCTCCTTTTTCTTGGCTGAAGTTGAAAGTCTGTCTGCCTTAGAAAAAGTCCCTATTTGAACAGGAAAAAAATCACCTGGCGCCATTTTTCACATGGTCTTGTCAAAGTACTTTTCTAAAGGATGAATCATGATTGTTCTTTCCATTTTGTCAAAAAGTATGAAAAGAAAGAGACTATTTCCATTTTTACCAAACAGCAGTCACACAGCCCACGGGGGCTGAATTGGTCTTTGTCTGGACCACGTGCCTCAGGTCCACGAGGCCCAGATGAACAGACACTTGGCAACTGCCTTAGATGGCAGACACAGTCGTCACTGTTGTAACTTTATTCTGCCGAGACGGGAGGGGGTTATTGATGGTAAAATGATGGTTACGTCTGCAAAAGGTCAAACATGTGGATGCTGAAATAGACAGAAGGAAGAGTTTCAAAACTCCATTTCCTCCTGTGAAGAAAGTCTACATTTCTGTCCAACTTTGAACTCAAAGAACAGATCAAACACTGATTCACAACAATTACGCAGTTAACATCTGCATCCTGTTGTTCTCAGATTAACCCTATAAGGACTACCTTTATAACAAGAACATACAATACAATTATCAATGAACCATACAGCACCATCACTATTATACCCAAAGATTTACAAGAATTCACCACTAAAACACTGATAAAATTTTGCTAATCTCTCCCTCACCGACTGCACTCTGCTGCTCTCTGGTCCTAATCATTAATACATTCATCTCTGAGTTGTCCAGTTTTTTCACATTGTGGTGTAAGTGTTACATAATTCAAAGAGCCGGTGAATTTACTGAACAGCAGTAACTGAACCCTGGTTTGGTTTATATTAGAGCTGCATGGTTAATTTAATCACAATCACATCAACTGTGTGAAAACAGCCCTACAAATTCAGGGGATTAATTGGATAGAATGGCTATGAATCTATCCTGCGTTTGTGTGCAGCCTTCAACAAAACTAAACATGGTAATTAGATTTACAATCAGATTAAATTGATGTCAGAGTAGAAGATGTTGAACTGTGGCCCCAAAAATGATTAAAATAAATATTGATGTAATATACAGGGATGTTTGGATGCAAAGTGCTGTGGAAAACATGTACAAATTACTACATCACATATAAAAACAGAAAAGAAAAAAAAAAAAACGATGAATGTAAAGCAGAGAAAGTATTCACATATAGAGATCGAGGCTGTTTCTTCATCTCCAACATCCTTCCCTGGCCTTCCTTTCATTCACAGACCAGACAAGACCAGACCAGACCAGAACAGAACAGACCACAACAAAACAAACCAGAACAGAACACACCAGACCAGAAGAGAACAAACCAAAACAGATCAGACCAGACCAAACTAGACCAGAACAGACCAGACCACAACAAAACAAACCAGAACACACCAGAACAGACCAGACATTTCATCTATTCTCTGATTTCTTTTCTCACTGTTTCTGTCTTAATATAAGTTTATTTTCCTCTGGATGTTTCATTTATGTATTTATCATCATGTTGAACTAAAGTATTAATGTACACTGCTAAATAAACCAATAAAATGAAACTACCACAGGCAGTGTACTTGCTGTCTCAGTTATGGGCGAAAATTGAGTGACCTAATGTTTGACCTTTCTAGGTCATCCAAGATCAACAAAATTTGCACCAAATGAAAGGTCATATCCAATTTCCTGTAAGTCAATAATGCAAAATCAGTTGATATCCATCTCAGTTTTCAAAACAAATACCATTTTCTGAATATGCAAATTAGGGGCTTGAGCCCAAGTTTGGCGTATATCTAAGCAGTCCTCCAGTTAAACCTGTCAAACCTGTTTTATGCAAATGAATCAATGACAGACTGTAAACACTGAGAAACAATAAGAATAATAAAAATAATAATACATTTTATTTGTAAGTGCCTTTCAAGAAACCCAAGGACACTGTTTTATTGTAGGACATAAACATGCTTTGAGTAAATAAAAATCCAGATTGATGCTGTGATGTGATGTCATTTTCTTTATGTTCAAATGAGAAACTGCTACCAAATAGTTTCTTTTTGGTTCTGGTATTCTAATCAGGAATACTCAGCCCTGCCTGGAGGGAATGAAGGAGAAAATAAAGAACAAGGTGATCTCAATCCCAGATGAATCTCAAAGATAAGACATTTCCACAGAAAACACAAGTGGATCCCAACAGAAACATGAGAAATCAGGAACAACCACGAATGAATTAAGGAAACACGTGTGAACCGTCATTCAACGCGTCAAAACGACAGCTCCCATATGTGAACAGGTCCAAACTCACCCGTCACGCCTTAAACCGCTGCGTTGCCAAAATACTTAGTGTCGATATTGTCTGCGAGCTCCGGGATCAGAACCAACTTGTCGACACCAAAGCTTTTCCCCACAAATCAACAAAGAATAATGAGCCTCATTTCACTGAGGAAAGCTGATTATTAGTCTACGGGAAAGGCTGTAATTAGTGATTGCTTGTTGCAATACAGAACTACCATTTACTTTTGTGAAATTCCAGACTAATACAAAACCAGGGATGCACAATAACTATCGGCACAGATAATTATCATAGTCCAATACTGAAAAAAGTGATGTCATTTAGATAATTCTGATAATTTAAGTGTTCACTGATAAATACAGCCTATAATAATAAATGACAATTGCTTAGATTTGGCACATTTCACCAGTACACACTGCACATTTTTGCCTTGGCAACTGCCGTAAAAACCAAGAAGAAGCAGAAGCCGAAGTAGAAGTCGAAGTGTGGATCAGTCCATTGTTTGTCAGTCAAAGGGTTTTAAGTTCATTAATCTGGTACAGCTGTAAGACCAAGAAGAAGATCAAGTCCAAGAGGAAAATCCAGACCCAGAGGAAGATCCAGATCCAGAGAAAGATCCAGATCCAGAGGAAGATCCAGATCCAGAGGAAGATCCAGACCAAGAGGAAAATCCAGACCAAGAGGAAGATCCAGTCCAAGAGGAAAATCCAGACCCAGAGGAAGATCCAGATCCAGAGGAAGATCCAGACCAAAGAAGATCCAGACCAAGAGGAAGATCCAGACCCAGAGGAAGATCCAGACCCAGAGAAAGATCCAGACCCAGAGGAAGATCCAGACCCAGAGAAAGATCCAGACCCAGAGAAAGATCCAGAGGTTGTTCTGTCTGTTTTGGTCGGACAGCAGCAGAAGAGAAACACTCAAAAATTTAAATGTCAAAAAAGCTGAACACAGCTGAATGTGTGAAAACAGTGGTTGACCATCACCAAATTCTGTGTGTGGGCATAAATAGTCTGGATGGAAAACCCTTGGTCTATTGTCCATTTGAAGCAGACATAGGCTTTAGGTTCTGTAGAAGCCTTTATTGGACTATTAACAGGGTTTAACACTGACTGGAAAGAAGAAGAAAAGAATGGGAAACTACTGGTGTTTGGTATCGGCATCAGTTACAAGAAGCAGGAAGTTATCAGTTATCGGTTGTAAAAAAAACAACTATCGTGCATCCCTCTATGAAAGGCTGAGCAGCTCTAAAATGGAGAGGAGGTATGTTGTTGAGATGTCAGAAGTCTGTCAAAGACTCCACTTTCTCTGAGTTCGAGGCTGCCATCACCTGTTCATTCACTGCTGCGCAACATAGCACTCATGTCACCACTGAGCCATTAAAAAATGGATGAGTTCGATGCAAACACCAGCAAGTATTATGTCAATAAAGACATAATGCATATGAATTTAATGAGACATGATGAAAGATACCAGGACTTGTTTCGACCTGGGCGTGAAGAGACTGCACAAAGTCTTCTATTTGACTAAAGCACAAACGATCTGTTGAACATAAGGCAAACTAACAGTTTGTATAAAGACATTTCATGACACATCTTGTCCACATACATACATTTTTTCCCCTAAATTTCTTTTATCTCATCATCCGTGACCCTGTTTACATGAACACTAAGGCTACGCTCAGACAGCAGGTCTTTATGCACAATTCAGATTTTTGGGGTGAAATCTGATTTTTGTGTGTTCATTCATATTCCGTATTAAATGCGACTTCTATCAGTTTTGAGTATGAACTGAATGCGACCCTGACCCGCATGCACAAAAGAGGTCCTGATGGAATGCGTGACCACACAGACTTGCACTGGAACGCAGAATTGTGACATTTGTTGCATTTTAATGATGTAAAGCTCAGATAAATATAACCTGGCTGTTCAGACTGAAGTCACATTGGAAAATATCAGCTACGTATCGGATTTACTGTAGGACTGTATATGAACATGGCCTGGGTCGGATTTGATAAAATGGGATTAGTGCTGTTCAAACTGTAACAGATCAGATACAGGTCACATATGGGTAAAAAAAAATCTGATTTGGGCCACATTTGGCTGCAGTCTGAATGGAGCCTTTATACTCTGATTATTATCTGATTTCTTGAGTTATCAGACTATTCAAGGTATCATGTAAAGAGCATAATCTGATCTGTTTAATCAGATTACAAAGGTTACCTGACTATAATAAATCCGATTAACACACCTGGATATTCCTCCAGTCCTCTGGTGTCTTAATGTATGTATACAGGTTAATCTGATTTCTTTAGTTTTGTTACATCTGAGCATGTGTAAACACAATTAAAATCATAGAGAGTGGAGAAGACATGGCGAAACATGAGTGGAAGCCAACAAGAAGTTTGATTTTACCATCACTATGTATGAGCGTACACTAAACTCAATGTGTTGATGCACTGGAGCCTCTAAACCATGATGTAAACATCAGATCTGATTATTACAATTATTCGATTACTAACAGTTATCTGAGTTTTACGGTGATGAAAACAGGGTCAGTTTTGCCCGCATTAGATCAACATTAGCGGATTCATTGTGTTATGTTTCTTATTCCTGCAGTGGTCTAAAGACAATGACAGATAAAATGAACTAAAGGCAGTGAGTTGGAGAGCGGAGGGTTTAGGGTCTCATATAAAAGCTCATCTACATGAAGGAACCTGCTCTTATACTTCTATGTCAGTGTGGGGTAAAATATACGAGCTAATATAATCATCTGGAGAACAGAGCTGCCAGTAAAACTGTCAGGACGTGATCTTTGTACCGGCTGCAGGTTGTGTTACAGTAGAAGAATGTGTGTGTTTTAGGACATGTCTTAGGAGTTCGAGTACGTTCTGATCTGCAGAGGAACTTAGGTCTTCAGGTTCGCTAGTCTAGCAGGTCAGACTACTGTAATGGCCTTCTCACTGGACCCTCTAAACCACCTGTAAGACAGCTGCAGAACATCCAGAACACTGCTGCTGGGGTCCTGACTAGAACCAGGAAGTACGACCATATTAGTCTGTGCTCAGGTCTGAGCACTGGCTTCCTGTGGCTCAGAGAATATATATA
>JAQQZY010000029.1:27876032-27889173 GCA_030068375.1 Ostorhinchus rueppellii
TATTATTATTATTATTATTATTATTATTATTATTATTATTATTATTATTATTATTATTATTACTACTATTATTATTATTATTTATTTTTTTTACATCTGTGCATGTGTTAAAAAAGAATCCTAAAATATCAAATGTGAGCAGAAGACGATAACTGAAAATTTGATTGACTGAAAGAAATCCCAGAATGGAGTGAAATGTCTGGTGTATTTCTTAAGTGCATGTAAATCCATAAGATCTAATTATTCCAATTATCTGTTATTTGTGGTCATGTAAACGTCCTCAGTGAAGATGTTGGAAAACCACACATGGACTTGAATGGACATAAATATTGTAGACATACTGTCCAAGGTTGAGCAGGAGTTTGCAGACACATTCAGTGACTTTGAGGAACTTGGATTCTCGGTGACATTTGTTTACAATCCCCCTCAGGAAGGTGGGCATAGGTTAGGTTTTTGGACAGATGGCTGAACCATTTTGTGGTGTTCCTGTGGCGATGGAGATTATGAAACTCCAAAATCGTGTCCAGTTAAATTCTCAAAAGCATTCACAGCACTTCAGGAACCATGTGAAAGCAAAAAACTAAAAAAAATATCTGCTTTGTTTCCACCGCCATAGCTTTTTCTAACAAATGTAGCAAACAAAATGACAAATGAAAATTGTAAAAATAAAACAAGAACATGTTTTTTTCTGACAATAATGCATATAATGTAAATGCAGCACATTTAAATGCAAATAGATGCATAAAGAAAAATACATGCAGATGTGAAGCTATATGGGCTATATGGGTGGTGCAGTGGTTAGCACTTGTGCCTCACAGCAAGAAGATCCTGGGTTCGATTCCAGCACCAGTCACTGGTGGGACCTTTCTGTGTGGAGTTTGCATGTTCTCCCCGTGTCTGCGTGGGTTCTCTCCTCCCACAATCCAAAGACATGCATTGATAGGTTAATTGTTAATTAATAACACAGGACTCTCTTAAAAAAGAGATTAATCTCAATGAGACTTTCCTGGTTAAATAAAATGCTGCTGAGTTTAACCCAGAAAGAGCTAGTGACTTTTGTGTCAGTTTCCTAAACAATTTTTTTTTCTATATTTAACCTTTAATACCTTAATGCCTGAATCGATTTCCAATTGTAGAAAAAAAAAAAAAAAGGATTTGACTTGTGCTTTTTCTTTCAAGTAGATGGTATTTTGGTTGCATTTTGGAGCTGGTGGGGTTTGATGCAAATCTGCATCAATAGGCATCAAGGGGTTAAGTGATTCATCACTATTTATTGTAATGTTATCCTCTATTTTGCATTTTTTACAGTGAAAATAAGGTATTTTCTTGTATTTAATTTGCTGATCATATGCTGTAATCATCATGCTGAGATTACATTTGAGGGTTTGAGAGAAAACTAGAGAAAAAATGACTTTTTCAGTAAAATCTATCATTTACTGAGTATAAACCAAGTGTGTCCATCCACTGTCATTGATCAAACTCCATGGGTTTTACTGGTGAATCAATAACCACTTTTACACAGAGATCCCGAAACAAAGGTGAGGTGGTGATCCCACCTTTTTTCCACCGTCGAGCCAAATGAGTAACGGAGGTGAGATAGGCTGGACTTTTACACAGCGGACCTGCATTCCAGAATCAAAGTGGTGGTGACACAGCTCAGTGTATAGTGTGACGTGTAACTTGGACGTTGGAAATACCCCTACCATAGTAGTGTTGTTAACCTCTCCAGAGTCTGCCTGTCTTTCACCATTCCACAAATGCTAGCATGGATAGAGTCTTCCATCTGATGTGACAGCAGCTTGTAGATCTCAGCGTCTCCCCAGTTCGACACCTTTCTGGTCACGCAGATATGTTTGTTTACTGTACGTGGCCAGAGCTCATTTTTAAATCCCCCCTTTGCAGGGCTCACACATGCAGTATGTCACCAAAATGTCACACCTTGGTTGCGGAATGAGAGGTGTTCCTTTTTACATAGCGTTTCGGTTATGACTCCACCTTTATCACGGCTCTGTCACTACCTCCAGAGGCGTTACAGAGCTGCGATAAAGGTGAGACCAAATGATCCCACCCTTTCATTTACACAGACATCCATCTAAAATAAAGGTGAAATATTCCTGGAACAGAAGTATTATGTAAAAGGGGCTAGTTTTGTGGAAGATGACGGTATTTCCACGGTACCTCTGAACATCCAAATGGGTCATATCTGGTTATTATGAAAAGATGACAAACAGCGTTTGACACCAGTTATTTACATGTATTGATTTGACTAGTTAGTTATTAGTAAGTTATTAAACATTTTAGATCAGTAGATGCTTTTGGCTACTGGTGTATATTTGGTTCTGTCTGGGTTATACCACTATTTTAAACAAATTAAACCACAATCTTGATTTTATCATGATTCTTTACACTGATCTTTGAGACTAATTTGCAAATTTCTGAACAGTGCAACCACACAATTTCCCTCGAAATAAATAATTCAGCCCAAAGAACCTTCGGAACATTTTTAATTCAGTTTGTGCGATTTTGCCAACATGTGCCAAGAAGATAAACAAACTAACATCTAAACACCAGCACTCTGATTAAATGCAAAATATCAATAAAGAAATGCCTGTTTCCAATAATCCTCCAGGCGTGCAGAACAGGTGGCTGGTAGCTCCGGTTTTTCAACTGGTAGCTAATCAGTGTATTGGGTGGTGTTAGAGGGAAGAAGTAGTCTAAAATGAGAAGAAGAATCCAGGCACGTCAGAAAAGGATCAATGTGGAACGTACTTGCTCCTCTTCTCATAGAGTTCCTTTACTAAATTCTTGCGTTCCAGTAGTTTGCTTTAGCTTAACTCGACCCGTTGCCTCTGGCTGTGGTGTGGCTGGTCTTCTACGTCAGTTTGGCTCTCATACTGTTTGGATTCTGTCTCTTCAGCTGATTGAACACATTCATAGTGTTGATATACATTATTCTGAGAGTATAACACGGTGGACCTGTATGTGGAGGACGTGGAAGATTCACATCTGCCCCCTTAGATTAAAGTTTCCAAATATTGGGAAAAGAAAATAAGCTGCACAGAATCTGGTATAATGATAATAATAATAATAATAATAATAATAATAATAATAATAATAATAATAATAATAATAATAATAATAACTTAATTTATATAGCACCTTTGGAAAAAGGGTTTACAAGGTGTTTTACATACACACACTGTAAAAAGTAAAACATGAAACAACATTTAAAAAATGTCTTCAATAGGTCACACATAAAAAAAAAAAAAAATTGGGTGAACCAAATTAATTACATTGAATATAATTTAATGTAATATAATTTGTTTCACTCAACTAATTTTTTTTAATTTTTTTATGTGACCTATTGAAGAAAATGTTTTAAGTTGATTCATGTTTTACTTTTTACAGTGTAGTAAAAAAGGCACACCAACAGGATACAAGATGTAAACGAAGATAGTAAAACAAGGGCAACACAATCCGAGAAATATCTAAAACATGTATAAATAAGTAAGTAACCCTTTAACCTTCTGCTCAACCATACGGTAGAGCACACTGACTCACTATATCTTATTGAAAAACACGTTTTTCCATACCACTCAGATCACTCAGTAGAGTGGTAGAGATGAATACATTTCTAGAACATCGAGAATGAATGTTTAGAACACATATCTATATCTATCCAAGAATATTAAAAAAATGTAAAGAAAAAATGTTTTCATGGCCTTTTTCTTGGTGAGGATGTTAAAGGGTTAAAACAGAGTAAAATTAAAGTTCAACATTCCAAGGTGACAACATCACATAAAAGCAAGTCTATAAAAATGTGTTTTAAGAAGTGATTTAAAAGATGTGTGTACTGTGAGCGGTGTGGACTCCACACACACAATGGACACTTGAGGTTTCATAGTTGAGCGTACCAATTTCACATTTAAAGCAGGTCTTAAAGGTGGGGTAGGAGATCCTGGAAAAAGGGTTTCAGACCTTTAGAAATACACAAATCAAAAGTCCAAACACCTTTCTTCAAACTACCCCCTGAAGCCATGCCTCCAGTGTACTGATTGTACTCACAGAGGGGGGAGGGACTAATGGCAGTTGAGTTTGATAGACATATCACCACTAAATAATTTCGATGGGCTGGTTAAAATGATTGGATGGTGTTTTTTAGTCCTGTCCGTTTCACAGGTGACTAACATTTGTTTATTTTTGTGTTAGAGCATTTAATTAATTTGTTGCAGTTGGGGAGTGAAGGGGATTTTAAGCAATATAGTAAAAAATGCTCCAGGAAAACATCTACCCTACCTTTAAGTTATGATAGACTTGCCCTGCCTTATTAAGTTTAACTTGTACTGCATGTACTCATTGTGAGGCACATGCGGCGTGGAATGCACCTCCATACATTGCCTGCCTGCTTATCGAGGACATCACATGTACGCTGCATTGTTTTGGTCAGAACGTAGCCAGCATGGTGTTGAGACAGAACCGGTCTAAACAGATGACACCAGGTCCACTTCTACCACTGTCAAAGCTTCCATTTCTTCTAAAGGGAGGAATCCCTCCAGTCTGCTCAAACATTTGTCCACGCAGCAGGTGATTAATATGTTTGATTTGCCACTTAGCGGCTTACCTAGTGGCAGGACGCCATCCAGGGCCAGTTCCGGTTCTGGTGCGGGAAACAAACATTGTATTCCCTCAAATACAAGTTTCTGAAGGCAGAGGAAAGGAAATGAGGTGCACAACAACGGGAGATCGGCCGGGTCGAACCGGCTCACGTAGTAGAAATGCAGCAATAGAGGAATTAGTAAAGTGTCTTTAGTTTTACTTTCACTGTATGCCCCCCTCCCCAAAACCGGGCTCGGCGTCATCTGTTCTTATTATTTGTACAAACTGTATGTTATATTTTTTCTGTAGAGATGGAAATATAAAAGACCGGTAATGCAAACATACCTGTTCTCTTATTCCCTCACCCACTGAGAATCGATAAGAGAATCAGAATCGTCAAATTCTTATCGATTCCCATCCCTACACAGACCCCAAGTTGGGATTTTTTCATGTTTCACACAAACTGTGAATATTGGACATCAGCTTATAAATGTTTACAACCGGTTCGAGTGGAGATCAGCGAAGCGAAGTCATGTTTTCTCTGTTAATTTTGTTTGGCCACATTATCTCTCACATGAATAATACTTGGACCCCCTTGACCCGTCCATTTGCTATGAGTTCATTTGGACTGATGAGCCTGAAGTACTGTCATCAGATGTTCACTGTTCAGGTTACAGCGTCCAAAAACAGTCCCAAAGATATGGATCTAAATGCTCCACAAACAGCAGAAAAGGCCAAACGTTATGTGTGGAAAGCTCAAACACTTTGTTACCTGTCGTGTAGTATTATTTTTGTCTTTGGCACTTTGTTTGCTGACCTTATTGTTGAATAATCCATCTCAACATAACCACCATTATTCCTGGCTTTGGCAAACACCCCACCTTTCAACTACCTCCAGGCCAGAATTAACTTCACCTTCATCTTTCACGTTTTACTTTTTTTTCTTCTCTTTTTTTCCCCCCACTCTGCTGAATTTCACCTTCCCCCACCTCATTCTCCTCTTTAACTTTCTCCTTTACCTCTTCTTTGGCTTTCTGCAGTCACATTTAGAGACTAGATGGTTTATAATAAATACATTAATCTGAGTAGAATAAAAGTTACAGCTGTGGCTTAAAGCGTTGCATGATTTATGAACTGGAAACTTCACAGGCATCTTCGTGGTTCAAGCTCTCGTTATGTGCTATCTTTTTCAGTGCTTTATGTAGTTTTTATTAAAAGAATCTATAGAAATTGCAGATGGCTAATTACCTAGTTGTGCTAGTTTTTTTGCCGGTGTGGTGTCACTACAGCACACACGCTACTCTTTAATTGAAAAGCAACTATATGATTTACTCACTACACCGTGGACTACATTATGGGATACATTTATATTTTAAGAACGCCAAAAAATCTGGAAATATAAGGCAAAATAAAACCGAAGATCTTCATGCCAGGATGTGATAGCAAATGCACCAAGGCTTTTACTGTAGATTACATACATTAGCACTACTTTTTGTGTAAATGTGTCTGTGTTTGCCAGATAAGAGGGGCTTTTTGTTGTGAATAATGCATAACTGATGTGTCATAGTTTTAATCATACATTGATAACAGTAAACACCAAAGCCAGCCCTTAGAGTTTGCTGAGATGCTATTTTTAAATGGCTTTTTTCATGTATGCGAGAAACTTATTGTAAGAGATAAGCGTGCATAAAAAGAAGCATCTTCCTCCACAGTATGCAGTGTGTTAACTGTTGGGTATTAGCCCATAAAGACCCAAACAGCCACTGAAAACCAAAAACGTCTACTCAACTAAAATGTTTAATACCTCTTGATCCACTAATCCTGTCTATACATGTAAATAACTGGTGTAAAATACAGTTTGTCATCTTTTCATGGTCATCAGATATGACCCATTTGGACGTCCAGAGGCTCCGTAGTGAACATGGAAACACTGTCATCTTCTACAGCATTCATTCACCATTAAAACCCTTTGAGTTTGATCAGTGACAGTGTGTGGAGACGGTGTTTTTATGTTCAGGTAATGATATATATTGCCAACATAGTCACTTTTTCTTCTGTTTTCTCTGTTTGTGATATAATAACCCTCAACTGTAACCTGAGATTTTATGAGCATCTAATTAAATATAGGAAAATACATGATTTACACTGAACAAAACACACAATACTGAGGATATAATTATAAACCACTTCGGAGTCAACATTACATCTAGGTCACCACAGCGAGCTGGTGGCAGAAAATCACTGTATATCAACTGAGGTAAACTAAGAGAAAGGAGAATAAAGAGAAAAGAGGAGGAAAAAATGTCTGGTATCACAGGTTGTCAGAATAGAAATACGAAATAAAAAAGCAACCTTCTCTTTTACTGAATACTGTCGTTGAAGACGCCCTTTGAGGCAAACGGTACATGCTTATGGTTGAAGCCTTTAAACAGATGGACTGGACTGATGAAATCATCTGGAATTCTGGGCTCATCTCAGTTTGTACATTAAACAACACTTAACCAGCCATGCAAGTGCAGTTGGCTGTCGGTGTAGAGTTGGTCCACTTGTCGATGTTCGCCCACGTCTGGTAAAACTGTGTTTTATGTCCTTGTCACTGTCATCAGTCCTCAACACACAAAAAACCACCACACAAATCTCAGCATTCTCAGCGAGCCTCAGTTCAATTCAGTTCATTTGAATTTTATTTGTTGAGCCCTATATCACGACAAGGTTTCCTCACAGGGCTTTACAGAATTAAACAACAGTCAAATAAACTGTAGATGAAGGAAATGGATTAATGTCCTGGGTTTCCCCCGTCTTTAGACCCTCCTTCTTGGCAAAGAAAAACTCCAAAAACCCAGTGGGACAAGAGAAACCTGAGGAGAACCACAGTGAAAGAGAGATCCCTTCCCAATGTCGGATAGACTATAGATGGACCAGGGCAGATGGACGTCCATTTATGGATGTGGTTCCAGTCTATTTTGATCCAGTTGGGTGAGGGCACATGGGGGAGTCCATCTAGTCCGAAGAGACAGGTGAGTGTGAGGAGGTCCATCCAGTCACCTTGGATTCCGTCATCATTGGGCCCCAGGCGCCTCCAACTGAAACAGTAGCCAGTAGTTCATGCTTTTCCACTGCCCACTCTCCTGGAGGGTGGGCTCACCTGCTGGGGTGGCACCAGGCAGCATGAGTTTTGGCCATCCAGCTCAGAGGAAGTTGGACCACGTCTTTTTGCCTATCTACTGGTTAACCTACCTGCCTTCTGCCCTGGACCACGTCTCTTTGCCTGTTCCCCATTATTCCCACTCTGCTTTTCTATTTGTGTGTGTCTTCAATAAAGACATTTGATTCTGAGCTCTGGTGTGCTGCATTTGGGTTCTAACCACACATTGTGACAAGTGTTTTATATTACAATCTGTTCTGGGTTCTTTGTGCTTTTAAACTGAAGGGTCAAACAGGATGTTCACTAATAAAAAGTGACACATGCTCATATGTGATTTTTCTCCCATGTATTGTGCACATTACCAGGGTATTCCTAAAATGTCTGATGTAACAAAGTTATAGACATTGAGGGACTTGTATGTCTTGACCTTTTCTATTGTGTGCTGGGTTTTTCAATGATATAAAAAAATGTCCGTCTACTGTAACTTCCACCATTTGGTTGGCTCCATGACCCACTGAGCCGACTCTGAGTATGGATCAGGAAACCTCACTCCGCTGCTAATGGTCAGCTTATCTTTGTAAGACACCTTGTCTCTCGTTGACAGACCATTAAAATAATCAGAGAAGGCCTCTGTATCTTCCATTACTCTGTTTCTCTCCTGATTTTTACCTTCCTGACACCGGCTTCCATGTACTGTTGATACCACAATTGTCACCTTCTGCCACCAGTTAGGCCCCGCCCACAAAATACATCATCATTGTTTACCAACATCGTAACAGTCTATAATAAATGGTGACCAGTCACTTAAAAATAGAGAAAAATATATATTGGAACTGCCACAAAAGGAGCACTGGGTCTTTGTTGGTTAAATGGATATAATGGATATGGCTATAAAAATATGTCCTTTAGCACATGATTTTAAAAAGGTAATTATGTTTTTTTCTTTTGTTCCCTTTCACATATTGAGGCCATATTGGACAGTAGAAGAGTAGTGTCCCTGAAGCTGGTAAAGCTCCAACTTTTCATCCCTCCTGATACAAGGTTTTTCAGATGAAGGTCAGTTGCTTTATTCCCTTTTCAGCCCTAAAGAAGCATCATGTGGCTCAGATTCAAATACACACTGATGAACATGCCACGTCCCAGAGTGTCGGAATGATTTGTTGCGGCGTATTCCATACTTCCAGACGGGGAAAGCAAACAAGTAACCTAGTTTCCAAAGAAACAACCTAAAAGGGTGAATTCACAGTTCTCCCTAATTTACTGTGAATCAGCAGTGCAGCTCTCCAGCCTTCCTGATTCCTGAATTCCAAAGCAGCAGTAGTTTTCCACCTTGTTAAAAGGGTTCTCCGATGCGCCGTGTTTCTCTGATAACCAACACTCTCCTCTCCCTTCAGGCAGACTGAGAGTGAGCGAGAGGAAGGCAGGCAAACATCCAAATGTGTTCCTCCGTCAAAGGTAATGAAAGAAGCCCGTATTCTTTGATCACGCGGCAAGGGCATCAAGCCTGTGTTAGATTTCTGAAATATCCGAGATGCTCAAAGCCTTATCTGTTTGCACATACACACATTCTTTCGGCATGTCACAGCCACACAAATGTGCATGTAAATAAATCTCGCACATAAACACACCCATTGAGAAGCGGAGACACTTCCAGCTCTGTCAAAAGTAGAAACAGCATCTCTGAGCAGATAAGTAGGCGAGGAAGGGTTGATTTCTATCACTTTTCGGAATGATGTTGACACCAACAAAAAGCTGCCTGTCTCACAATTTCCTTTTATTTCTCTGCACCACACCTTCATCCTTTTTCTTCATCTTTTTTTTTTCACTTATCTTTAAGGCTAAAATCTTCCCAGTAGGATTTTTCATCTTTCAATTTGAGCAACCCATTTTCATCAAATTTTGAAGGCAGCTCTTCTTCGAAACTCTGATGCACAGTGACACATCCATCTAAAAACACACATTCTGACATTTAATAATATTTCCAACATGTAAGATTCGGTTGTATTTAGGGGTGGATTCTGCGTGGTTGTTGTCAAATGGCTTTATGAACTTGTCGTGCTTTGTCTTCTTTTTTGATCCCTTTTAGATCGATCTGTTTTTCCTTCTATAAATCCCTCTTCAAACATCAGAATGCTTCTCACATACCATGCCATGTTTGGTGGTATCACATTCAGGGGTAAAAATGGAGAAAGGAAAACCGGCACAAAGTACTATGGTTGTGGTCTTGTCTTGGTCTTGATACTCTCGGGTCTCAGCAGTGTCTTGGTCTCGGTGCAGCCGGTCTTGACTACAACACCACAGGACGCACTGACTGTGACATTTGTATGACATATAATGCTTATGCAATCGTTCAATAAATGTAAAAGTTGGACGACTGTAAGGTCTTCTCCATCACATCCTAAAGATTCTCAATGTGGTTCAGGTCTGGACTCTGTGGAGGATGATGTTTCACGTCACTCTTTTACAATTTAAGCCTGATGAATCCTGGTATTGTCATCTTGTAATGTGAATAAAAATAATCTCCTGATGTTGAAACCTGGTCATTCAGCACATTCAGTTCAGCTGACCTCATTTTATGGACACATAACATTGCTGAACCCAGACCTATCCAGTTCAACGAAGGCATGATGGGTAATCACTTCATCCATCTCTCTTTTTATCCTGATGCAACCTCATCACCCTGGAACAGGGTCAAGCAGGACTCATCAGACCACATGACCTTTTTACAATGAAACACTCTCTAAACTGTAGGATATTTAAGAAGTGGGACTAAAGAAGTGAAACCTATCGATCACTGCAGGAATGATCAAGAGTTTTACCAATACAACTGCATCACCTCCTTTCATCTTCTCTACTGCAGCCATGTCCAAACATGTGGATGGTTTAGGAAGTGTCCATTTCAAACAAAGAGAAAAACATAACTTCCACTAAAACACATCCATGAATCCAGGTAAAAACCTAAAAATAGGTTGTTGAGTCTTCGTAGACTTCCAGAAGGTGACTTTGTCTTCCTGTTTTTGGTGCATGTCATTCACATTTATGGAAGCGCTGGAACACGGAGCACAGTAGACCTTTCAGTCACGGAGACTATCACGGTGTTTAGGTTGTTCCAATTATCTGCCTTTACTCCAGCTCCTCTTTCAAACTGAATGGTGACTGAATGACTGATCGAACCCTACGACAGCAGAGACACGTGTCAAAGCATTTTGATTGGTGATGATAAATACCCATGAATGCTGCAGAGTCATTTGAGCCGTGAATGAATGACGGATGTACCTGATTCCCGCTGAAGGATTGTGGGTCTTTTGAAGAAGGGATGATTATTGATGACGGGTTTGGTACTTGCAAAAGAACAGAGCTAAGCATGTTTCCACGAATCACAGGAGACTTAGATATGAAGAACAAATCCAGATGTTGAACAGAGTAGCATCACACATCAGTATAAGACACTGTAAAGATAAGTGTATTGACACACAAGGAATTCAGACGTTTCATTGACAACAGGCATGTAACACCCTATAATGTCATAATTTCCTGAAAATGTAATTAAATATGCACTATATCAAAAATGTAATAAAACCCAATAATGTAATAACTTCACCAATAATGTAATAAAATATCCTGAATGATATTGTAATAACATTTTTACCAAAAATGTAATGCCTTATTATATTATTGGGAATATTACTGTACATTTTCAAGTTGGTTATTTTTTGATAATGTTGTAATTTTCAGGTGAGTACATTATGTGTCAAGTTTGACATTATCAGTCTTGGGAAAAAAAAAAAAAAAAGTCCCACCTGGAAATCTAATAAATTCCCAATAATGTAATAAGGTATTACATTTTCAGTAAAAATGTTATTACAATATCATTCAGGATATTTTATTACATTATTGTTGAAGTTATTACATTATTTGGTTTTATTACATTTTTGATTGAGTTAAGTGCCAATGTTATTACATTTTCAGGTGTTATTACATAATCTGTTATTGACAAATGTCACAATATTGTGTAAAATTTCAATGCATGTGTTCATTTTTTGGGGGGGTTAATTTTATTTACATTGTAATCTACACATATAAATTGCTTGAGTTTTTACATTCTATCTTACTCAATATTGAATAAAACAAAAAAAGAGAACATCTTTATTGTTTTGAATGTTCTGTCTCCCGATTTCTGAAATATTTGTCTCATTCTGGCCATAAATTCTCATTTTAACCCTCAAGTAAACATCTGGTTTGTTCAGCTCTCATTCAGGAAGAAAAAACAGCATTTAAACTTAACAGGAAGGGAAATCCCAGACTCTGCAGGCGTGATGTGTTTTAATACTGTCCATATAGTGTAAATAAAAACTGTACATTAAGGAAATCTGGTTTCCTTGAGGAAACTGTGTAATGAATCACATTTAACTAAACATTTTGCATGCTTTAGTGATTTTTTTTTGTGGTGTTTACGTGTTCCAAAAGCTATCATTTGTCACATAGTTGAGATGTTGTGGACGTACTTTACTGAATAATACTTAAAATAATGCCAAAAAACCCCATAGATTTTTCTCTCGTTTCAACTGAAGACCATAACCCATAGTCCTGATCATAGCTCTCACTGCAGTCAAACCAAACACCCTTCTTTTTCTTCTCTTCTTATAAAAAAAAGAGAAGATGTTTAAAAAAAAAATAAAAAATGAACCCATTAGCTCAGCAGCACATTACCAACATCACACTGTCTGGAAGAAGTGAAGAGGAAGAGAGAGTGGGAGATGGTGGAGGGATGGTGGGTAGTATTTACGGGGAAGAGGCCGAAAGGCAATACTGTAAATCTGGGGGAAAAATGTGTAGTGAGGAGAGAGTGAGGGAGTTGCAGAGAGAAATGGATGAGAAAGGGCAGAGACGAGTGGAAGCAGAGGAGAAAGAGAGAGATGGATGAAGAAGAGAGTGGAAACGTGGGAGAGTGCCAGAAAGGACAAGAATGAAGGCTGATGGGAACGTGTAATGGCTGATGCTCAAATTTTAGTGCAAGGCTACAGACCAGTGGGCTGGTTGTAAGAGGTTTTGATCCCCTGTCGAGTCATTTCAGAGTCTTAAAACCTGGGACTCTTTAGTTGGCACACAGTTGTTAAAGGAGGTGTTAAAGGGGAGCTAAGCCTCTATGAGGAACTGGCGCCCAGTCAGGAGGGCTGCAGTGGCACCCGAGCAGCTTCACACCAAAAGAAACAGGAAATCAAATCCTGGCTCGTGACGCAACAGGACTTGAATGAGGCATGCATATTTTGGAAAACACTGAGCAGGGACTCATGTTGAAAGGTTTCCTTTAAATGGCCATGAAATCAGGATGACGGTAGAGAAGTGTGTGTGTGTGTGTGGGGGGTGGGGGGTGAGTCGGAGGCGTCGCGGGGGGGCACG
>JAQQZY010000029.1:27933639-27943930 GCA_030068375.1 Ostorhinchus rueppellii
TGTGTGTGTGTGTGTGTGTGTGTGTGTGTGTGTGTGTGTGTGTGTGTGTGTGTGTATTAGAGAGAGTTTGTGTGTGGCCTTTGAACTTTTTTTCTGGTGTTTAAATACTTGGATAATTCATGGGTCAAAAATGACCCATAAGACAGTCTTTGTACCCTTGTGATGTACAGTGTAGCACCCTATAATGTAATAATGTCCAGAAAATGTAATAAAATTTGCACGTAACTCAATCGAAAATGTAATAAAACCCAATAATGCAATAATTTCACCAATTATGTAATTAAATACCCTGACTGATATTGTAATATCTGCACTTTAACCCAGTAGTCATTCAATTGTTTCAAATCCAGTGTATTTCACAGTCTGAGATTCTCAAAACACAAAATGTAGAACTTTGGACTGAAAATGAACATATATATTATATTATCAGTTTAAAAAAAAAAAACACACACACAAAACACCCACCTGAAAATGTAATAAATCCCCAATAATGTTATAAGGTATTACATTATCAGTAAAAATGTTATTACAATATCAGTCAGGATATTTTATTTTATTTTATCACATTATTGGTGAAGTTATTTCATTATTGGGTTTTATTACATTTTCGATCGAGTTAAGTGCAAATTTTATTACATTTTCTTGAAATTATGACATCATACAGTGTTACATTCTGTCCTATACTTTTAACTGTTACCTCATTGGCTGTGCACTTGTCCACTGTCTTCAATGGCAGGAATAAAAAACAATGACAAATAAAGCATCAGATGAAAATGACTACATAACCTCCTTTTATTATTATTATTATTATTATTATTATTATTATTATTATTATTATTATTGTATCTGTTCCCCATGTCTGAAAAAAACAGTGGAAATTTGGGATTTTTGCAACAAATGCACTTCCATCACATGTGCGACCTTTGTTTATCCTAACCCTAAAAAACAATGACAAATAAAGCATGAAATGAGAATGACTACATAACCTCCTTTGATTACCATTATTATTAGTATTATTATCATATTTATTCCCCATGGCTGAAAAAAAACTGGAAATTTTGGAGTTTTGCGACAAATGCACTACCATCACATGTGCGACCTGTGTTTATCCTAACCCCAACCCCGTGTCAGCGCTCTACAGCAGTTTATGCGGGTTTGTGTGGATGAAAACCTTTGTGAACTCGATCTGGTGTGTACAATAACTAGCTGAAAATAGAGCTAGAGAAGTATCTGTTTCTATAAATACCAGCCTATGTGTACAGTATACACGGCTTAAAATCTGTTTTCCAAGAGTGACCTGGTCAAGAGAGCAACACTGACATAGTTTCAACACAACAAACAGCTGTTATATATTACAAATCAATAAAATATGATAAGTAGGTACAATTAAGTTAAAAGAATCATTCCACAGTTGATTAAAATTGAAGAAAAAAGGTGAAAAGTCAGTGTCTAGTTTACAGGATGGAGTCTTCCTCAGTAAGCCTTTGTTCGTAAGTCCCCTTCGCTACGTGAAATAACCAAAACCTCCTATCGGCAGCTTTAGCAAAGACGCCCCATGTTTTTTGCATGGATTTACTTCTTTTTATCGGCTTGATGCGCTTCCTCGTGCACACGCTAAAACATCTATCGACATTATTTTGCAAATTCGCTGTCGCTGCTTTCATGAATATCCACTCTACATCGCCAAAGCCTCCTGAATTTCCACCCAAAACACATTTAAAACTGCTGTTCATAATTACCAGAACAGCCTCTGTAGTCCTTGACCGGGAAATAAGCTGAATAAATGCACGGAGGAAACAAAAAATACTGCGAAAATAACTTGAAGTCACTGAGATGTTGATTGATGCAGGGGTCAAATATTATCACAGGGTCTGTTTTTGCTGAAGTAGGGTGGGTCATACAGCAGGGGAATTCTTACTTAAGAAATTAAAGACAAAGAATTCATGTGGGTTGAAGATCACAGACATCCTCCTCACTTATTCAGACATTAGCAGAGGTTTACAGGTAAAACTATTCCCTTATCAATAGGATAAAACGTGCGTCTTTTGATGCGACATCCACAGTTTGCCTCCTCATGCTCTGAAATTCCATCGAAGCAGCTTTTTTTTTTTTACATACAGTATTTTGTAAAGGTGCTGTTGCTGCGTTCTGCATTCAACGCTGTCAAAGACAAGTGTGATTCATGTAAAGAACTTGCAAAACATCCCAGATAAATTTTACCCCCCCACCCTTAAGTGATAGTAGATGGTGCCAGACCTATCACCAGCACTGGCACATCACCAGCGTATTGCAGACATACAGTCGGTTCAGCTACAGTACGTGAGAGTCGACAACCAGTGAAGAAAAGTGTTCAGAATATGATCACATCCCCAAAAGAAAACAGTTTTTTAGTTTACCGATATTATTTTGTATGTCTTCCTGAGACCCAGCAATGCATTTGTGTCCTCTTTAGGGGAAAAGAGTTGCACAGATTTACTTAGAAGAAAGTCCTGTCCACTGCAAAGGACATAAAAAAAAAAAAAAGAAAAAAAAAATCTGGAAAAACTGTTGTATTGTGGTTTTTCCAGTAAAGACAATTATTTCATGTAAAAAACAAAACATGTACTTTCCTGGGTCTGAGGAGGATCATCCATCCATCCATCCATCCATCCATCCATCCATCCATCCATCCATCCATCCATCCATCCATCCATCCATCCATCACCACCTCCATGGCATAAAGTATGTCATTTGCGTTTTAATGTGGAATTCTGTATCGGTTCAAGTGGTTATAAATCTCTAATTATGTTAGTTTGGTCAGCCCTGCGATGAACTGGCGACTTGTCCAGGGTGTACCCCGCCTTTGCCCTTCAGTAGCTGGGATAGGCTCCATACGACCCCCATGACCCTGGTGAGGATAAAGCGGGTATAGAAGATGAATGAATGTTAGTTTGACTGATATGGGTTTCTGTAAGACTGATGCTGATTTAAAAAAAAAAAAAAAAAAATTGGTCACCCGATCGATATCTACAGCCGATATTTCAGGCAGTTTTTTTGTATTTTGTAAAATACAATTACAACACACAAGATTTTTTATGCAGCAATATAAATGAAATGATTAATACACATACACATGGTACTTTTTTAACATTTATTGAACTTCAAGTGCTGCCCACACAGGTGCCTGATCAAATATCAAATCAAATCAAAATTTATTTCTATAGCGCCAAATCATAACAAAGTTATCTCATGACACTTTACAAATGGAGCTGGTGGAAACCAGACTCTGAAGCCATATCTGCAATACCTGAGAACTTTTTTTTTTTTTTTTTTTTTTTTTTTACCACTGATGAAATATCAGCTTTCAAAAAAGAAAAAAAAAATGAAGGTGGATATTGAAAATAACTCTCTCTATAGGCTGGCTGTTCTGTCAGTCTACCTCTAATACATGTGACACGTACTGCATAGGTGTCGAGGTTTACTTCCATGAGAGGTGTTTTTGTGTGTTCATGGTTTTGGCAGCACTGGGATGTTCACAAGGAAGTCCTGCGGTGTGCGCTTATGTATGTCTGTGCACATGTTTGCATGCCAGCATATCTGTACGTGGAAGATTGTGTGATTTTGTTCATGTGTGTGTGAACTTGGCATCGCCACAGTGTTCCTGCAGAGCTCACATGGTGTTTCATTACGTGTGTGTATGTGCGTGTGCTTGTGAACTTGGCATTATGATACTGCCAGAGCTCCCATGCTGTCTCCCATTATGCTCTGATCCTGTCCCATGGCGCACTGCAGCCATCAAGGTTTCAGTGCTTGTAGGGAGACAGCTGGGAATTATTGGAACAAAATTGGCCAATTTGATTGGCTGAGCTACCTTAACCAATGCAAAACGACCGGCTGAGCAGGTTTTATGGGCTGAATTTGATGCTACTTATGTATCAGCAAGAAAGGAAGATAGAAAGAGTGTGAAGGGGAAAAGATGAATGGATGAGGAAGGGAGAGATCTCTCTGGGTGGTTTGTACCAGCTTTGATCACTCCACTAGGACTTGACAAGCTGACTGACTACCCCACACACACACACACACACACACACACACACACACACACGCACACACACGCACACACACACAGACACAGAGAACACACACAGCAAGATATTTCTGTGGTCAAACAATGCTGCATTCTGTCTGCGTGAGTATGCGAGCGTACTAATGCATGCATGCGTGTGTGTGTGTGTGTGTGTGTGTGTGCTTGGACAGGCGTTCACCAAGTGTGTGTGAAAGGAAGTCTTTGACTGTGTCTGGGGTTGTTTTGTATAGAAGACCCTCCTGCTGCTAGCAGCAGCCTAGTGATGGCAGATTTCCCTCACCCTTTCTGCCTTCTCTCTTATTTTTTATCCATGCTTACTCATCCGTAGATTTCATAGACTCTTACTTTTAAGTGTGACCAGTGATGAGACATTTTTCCACCCACCTTTTCTCTGTCTTTATCCTTTTCAGTCAGCGTCCTCTGTTAGCTGCTGAATGGATTTTACTGACCCTCTTTTTTCCGTCTTGCCTGTGGCCTTGTATTTTCCTCCATTCACTCAGTGCATTTTCTGCTTTAGGTTGAATCGTTTCTGTCCACCTACAGCTCTGTGCATTTTGTCTACGGTTTACTTGAACACGGCAATTACGGCTCGGCCTTTTCTAAGAATCAAGGGCCCGAATGTAGGATGTTTGTCTAACGGCAGAAAACTTTGCGGGCTTGTTTTTCTCTCTGGAAAGCGAAGACGAGATCCAGTTTTTCGAGGTGAAAGTGTGGTTTTCAAAAGGCTGTGTCGACAAACTGCATCGCATTGCTTGCACCGTTTACTATCTTTCAGTCTCTGCAGGGGAAAACCCAGAGATGGAACATAAGAACGTGTCCCTGTGTGTCTGTGCATGTTTACTGGAGAGACAAACTGAAGCGGAGAAAAAAGAAAGGAGAGGATAAAGAGTCGGCAGAAGCTAAATGCTCGGAAACTGATTCTCAGCGTCTCCTGCTGTTAGGGCTAATTCCTTCTAGAGTTTCATGTAAAGATCTGGAATTATGAATTTTTCATGGCTTGTGAAACCTAAGGCCTCATTTGGGGCTCTCATTTCCAGGCTTTTTGTTTTAGTTAGCTGTGTGTGTGTGTGTGTGTGTCTGGATGTGTGAGTGTATGTGTTCTGAGAGGACTCCGCTTGTTCCCGATCAATGGCCTACTATATAGTTCCCAGTGGTCCCATGCAGTTCCACACTGCAAGAAATGATTAGCTTAAAGGCTTTTTTTTTTTTTTTTTTAACGTAGTTTTTGTTAGATTGTCTTTGTTCCAGTATAATACAATATATACATTTGATTATAGTTCAATTAGTTTCTTTTCCGCCTTCACAGCAGCAAGTATATTCCCACAAACCTCCACAAGCAACACCGGATGGAAATGAAAGAAAACAATAACGATTATAGCAAACAGGCAATGTCCACTTCCAAAATAAGGCTGTAGATATAAGACTTCATTAGAGGCAGAATGACAACATCTTGATTAACATGGAATTTTTCATCGCTGATAAATATTATTCCATCGGTAAAGGTAACATGGGGTCCCATCTTTTAGTGGATATGTTTTTCCGAAGCCTGAGCAAGTATGTGATCTGCTCCATCTGGTAAATATCCCAAACTTTTTGAATCCATATATTAAAGGTAGGGTCTGAGATGTTTTCCTGGAGCATTTTTTTTTTTTTACTACATTGCTAAAATCTCCTTCACACCCAGATTTCAAACAAATAATTAAATGGTCTGACACCAAAATTAAAAGTTTTAGTCACCTGTGGGACCGACAGGACTGGAAAAGCAACATCCAATCATTTTGAGCGCCCACTTGAAATGATTGAACGCTGATATGTCTATCAAAATCAACTGCCATTTGTCCCCGCCCCCTGTGCTGTGCGTTCTGGAGTCTGGAGGTGTGGCTTCGGGGGGCTTTGTGTTTTTTTCAAAATGTAGCCTACTTGAGCTGTTTTACGAACATCTCAGACCCCACCTTTAATAACGCTTTTAAAACCACGGGGATCACCCATGATCCCGGCGCTTGTGTATTTTCAAATTACCGTAACTCCTCACTACTTCGTGCAATTTCAGTCATTCAAACTGCCCCTGAAAGCTGGACAGGAATTGTTTCATAAACGATCACTGCTAAAATAAAAACAAACAAACAAACACCTGGATACTGACAAATAGAACAGCCTGGAACATGGACTCAGAAAGCTCCAGAAACGTCAAACTGTCTGAGTTGTTGTAAAATAGTTTTTCAATCTCAGAAGCGTTCAATCTACACTTTTCAAGAATTTATAAAAAGAAAGTTGAAGAACATTCCATTCTGTTTTTGTCCTTTTCTTCTTATAACACACAGTTTCAGGTGTTTAATGACGTAAGAATGGTAAAAACTTGACAGATTTGGAAAGTTCTACTTCTTCTGGAGAAAAGGGTGTAAATTATTTACACATGGGACATTTTTTGACACAATTATTGACAAAAATAGACAAAAAAAAGACGGGGCGATTTAATACATTTATCTGTATGGTGCTAAAAGGGTTCCGCTTAAAGGCGTTTGAACACAATATCAGGAAGTTAAAATCAAAACGTGACTCCTCTTATTATTTATTTAGCATTTGTTAAAGAAGCCGTGCCACTTTGATTCCCACAATAGACAGCTGGGCTCAACGTCAGCTAGTGCCAACCCACAGATATCTGCACCCTCGTCCATCGTCTCAGTTCCTCTGTCTATCATTTGTCCCCATTTCTCATTCTTCCTGTCCTGTTTTCTGCTTTCTCTTTCCCATCTGCTACCTCTGACATTGAGTTTTGTCTCTCTCACTTTTGGCTGGCTTTTATTATTCTCCTCCCCTTGCTGCTGCTGCTGCTGTCTCACTACTCTATCTCTTTCTCTAGTTAGATTTACGCTGTTTAATTAGAGTGTAGCCTAAACAGTGGACATATTGTTGTGCCTCTGAATGGGGCCCACAAGCAGCGGGACATTATCTGTTTGTGTGTGTGTGTGTGTGTGTTTGGTCGCAGAAACATGGTGGAAACTCATCAGTCAGCCAAAAGGGTGGGAGGAAGTTCACATACACAGGTACTGGATCAACACAGATGGATGGAAGAGAAAAAGGGTGAGAGCGGAGGAGGGCGACAAGTTGAGGGATAGAGCACACCCTGCCCGTGCCGTGCCAGCTGCTCTCTATTGAAATCTCACCCTGTATCTCTTTGTTTTTAAGGCCTTGCTTCTATCCGCAACCGGCAGCTTAGGCTTTTCATGGTCCATATATTCTTTTTATTTGATACCGTAAAACCTCCAGTAAATAGCCCAGGCTGGTTTATTTGCTTCAAAAACAACGAGCAGCACACTGTGCTTATTGGAGACAAGCGATTACCCGAGACTTTTTTTTTTTTTTTTTCCTCGTATGGGAAGACAAGACGGGAACTTCTGCTTCTCCAACTTAATCCCCTGTCCCTTCCTGTGTCGGTTTTTTGACACTTTGTTTGGATTCCTGCCAAAGTACCAATCTGCTGCGTCTCCGTGTTTTTTTTTTTTTTGCTCGTGGCGCTCATATTAAAAAACAGGCTGCAGATTCGGATGCATGTAAAGCCCCCTATTTTTCTTCTTCTGACTGCGATAACGTTAGAAAAACCTTTTGAACCCAAGCGTCGCACAGATGTGACAGCTTCAAACGCGTACGTAAACGCACAAAGACTCCACATTAATACATACGTGTGATCTGTTTGACGGAACAAATCCTTAAGGGCAGACACACGACCAGCAGATGGGTGCTGGGTGCTTTTGGCTGAGCGGTGCGATTGCGTGTCGGAGTAAGAGAGTCTTATTTGTGTCACCATGAATATGTAATTAAGCTGCCATTGAGAAAAGACGTCGTGCCACAACAGGGGGTCCATGAGTCGGGGGGCACGGTCCTTTTTGTTTTCCCTGAAAGCTTGTTATTTGCATTGTCCTTTATATCAAGAGGGTGAGAGAAGAGGAGAAAACGACAACAATAACAACAAAAAAAGATGTTTATTATGAGCAGGAACACCGAAAAAACCGCAGTGACGTAAAATAAAGTTTGGAAAGAACACGATGGAATAGGGGGATTTCCTTTCTTTCTTTTCTCATGCAGAACCTGACATTCACGCTTCTTTTTTGATAGAAACAAAGGCGAATTGTAAAAGGCCTTTCAGCTCCTGGTTGAGTGTGGTGCGAGCGCTGGGGCGAGTGGGCAGCCCAAAGAGTTCGTCTTTCTCCTCTTCGTATCTTCGGCTTCTACACTTTCTCTTCTTTCGTCAGTCTTCTTCTCTGCTTTCATATCCTGTGATTTCTTCCCATTTTTCTTTTACTCCATCCATCCATCCATCCATCCATCCAACCCCTCCCTCCTTACCTCCATCACCCCCAACAGTAACCCCCCCTCTCTCTCTCACACACTCACTCGCTCGCTGTGCCAAAACTGTCTGGTAATCTACTGGTCCATCTGAAGGAATATGCAAAACCTGAAACCATAATTACTGTAATCACCACTGTAACTTTTTACCTCCTAGGCTTCATCTGCACTTTGCACGTGCGCACACACACGCACACACACAGAGCCGTGCCGTTTTCAAAGAGGACATTGTAAGTCTGTAGAATGCCGTGAAAAAACGGGTTTAGCATGTGTTGTAAAAGGGTTTTTGGTTGCCTGTTCTGTAGCTGTAGACATGATGTAATTTACTGTACTGCACCTTGTGTAGGATTTGGAAAAAACAAGAGTGCAACACACAGCCAAGCACAGACCAAAGGACAGACATGTTGGACAATTAAAGAAGAGGTAGAGCTGGCATATGTGACCAGAAGTGTTATTCTCATGAACATGTTCATACGAGCCGGCAGCCATAATCAGACAATAAAGGCTCAGTCATTGTTTCTGTCCAGTTCAACTGTCAAAAACCGCAAAAGCGTCTACTGCTATAAAAGGTTTCAGAAGTTTTAAAGCACTTATCCTGTAAATACATGGAAATAATTGATAGAAATAGGTGCTCTATAGAAGGGTCTCTCTATTCTATGTCACCGTCGACTCTATTCTATGTTTTAAGCTAAGTTTTAGACCTATATTTTATTTAATTTTTTAATTGTTGTATTACTAGCCTTAGTTTAAGTCGATTTGAACATATTCACTATTTATTAGTTATTTATTGTGATGGCTAATACGGGTCCTCAATATCTAGTTTCGTTCTTTCTCTGATTGACAATAAACTTCCTTGAATCCTCAACTGTTTTTGAATAACCCCCCCCCCCCCTTTTTTTTTTTTTTGTGATCACATTTTTATTTTTATTTTCATTGAACAAATCAAACCAAAGAGGTATTCACGTTATCCCAGAGCAAAGACGTCAACGATAAGTCCGAGGCACAAGATGACGTCATGGGATGCCAAAGAACACAGCGATCATGTCATGATAAAAAGAAAAATAAGGTTAATAAAACATAAAAAATAAAAGTGCATAAGAATACACATAACGTACACAAAACCTACAGACACACAAACATATACAGACAAAACAAAAGGGATTTGACATCTAAAGGCACTAAGGGGAAACAAACACCCCTTTTTAAACGCCCCTAGTCAGCATGAGCCTTCTGCCCCCACCCACCCTGAAAAAGGGGTGGGGTGTCCCGGGTGCCATACCTTATTGCAAAGGGGTGGGGAGGATTGCCATTGATATACCATGCTGCTTGATATTGATACTTATACAGATTAAGCCGCCAACCCCCCAAATTCAGTCTTGGCACCCTCCTTCCATCTTTCTCATTCCAAACGCCCCCCAACGGTGTCCCAACCCCCCCGCTGAGAAACACTGTTCTATACTGACTTTGGTGTCATTATCTGCAACATTCATTCCCCATTAAAACTCATGTAGTTGGACAGATGACAGTGGATGTAGACACTAGTAAAAGACGTAACAAGGCAAGAACTGACATACCGGAGTGTTAGGAACAGAGCTGTGTAAAGTACTGCAGTAGAGGAGTGGAGTACAAGTACAAGTACTAGATCCAAAAACTGACGAGAGTAAAAGCTGAAGTGTTCTTCAAACATCATACTTATGAAAGTACTAAAGTGTTTACATTTTTTTGTACTTAAGTATTGCAAGTAGAAGTATGTAAAAAAAAAAAAAAAAAAAAAAAGAAAAAAGAATACTCAAGTACTGAAAGGAAAAGTCAAATTTAAAGTACTGTGTAACTAAAAGAAAGCAGTCACAAGTTTCAGTATCTTTCTATATTTAATATTAA
>JAQQZY010000029.1:27954202-27969687 GCA_030068375.1 Ostorhinchus rueppellii
AGATAGATAGATAGATAGATAGATAGATAGATAGATAGATAGATAGATAGATAGATAGATAGATAGATAGATTTTGCTCTTGATCGGCATGAGTGCCTTTGACCCTTTTATATGATCTGTAAGTGGATGAAATCTCTTGCCTTGAAGTCACTTGGAGAGCAGCGGATAAAGGGCTGTGATCAGAGCTCAGTGATCAGAGCAACAGGAAACACAGTGAGTCAGTGCAATGCCAGCAGGACCAAGGCCAGGGAAAAGGATAAAGGCTGCTGCTCAATTCCTCTGAGCCTGTGGGTAACAAAGCAAATACAAGAACACGAGCAGATGAAGAAACGGTCTGCACGTCATACATACGTATTGTCATGTCTTAAAAAGGAATGACCTGAACAGGGTTACATACTTCTGTCTTAGAGGACCAGATGTTCTGATCTATTTGTGGGCATATTTATGTATGCAAACGTCCTAAAAGACCTAAAGTGGATAGAAAAGAGAACGTTTGCAGCAAGATTGAATTTGTGGAAATCAAAAGCATAGACTTTGGCAAGAATCAGATTAACATAAGGAACTAATGTGTGAATTGGATGTTCCGTTTATGGAGAAAACTCCTCAGCATCTAGACAATAGTGGTGGTGATGGAGCTGGATGAAGAGGTAAACATCTAAAGCGCTGATTGTAGAGGGTCAGACTGAAGAGCTGAGATGGTGAAAAGGCAGTGGAAGGTGCTTGTGATGTAAATTTGACAAAATTGGATGTTATGATAGCTGATCAGGTCCATTCATAAACCAATTATAATCATACGCTATTTCTCATGAAGATATGTTTAACCACCAGGTCACAGACGCTCAACATTGTGACTGGATTCAGCTTTGATCCATATTTAAAGTGATATTTTGTTGAATTTCAGCCAAAAGTTAAACACAGAAAGTAGATGTTTTCAAGGCAAATACATGAATTTCACCTCTGGACTTACAGTAACTCCAAGTTTAGGGTGAGGGTTTCAAGAAAAAAGTAGAGGTCAAAAGGTTAAATATGTTTAAAGCTAGCATGAGGGTACAATGAATTAATAAAATAGAGGAAAATGTGATTGAACTTTGGCAAAGGAAGTGAACAAAAACAAACAAAACATCCAATCCATCTCTATTTATAAAGCATTTTAACCCTTTCATGCATGAATTATAAGAGTCTTAATCTAGATTTTTTTTTTCCTGAGTGTTTTTATTCTTCTTTAGGTATGAAAAAACCCAAAAAACAATGTGATTGAAATTTTTCTTATGAACCTATTTTCAAAGAGTTGTACTAATGTCCACTCAGCTGGACACTAGAGTTGGGCAATATTGATGAAAACTTGCATTGCAACGGTATTTTTTTTTTTTTATTCATTTATTTTTTGTGGTATATATTGCAATATTTTGAACAAGTTGTGAGCAGTGATGGAAATAATGGCGTTAAAATAAACGCTGTTACTTATGGCGTTACTTTTTTCAGTAATGGGTAATCTAACTAATTACTTTATCTATCGTTGTAATGCTGTTTCTGTCTCCAACACACCACTACTGCGCGTTACTGAAGCTACTCATTCCAGCTGTCATCCGACTTGGCTCACACAGCACAGGAGCTGCATGTGTTTTTTTTTTTCCTTTTGGTAAGGGGGAGGGGAGGGGCGAGTGAACAGCCTGAAATGATGATTGGCTAAGGTAGAGCAAGATTTCATGTTAAATCAACCAGAGACATCAGGTGAGCAGGTGTTTATACACAAACCCAGCACATAGCAGCAGCACACACACTGGGCTGTGTTGCTGTGTTTTCACTTCATAGCATCGGCTTGACTCAAGCCGACTCGGCCGCTTATCCACAACGTGAAACCAGGTCAGCTCGGGGCGAGTCGGTATCCCAATGCAGTGCATTTATTTCCTGTCGCCTGCTCAGAGAGTTGCTGAAAACTCGCTCGTTGTGTGTTGTCTCATCTGAATTTTTACATCGGCCTAAGACTGAATGTCCAAGACCGATCATGTTGGAGTTTAGTTCTGTCATCATGTGGATTCATGTACCGCTGCATTTACTGTCTACTTCCATATCTGTGTTTTGTGTCACAGAGGAAACTGACCAATCAGTGTCTGCAGTGTTTATGTCACATTTTGGTTTTGGTTCTAACATTTTGGAACCTCGGCGGAGGGGGCTCTAAAAATCCAAATTCTTAGACATTTTTAAACTAAAAAAAAAAAAAAGGAGCGCAATAGTTACTTTCTCTGGTAACCAGTTACTTTTCTACTGGAGTAACTCAGTTACTAACTCAGTTACTTTTTGGGAGAAGTAACTAGTAACACTAGTTACTTTTTCAAGGTAATGTGCCCAACACTGGTTGTGAGTGACTCAAAAATGCATTCACTATGACTTCTCAAGCTATATTTTGCCACAACAGGCCACAGATTTACACTACTCCATTGAAAACAACAACTGCAGTGAACAGTTGAATTGAAAATAGAAGTCATTTTTTGCAACTTAACTCTCATATCTATTCCTTGGTCATGTTCCATGACCAGGCTATTCCACTAATACTAAACTGACTGGCTTCACTTTGACCCGCTGCTTCAAGTGAAGAAAGCTCAACTGCCTTTACATGACTATCAAGTTTAAAGTCAGGGTCCATTCTAGCTCCTAGATTTTTGATGACTGGCTTGTCATACTGAGGCAAAAAACTCAGATCTATTGTGGAGAATCCAGTTGTACCACCAAAAACCATAACCTCAGTCTTATCTTCATTAAAATGTAAAAAAAAAAAATAAAAATCTAATGTAAATCGTCACCCTCTTCAAATCATTGCCTAAATCATTTTGGCATGTTCAAAAATTTGCCCAAGTCATTTGATTCTTTCATGTTCCATGTTTGACTGACCTTGTTGTTTGAATCAAAACAATAATCACAACAGATGCCCACTGATATACAAATTGTTAGTAAATATCATATATTCAACAAGTGGTTTGGTTTTTTGTTTTTCTTGAAAAATCTGAAAAAAATTACTTTGGCGATTATTTTAACAAGACGTCGAAATGTAAATGAACATCACAAATTAAAAAGAGGAAAGTGGGATTGCAGTGACAAAAGCTGGATGTTGCCTTTTTGTTTGATTTAGCATCAATTGGTGGAACTATCATATCATTATGCGACTCACATTTGCATAATAGGGGTGGTATTAATGAATGTTAGCCATAATATATTTGGTTAGATAATAGAATACCCTACTGAGTGTGTTTGGTCATTAATATTTTCTGTGTGTGTGAATCGAAAAACAGAGATGAGTGACTGCAGCTGCCAACAACTAACTAGCTACAGAATGTCCAGTCATTACTGTCGAGATGCAGAAAAATGTAGTGGACTCAGTCATTAGGTTTGTCATTAGCTTCATTTAATGGCTCTCTTGCTTGACAGATGCATTAGGGATGATTGAATCTCCATGCACTTAAAACACACATTTCTACTGGATCATGTGTGTATATTCGACTTCCTGATGGAGATACAAAAGGTGGTGGAGGTTAAGCATCGTGGAGCCCGTGCACATGCATACTAATACTCAGGGGATCATGTAAACAGTACAATCTGATATACTTCACTCTGATTAAGGGAAATCGGATTAACACATCTGGATTTCTTCCCAATACACCAATGTCTTCATGCATGTATACAGGTTCATCTGATTTATGTATTTCTTTCACGCCTGCGCATACACAAAACAAATCAAACGTAGGCGGAAGACAATAATAGGAAGTTAGAATAGAATAGAACATCCACAAATGACCAGAACCACCAACTGAACTAAACTGTTCATCCACTAATCCTATCAATGCATGTAAATAATTGGTTTAAAATACAGTTTTTCATAATGTTTTGATCATGAGATATGACCTATTTGGATGTTTAGAGGCTCCGTAGTTACCATGGAAACAGCATCATCTTCTACAACAATGATTCACCAGTAAAACCCATGGAGTTGGATCAATGACAGTGGATGGACACACTTGGTTTATCTTCATTTAATGATAAATTTTGCTGGAAAAGGCAGTTTTTCTTCAGCTTTCTCAGTTTCGATATAATAACCTTTGAATTTCCTCTGAGCTTTTATAAACATCTACGTGGTCTGTGAACTAAACATTGGAAAACATGCAATTTAAAATGCAAATGCAAAAAAAAAATTGGATAATATTATATTAAATGGTGATAAATCACTTAACAAAGGTTAAATGGAGAGAAAAAATAATTTGGGAAGTGCCACAAAAGTAGCCCTGGGTCTTTATGGGTTAATAGACAGTTTCAAGAAAGTTGCATTTTGTGGCAAAGCTGTTCCAGCATCAGACTGAAAATACATAAATAGAAACACCGTCTGGTCGCAGTCACTTAGGATGTCTCTGCAGCTTCAACATAACCAGACTCCAGTGATTTCCACTCCTTTTAATACCTTTTCACCTCGTTTTCGAAGATTAAGTCTAAATGTGTGAAGGCGGCGGTCCAGTCATCTATTTAACACAAAATCAAATGTTTCTCTGCTGTCTTTGCCACAAACTGCAACTTCCTTGGCCTCTACAATTAGCTTTTAACTAAAAAACACCATATCTGTAACTGGTGGCATACATTTAGTCATGCTGATGATGGTCCAATTGGGACCCAGTGGAAGGAGTGGGACTATGGGTTCTGTAAAGGTTTCTTGGTTCAGGAAACAACCATGAACTTTAGGTCACTCTGTTTTTAAAAATGTCAAACTTCCTTTATTGTCTGTCATGATGTGGCCAAGTTAGACCTATGAAAACAACTATTGTTCAGTGTATTCTTGCATCAAGCCTCCAGCCATGAACACATACTGTTTATTCCTAAACCAAGGATCCCCTCAAACAAAACAACTTTTTTGAGCCCAAGAGATGCTTCTCTTCCAACAACCTGTGTGGAAGGTTTCTGGTTATTTCCATTTAATGCAAAATGGGTTATTTATTATTTTGGATAGTTTTCTAATGTTGCCTAGCCTAGAAATCTCCACCACATAGCGGCAGAAAATATTCTTGTGTTTGTGGTCTAGCATCACACAGTAGGAGCCCATCAGTGGTTCGACACAAAGTATGTCGGACCAATCAAAACGCTCTGTCTGTGTAGTGAGTCTTTGGGGCGGGCTTTGCATGATGATGACAGGGCTGTGTGAGGGCGAGATAGCAGAACAACCATAGAGAGCAACAGAGATGGATGTGGCTAACGAACTGCGCTCGTTTGAATCGGCTTTTGTCGTAGATTTTGTTAGAGTTAGACTTGGGCTTTTCTTTGGAAGTTGAGCAGAAAGAAACACTCAAGTCATTCACTTTAAAGAAGGATGGATTTGTTGTTTCGCCGCTATGGTAAAAGTCTAATATACCAGCTGGCTTCGCTTGTAACTCTGAATATGTCACACTGTCGGTTGCCCTGATTGGTCGCAGAACTGGCCTATTACGTGCAGGAACAGTTTGAACGACAGCGGTTGAATCCACCCACAGGCTTCAGCTCTGTCAATGGTCCGATTCCAGACTATACAGTTCGTGTATAGTCTGGCCTGCCAGGCTAAATGTTGCCTGTTTCTGGACTAAAGTTCATGAGATTGTTTTTTAATCTTCTGAAAACACCTTAAAAATGTCATGTTTTGATAGATTTAAACCAAACTGGGGATTTGAATGACAGATCCCAGATTTCTGTACATTTCCAATTGTCAGAACACTGCGCCTGTGTTTGTGCATCATTGTTTAAGAATCTCTACCCTAGGCTTGCATTTCTGTGGCTTTTGAGGAACATACTGCAGTGGACCACATCATGCATACATTTACCAACTAAATGGTTGCAACTGTACCAGCTGCACTCAATTACAATACTGTTGCCTACTTGTTGAAATATGCCCCGTAGTATGTCCTGAATGGCATGTAGCCATCTGTTAGTAGTATATTTTGTATTTGTGCCAATGACATCATCTGTATGGAGTTACTTTTCCTGTGAGCAGATGAATGAGGGAGAGACTTATGTCATAGTGTCACAGCAGGGTTACCTCACCACATCAGTGGAACATGGACCAAGAGTCTGTGAGCTTCTCTTCGCTCTTATATCTCTGTTTTGCTTTTACACTGTCTTGCATCTGTTTCTTTTTCATTCCTTCTCATCTTTTGTCACTTTGGTCCGAAGTTCTTTCCTCCTTTCCTTTCCTTCTTTCCTTCCTGGGGGAAGGGGAGACTTAAACTTTGAACAGAAGACAAAGGGAGGGAAACTTTGCAGAAACATTTGAAGTTTTTCCCCCTTCTCAGTTCTGAGAAATGTCATCTACACCCAAGGAACAGTTTCAAAAGAAGCAGAAAGTAGCTGACTAAAGCCAGACAATGCCCAGGGCTCCCTCTAGCTCCTCCAAATCCTTGTATTGTTGCTGTGGTTATTTGTGTAGCTTCTTCCTCTCGGCCCCTCCAGGGTTTTGGTTTATCTCCGCTCAATGCTGAGGTCTTGTCAGAAAACGAGGACAGGGCTGCCGTTTTGGCCTCAGGTCAACTTACGACTCGCAAAAGTTTATTTTTAGTTTGAAAATGAACTGAAAGCTGAAGCTAATGACAAACATGTCAGTTAGCCCTGAGAGTCACGTTTCATTTTCTGACATTCTTGTAGCATATGATGATTTTTTTTCCCCCTTTGTTTTCGTTTAGTTGTGAGTGTACCCGCAAGAACATATTTTCCACATTTTAAATTTATCGACGATGATCGCTGTGAAAGTTGGCTTTAATCAAATGTGGCCCCAACTTTTCATACTGAATATAAATCCTTCCTTTGTTTTTACCAAAGGGAGAGTTAATACATACGTGGTTTTTAATGTCGTGTGATCAGCATTTAAGATTTTGAGAGGGAATGTCGTCACTTCTCGTGTAATCCACACCTGTACGGCAGAATTCAAGGGAAACCATCAGTCCTCACCTTCCCAGAATAGTTTCCTCCACCCTGTGCTGTTGTAGAGTTTAGTCCTTAAGTCCCTTAAGCTTTTAGTTCCATCACTTTTGGTCTTTAGAGCAGAGACGAGTAGCTGTGTCTGATGAATTATTTACAGAACACAGAGTTAAGATAACAAAATACTTCAGACTTTCAGACAGGTTGGTGCCTCGGGGTTATGCAGCCTTTGTAGTGACCGGGGCATTACAGGGGGTAGAGGATTTTGACATGCTATGAAAAGTTGTGTCTTTAAAGGGATTCACAAATAAAACAAAACAGACAGTGTTTTTTTTTTTTTGTTTTTTTTTTTACACTACAATTTGTGCACAGCTCGGTAGGGGGTTTACAATTTAATAGCAAAAAAAATGAACAAAAAAAAAAAAAAAAAGCACTATGCACTTGACAGGTTTCTGCTGCTTCCCAGATAGAAGTCAATAGAAGAGCACCCTTCGTAACCTTGATGTTTTAACTTTTCAAATGTGATTTTTTTGTGCGTTGAGTGTCTCTTAATTTCTTTCACTACCTTTATATTTTGTCGGCTTCAGAAAAAAGACTTCTTTTCAAATAAACAGAACCCACTAACTGCACAAATGTCATGATAGGTAATTAAATTCTATGTGATTTTCAGAAGTGAACATTTGAAGCATTCTACTAATCTTTAGTACCTTTGACTCAGAGCTGAAATAAAATCTTTTTTTGCCCAATGTTATGGACAGCTTATGATTTTAATAAATGGTTTTCTGACACAAAATCTGGAGACAAAAAGGGAATTGAGAAATACTCCTTCCCTAAAACTGTCTCTCATTTACAGTACTGTCCAAAAGCCAAGGTTGAAATGAGCAGACGTATTTATTTCTCATTCTATTTTCTTCTTATACAACAAGAAAAGACTGGGAATATGTGTAAAGCCTTAAACAATGCATATAAAACTGAACTCAGTGGGTTCTAAAGGTTATATTCAAGTACTCAGTGTGACCTCTGACCCCATGACAAGAAGCAGCGCAAACGTTTCGAACCATCTGACATGTGTTGAAAGAAACCTGCTATAAAACATGAGAAAATGAATGCAATAAATGTCACGTTGGAAGAAAATAGTTAAACGGTCACACTAAACATGACCTCTTTGGGCTATAGAAGCTGTTTTTTTGTTCTTTCTGAAACTTTTGTTTATAATGCTGTACATACTTTCCATATATCCTGATTGTATCTTAATGCAGAGACGGAAAAATGCAGGTTTGGTCGTTATACTTTACTAAAAAACAAATCTAATGTTGGCTTGGGACTTTTGCACAATACTGTACAACTGAAGAAGCACATTCACTATTAATACATTACAAGAATCAGATATTTTTACGTACATTTTTGCAGATTGAATATGGAATAATAGAGGCAGAATCTTTTTTCTTGTGATTTAAGCATTTGTCAGAGCAAAATCTAAATTTATTAACTGAATTAATTAGATATATTGCTCAGCTCTAATAGGAGCTTATGTAATCACCCCTGTCTGTTAATTTCTTCATCGGTTTCCTGCAATGATTATGATGAAATTTGGTGGAAATGTCCAGCTTAGTCCAAAACCAAACCCTTTAAGATGTTGAACATATTGTTGTATTCTGCAATAGGTTTGAATTTGATTGGATGACGGAACCATGGGGCTCTGGTGGAGGTATGCACATATGCATAAACACCTCTAGTTTTAGTATCGGCACACTTAATAGCTCCTTTTACACAGCTCTTCTGTTATGGGAATATTTCACCTTGATTCCAGAACAACGTCTCTGTGAACAAAATGGTGGATCACTTGGTCCCACCGTTATTGCGGTTCTTAAAGCAAATAGAATCAAATCAAATTTTATTTATAAAGCACCAAGTCATAACAAAAGTTACCTCATGACACTTTACATATGGAGCCGGTGGAAACCAGACTCTGAAGCCAATTTGCAGAAACTCACCAGAATCCTCCAGGAGCAAAGACTTGTACCTGGTGACAGTGGAAGGAAAAACTTCCTTTAAACAGGTAGAAACCTGGAGCAGACTCCGACTCCTGGAGGATGGACGTCTGACAGGAGCAGTTGGGGTAAAAGAGAGAGGGTAAAGGAGGAGAAGAGCGTAAAGGAGAGATAGAGAAAGACTGGGGGAGGAGGGAAAAAGTAGGGAGAGACACATGGATGCAATTGATGCACATTTAACTGACATAAAACTGTCCGAAGTAGATCAGCTGGTGTTCAGGGTTCTCCCCAGAAATGTATAGTATCCTAGCAGCCCCCCCCCCCCATCCTTTACATCATATCCAATTAAAGGGAAGAAAGTCTCGTGCTAAAACCTCACAGATTTTTTTAGGAATTCGGCAAAATTAACAGGGAAAAATAAAAAATAAAAAAAAATCAAACGCCCTAAATTTGAAAATGAGTATAGTGGTGCAGTGCCGTTGTTCTATCATCTGGGGAGAACACTGGGAACTATATGATCATCTGGGGAGAACACTGGGAACTATATGAGAAGCATCATTACAACTATATGGATAAGTGAGTGATGATGATGATGATGATGATGATGATGATGGCAGGAGAGGGGCAGGACCACAGCAGCAGGTCCAGAGTTAATAATCCATGTAAAACCTGTAATGATCCTGGGAAAACCTATGAGTCACCTATGATAAAGCACAGAGACTCTGGGGAAGAAGTCGAGTGAGTAGCACGTATTCACTGGAGCATTAAAAAAAGAGAAAATTAGGAGAGAAAAGGTCAGAGAAGAGGAGCAGCAGAGGAGAGGAGGTTCTGTAACACCTCTGGAGGTAGTAACAGAGCCCTGATAAAGGTGGAATCAGGATTCCGGAATACTATGTAAAAGGAACCCCTCTCGTTCTGCGATAAAGGTGTGGTTTTGATGAAGTATTTTATGTGACGGGGATTTTAAAATAAGCGCAGGTCGTGGACAGTAAACAAATGTGTCAACACGACCAGAGAGATGGTGAACTGGGCAGATGCTAAGATTTGCGAGCTGTTGTCACTTTGGGCAGATGACTCTATCCATGCTAGCATTTGTAGACTCTGGAGAGGTTAGCAACACCGCTATGCTCGGAGTATTACCGACGTCCAAGTTATACATCACACTATGCGCTGTACTGCATCACCACCCCTTTTATTCCAGAACGCAGGTTCGCTGTGTAAGAGTCCAACCTGTCTCTCCTCTGGAATAGTAGTTATTTTTACTAATTCTGGCATATGTACTTGTGTGTATTTTTTTTTTATACAGCAATGTTCATAAATATGCATGGTGCCTATCAAATAAACTAGAAAATAAAAAATAAATAAATAAAATAAATAGCTTCATGCTGTCTTCCACTTACAGCTATTGATTATTTATCAGACAGAGGTAGCTTGACTAGTTTCAGCCACTTCGTCAAAACCGTCACATGATGTTACAGTGACGCGTCTTATAGGCTGCTCAGGTGGGATGTTCGGACAGCAGGGAGGGTTTACGCCCTGACATCTTCCCCAGAACTACATCCCAGGTGTGCGACAAAGTGTATGTGCCGTCATCCCCGATCATTGTTCTTGGCATGTGTTTCCCTATCTCGATAGCCTCCCTGATCCAGCGGTGGTACTTGTTGTTTTGTCTTGGTTGTGGAAATCCATCAATGGTGGAAAAAAGGTGGGATCACCGTGTCACCTTTTTTTTCAGGATCTCTGTGTAAGCGTAGCTATAGATTTCAGTGTTTACGTTATGACTTCATGCAAGCTAAACTAGACAGCAGACTCCTGCACGCTTCTAACTTTAACAAACCGCCACCGCCCGTACCCGTCATATTTAAACCCGCATCCGACCAGTTTTCTGACAGTTAAAATAAAATTCTGCACCCGAACTGACCTGCTATGAATAAACCCGATATCCGACCCGAAGCACAATGAAAATCAGATATTTTTTAAAAATAAATAAATAATTAAATACAAACGTTTATTGCTCTGACAATGGAACCACAGTGATGTGTGCAGCTGCAGTTGAAGGCGGAGCCAGATGAAAATGTTGTTTAACACAAACTTTGTTGTCACATGATGTTTTGTAACCTAACTCTCCTGCGTTTTATACCCGACCCGAACCCGTATCCGATCTGACACAGCACAAAATATTTCACCCGTTTCATTCAAATTTGCGGTTCACCCGGTGGGACCCGAACCCGTGCAGGACTCTGCTAGACAGTATCTCCATTTCTAGTACGGAACAGAAGTGTAGTCCCAGCGGCTTAGGTGATGACTGAAGCAGAAATGTTCTTAACACAGGGGCTGAAGTATCGCCACAAGAGGATGTCTGAGTTTTAATAACCTCTGATCTATACGAAGGCTAATGAAAGACAAAGGAAGCACTTAAAAAAGACGAAAGTTCAAGTGCCGTCTCAACTTTAAAGTGCTATTTCGGGTTACGATTCCTCTACCTCCTCCGCAGTCGATACTCTAAATAAGACCCTCTAATATGTGGAAACAAAATGGATCGTGCGCAGGTTTTGTAGACCGAGTGTTGTAACCAATTTGTCTGTAGAAAATCAATCAAGGCATTTACTGTTTCCCCAATGTCGTACATAGAAACGCACACACATGCACAAACACACACACAGATGTCTCGGAGGTCCGCTTAAGTGGACATTTAATCATGAAGGACCTTTTTCTGCTGGCTGCTCCGTTCACTGGGTCACACACACACACACACACACACACACACACATACATATTTTTCCTCGCTGTTACAGACACACACACTGTGTCGTGTGGCAAACTATTGATTCTCAGTGTTGTTCCTGAGCTGTTGGTTAAACAAGACAGTAATAATGGAGCAACATTGTTTAGTCTGCTTATTGAACTGTGACTGGGCGACATTGATTGTTGTCTTCTACTTTGGGAATGTGTCTGCGTCGGTGTGCATGTACAGTATGTCACTGTGTCTGTGGGTGTCTGCTGTGATGTGTGCGGCTGCAGGCGTTTCGGTGTGAATTTCTAACCAGCCTTGAGAAAGAAGTTGCCCAAATGTTGCAAACCAAGAAGCACGTCTCGGCTAAAGGTTCTTCTTCTTAATTTACTTTCTTCCTCGGTAGTTTAGAGGGGGAGGCTCAGTCAGAGGCGCAGAAAATATGGAGAGAGGAAAGAGAATTAAGGGCTACCGAAGGGTAGATAGTCTCGAAGGCGTTTGACACCTTTAACTAGAGGCGGAAAACGACAGGAGAGACGAAGGAGGGGAGGGAAAATTAGAATGAAGCTTGGTAAAAAGAGAGGGAGACAGGGGGGGAAAGTGGGAAAACACAGAGGAGAACAGGGTGGTGTTTCCTGTTGCATTTTAAGGCAGTTCTTCCCAAGCTTTTTTGGCTCGTGACCCCATTTTAACTCATTTCTTGTGACCCCAGACATTAAAACAGAGACATTTTTTTTGTTTTTTTTGCTATAATTAACCCTTTCATGTATAGTGGTCACTACACTGGACAGTTATTCTACAGATGTTCTCTTGTATATTCATGGGTTTTAATGTTTTAGGTCCATATCAGCCAAACTTATGCATCATCTGATACACTGACATTCATATTATTACTGTAACTTTGCTATTCTTGTTGAACCTGATCTGTAGTGACATGTTTGAATGTAAATCAATTGCTTTTTATTATTATTAGACTATAATTAACATTTTTTTTAAAACAAAAAAGTTTTTTTTTTGCATATAATCTCCTTAAAGTGTGTAACAGGGGTGTCAGACTCGCATTAGTCCGGGGGCTGAAGTGGGCCAGACCAGTAAAATGTATTCATTCATTCATTTTCTGGACCTGTTTTATCCTCACTTGCATCATGAGGACACCAGGAAAATACTAGACATAATCACCTTTACATAATTATCCAAATTTTTCACTTTGTTTTAATGTGAAAATATGAATAACCTGAACTACCATGTACAATCTGACATTTCTGAAGAAAAATAAGTAAAGTTTCAACAACATTATGTCTCAGCTTATTATTACCTCCATGTACAGATCACCATGAATTGATGATTTTGTTAAAATTTGACTTTTTTTCCTTAACATTGTTCAAGTTGTTCATAATTATTCAGGATATCCGCATTTTATTGTGACAATAGTTTCTAAATGTAAATATTTTTATAATGCAATTTGACACTCTTCACAAATTCCAATATCTAACGTCTTCAGCGCCATTTTTAAAATTTTGTAAATTCAGGCCGGGCCGGGTTGGAACCTTTGGCAGGCCGGTTTTGGCCCCCGGGCCGTATGTTTGACGACCCTGGTGTGTAATAACTAGTATTAGACTACGCTAAACTGTGACAAAACATCAGATTAGCAATATTTAGAAAGTTATTTAATAGTTTTCACACATTTGATCACTAAATACAAGTTTATTTGCTTCAAAAATTAAATGCATGATGTCCAACTGAGTGGACAGTTTGGCACATCCTTGAAAAATATCTTCATAAAAAATACAATCATGCTTTTTTATGTCTAAAGAGGAATGAAAAAAAAAGAAAATGGAAAAAAAAAATCTTGATTAAGGTTGTCATAATTTATGCATGGAAGGATTCATTTATTTTTGATCATGTAATAGTATGCTATACCTTTGTTGCAAATAAATGTTAATTTTAGACACATTTAGTCTATATTATGTATATTATTATGGACGGAAGCAGAAAAGCCAGGTTCAGATTACCGCATAGTGATCATTAGATTTTCCTTGGTCAGGATACACTGTAAAAAGTAAAACATTGAATCCGCTTAAACGTTTTTCTTCAATAGGTCACACATGAAAAAAATTGCTGAGTGAACCAAATTAAATTACATTCAATATGATTTAATTTGGTTCTCTCAACAATTTTTTTTTTTTTTACGTGTGACCTAAGTTGATTCAATGTTTTACTTTTTACAGTGTACAGTCAGTCCAGCTTGTATTCTGTGTCTTTCTTACCTTTGTTGGTATGTGATTATTATTGTTGTATTATATATTCTGCAGACTATCATTTAGATAGTTACTACGTGTAATATGCATCAGTTTTCCTACTTTGTTTTTTATTTTTTATTTTTTACATTATTAAGACTCTAAACAGATGTAAGTATATCATTAAGGAAGGAAAACTAATGTACTAATGTATAAATATGAGATGGATTCAATACGTTTTTTTCTTCTCCTTCGTTTTTGAGCAGTACAGATTGAATTTTTTTTTATTACTAGAGTTCCATGCAAATTGTTATTTTCTTGATTAATACATTTGCTCTAATATTAGGTCCTCGTACACAAAAGACAGTCAAATTTTTTCTTCTCAAAACAAATAAATGAATGATTGACTCAAACTATGCATTATGAAAGAGCTGCAGGATCTTTTTTTTTTTTTCCAAATGTGTTTATTGTTTTTTCTTTAAAGAACACATCATCACAAGATTAATGAAAACAAAAACCAAACACACACTCTTGATGGTAAATTAAATGGAACAGAGGTTGAGTAGTTTGGCAATGTTACCTTTTTCAGTTCAAGGAATACTCATATATGAGCGTGAACGTGAACATCACTCAAGACCAAAAGAAATGAGCTGCAGCATCTGAAACCAACAACAGTGAACATTTGACAGATAAACAGTACCACAGCGCTTCAGTTTGTCATTTATGTATGTGATTGTCTCTGAACTCACCGTATAGTTTTTATTAGAAAGTTTTCATTTTTATCAATTAGTAGAAATTTCAGGCGACACTATTTGAATTCCAGGTGACCCCGAGGCTGAAAAACACTGTTTTAAAGCTTTAGTTAAAACAAAACAAACCAAAACATCAGCGTCATTCGTATGTTTTATGCTAATCTGCACATGCCACTTCAGTTTACGATGCAAGTCCTTTTTAATAGGGCCTAAACCAGGGATAAATTCTCTTAAAGTAACAAAAGTAGTTACTAGCAGTTTAGAAAGTTCAAGGTTTTCATTACTATGTTAAACACAAAAGCCTCTTAAACAATAATGAAAAATCTTGATAAGTGTACTTGAAGCGTATACTTATCATGTTATTAACTGTTGAGTGCCAGAGAATCCACGGCGCTCTGTGCGTTTGTGTTTATTGCGAGCTGTTTAGATATTACACAAGGTTATGCCTTCTAAAATTTCCATGCCTAAAGCCCTTCGAGCAGCCATGAATAATTCATAATGGTTTAATATTGAAATTGGTCATTTGTTCCCATGCCAAAGCTCTGTGAAAGGAGAATTACAGAATACTTTGGCAACCAATAATGAATCAAGATGTTTTGAATCGACACCGACAGCGTTTAATGTTAGGTATGTTTTATTATAATGAACAGAGGCTCAAAAGCACCTCAGACGTCTCAGCACTCGGTATATCTCCGGCTCTGTGGTTGAATTGGTCTCTCTGAGATTCACGGAGGGAGATGCTTGGTCTGCACTTTCTCCTCTATCATTAAAGCGCTTTTCTGGTAACACACACACACACACACACACACACACACACACACACACACACACACACACACACACACACACACACACA
>JAQQZY010000029.1:27975708-27992609 GCA_030068375.1 Ostorhinchus rueppellii
GTGTGTGTGTGTGTGTGTGTGTGTGTGTGTGTGTGTGTGTGTGTGTGTGTGTGTGTGTGTGTGTGTGTGCGCGCGTGGGAGGAAAGCGTGCATGGAAGGGTAGCTCTAGGAAACAGTAAAAGGGCAGTGAAGGGTGAAGGAGGATGGTTTGCGCAGAGGAGAGCAGCACTACATGACTGTCTGCTTCCCTAAATCTCACACCATTTCCCTAATTTATTCACTGTACCTGCTGCTTTTGTCTTAAGAAATAAAGTCAGTTCGTAGCATCGGGCTTAACTAAGAAACCTACTGTGGGACCGGAGTTCAGCGGATTTGGAGAAACATTCACAGACACATTTAAAAGTGTAATGTTCTCAAATAATTGCCGGTTGAGATGACAATTAGTGTGACTGAGCTGTAGAGTTTGCAGACAGTTGTACTCCGCTGCCTGGCTCTCAGTGGGAGGGGGGGCTATAAATCAGAAACCGGATCCTTGGACTGTAGTGCACACACACACACACACACACACACACACACACACACACACACACACACACACACACACACACACACACAACCTAAGCATCCATCAGCAGTGGCTGCTTTCTCACATGTTTTAATATTTTGCATGAACTGACCCACTTTGTATTAGACAAGTTCGTTAGGTCTCGTCTCATGTCACCATCATCATCCATCCTTAAGTTAAGGATGGATGGGTTCAGCTGTATGCACATCTATTTATTCTGCAAATATTTGATGAGTTCCAGCCTACCTGGGTATCAGCGCTGTTCCTGCCTGGGTGCCTGCCTAAGGCTAGTACAGCTTGTTCAGATACTGTTCACTTACTCCAGTCTGTTGGATACATTGGCTGCTGTTCTGTACAGTCAATCATTTTAAATGGGAAAATTTGATTTAAAAAAAAATCTTATCTTCTAAATATTAAGTTACATGACCACATTACCGGACATTTGCCACACAGTATCATGGACAGTATCATTCTGTGGCTGTGATTGGGTTGTGTGTTTGTCTGTACAAGTTTGTCTGGGACTGAACGTTGGATTTTGATTGTCCATAAAAATCTCTGCTCCAGCTTGAGCTTTAACGTCAGAAAAATAAAAATCACGACAAAATCTCAAAATAGGGAGGGAATAGAAATGAAAGGCTGACATTGGTGTTCAGTGTAGAGGAACATAACATATCAGTCAGACCAATACAGAAAAATGCAACGAGGAACTGCTTATTACACTCTACATTTTCAGTTGAAGGGGAAGGTATCGTAAAACTAGAAACCATTAGCAGCCATTAGGCTGGTGTCAGTCAGCAGCAGAATAACAACCCCACAGTTAGCAGGCAAATGGTCCACAGAAGTGAACCTGCCTGGGTGGAAAGGATTCAACTGTTAGTTGGCTCCACTGTAACGTCTGATATGAGCTTTTGTCTCTTACACAACGAAACACACAAACAATAATGGGTGTCAGCTGAATGTGTGTGTGTGTTTCTACACACATGCACTCCAGTATAGCACACTGTTGTTTCTGCCTTACATGAATTCCTCTTCTTCTTTTCTCACATTCGTTAAAGGAGTGATATTTGTTTAAATGGAATTATACATTTTCAGATATCTACATAAACTGTAAATGCTCTGCTTGGGTCTGAATTCATCTTCACATGTCCATCTTCAACCCTATTTCTGAGTAATGACACCAGAAAGGTCATTTTGATAGCTGGCCCTTTAAATGTAAATGTGCCACTTCATGCCCCGCCCCCTTCAGGTTCTTAGCTGTGCTGCTCTGTCCCATTCAACCAACAACCGATTATTTTAGGTAATGGGCTCAGAGTTTGGACATATTTTCAGTCTGGACTACAACCACTGCTGCTGACAGACAGTTATAGTGTACTCCGAGAAATGTATGTCAGAAGTCTGGACCTTATATGTGCAAATGTTGTGACGTAACTAGTTATAGACGTAACAAATTAAGCAGGAATTAAAACAGGTTGTAGATGAAATGAATAGAAAGATAACTTTGCAGCACCTGGAGGGTTCACATTCAAAGGTTATGAACTATTAGGGTCCAAGTACACAAATAAATGAACCACAGACTGATTGTGAATACTAACTAGCTAAATATGAGCCCTGTGTCATTAGCTTCATTTAATATGAATATCTCAATCATACGTAATTCCTAAGAAAAGACGTTAAAGCTGATAATTCCATGTATGTATTGGAGTTCCATGGGAAACGCTGTAGCTGTTAAAGGCATATGGATGAAACAGGAATGTGTTGTGAGTGGGCGTGGCTTAGCAAATAGGCAGTGATATGGAGCTGTGGGGAACCATTGGCCACCACCCAAAGCCCCCTCAGGAGGGCAGGTACAGCACAGAGAAGTGATTATATTAGGACACAGCCATACTTTTTGGAAATCTAAGCAGTGTTTTGCTGACTGTGACCCGGCAAAGAACTGTGGTCTTCTGGTTACTGTGAGAAAGAAAAGATAACAATACTTTGGACATGTTCAGACTGCAGGGAAATTGGTTTTCTTTCTCAAATCAGATCTTTTACTTCAGACATGTGTGCTGTTATTCTTGTCTACGATGGGAAATGTGTGTGCAGACACCGCCAGCCCATCTGCATGGGTTGATGTAGTGATGTTGAAGGTATCGGTAACGACACAAAAGCTTTGGTTTTCCTTTACAGAAGCTTTGCACCAATGCACCAGAAAATAACTTCCTTTTCCTCTCTATATTTCATGTAACTAGGCGTCATGTTGTGTTGCAAATTAATTGCTTGTTCAAACTAAATCCAAAAGTGGTTTGGATGTTATTCTTTTTTCTTTTTTTTTTCTGCACAAACTTTCACAAAAATCAATCTGGTCACAATCTGGATATGACAAAAAAGTGTTTTTTGCTGACAGTCTGGATAAAGACTTGGAGACATACAATTAGAATTCGGAAAAACAAATATATTTTCTACTTAACTAATCCATACATAAAAAAAAAAAAGACAAAAACATATTTGAAACTGTCGTAAGAAAAATGACACTCATTATTAAAGTAGAAAAAAATCCTATGTGGAGTTTTATGTTTCACCAAAACGACCAATTCGTTTCCTGGGTATACGTCATATTCAGTGAGAGGAAAGCAGTATCAGCTTACAGGAGACACATTCACAGATGCTTAAACACACACAGACGCTCAGTCTTACTGTCAATCCCTTCTAACTGGTTAAAATTACTGGGTTTGGAAATAGATTGACCATGAGTTCCCATGTTAACATGTAGTTTTAACTTGCAATTTATTTTCCACGCAGGACAAAAGGTCCCATTCATTTGTGGCTGAGGTGGATTCTTTGGAAAAATGACACCTCATCCGAGAGGGAAATAATTTTTTTTGCACTATTAATCAATCTGACGGCCTTCCTGCTCTAGCTTACGCTCTTGTGCGTCGTCTGCGCCCAGAAAATTTTCGTAAAACAGTAAATTTGCCAAGTCGGCCTTTATCTCTCCTTTTTCACCGTCCTTCTCTCTTTTCCTCTTCCCCCTCTCCGCCTCCCCTCCATGCAAAGGAAACAGTTTAGAGAACAGTTAGTCAATCGGACCTCTCCGTCCCGCAGAGGGAGTGCAGAATAACGAGCACTGCCGGTGGATAATGGCCGTGATTTAGCTCCCCAGTCAAAAGGTTACACTGCTCTTGCTCCAGAATGAATGGACGTAATAAGATACCCCTTGGATAAGTAAGTCTCACATGTACGGCAGTGTTTGTTGAGCCCCAAAAGTCTACTTGTAACAGTTACTTTCAGTTTTAAGGGTGAGCAAAGTTCTTTTTGAAATCTAATGATTTTTATTGAACGAAATACAGTTATTGAGAGAGTGTTCAAAGCCCAAGGAGAAAGTGATGGATGCAGATACTACACAGGAAGTCTTCTCTTACTATTATTCTTACGCCTATAGACGGAGACAGAGAACCATTGGCTTAATATAATGTCCACCCTGGGAACCATAGAGGAGGTCAGGGATGGAAAATGGGTTGATTTCTATCTCACAGCTGCTGTAATTCTACACATGAAGCCAGTTCTTCAGTCAATCAGCGAAGCACTGAGTAAAGCAGTCCGTAAATGTAGCAGTTGGATTTTTGCGAGAAGTGATACGACACATTCTCCCACCCACATACTGTACGGGACGGAATATACAAATACACACCACGTCAAAGATGTACGGCGCAGTAGTAATCAAGAATTTATCCCATACAACCCACAAGCTCTTACAAGCGTTTTACCGTTCACATATTGATTTGATTAGCTGTTTGTTGTCTGCGTTCTTGTTGTGCACGTAAAGTCTACGTTTACACGCGCTTCCATGTGTGTTGGTGCGTGTTTGCGTAGCTGTTGACATGCGGTAGTGATTACATGTATATTTCCAGTGCCTGAGTGCTAGAGTTGGCTATTTGAAACACATGCTTTCTTTGTTCCACTGTTGGCTACTGTGAAAGCTGAGAGGGTGGTATACACCCACACACACAAACACCGAGGCAGGGTGGTAACTTGCTACTGAGTCAACACTAATTAATGCCATATTGCCTGTTTTCAAGCCAACTTTTTCCATTCTGTTTACTTATTTATTTATTTTTCCCTTTTTCGCTGGTGACTTTTTGCTGGAAAAAAAAAATCATTTTCTGACTAGTGGTGTGTTCGTTTCTACTTAGGGAAAAAAAACAGACAAAGGTCAATCAATGGTTTTGTAGTTTAATGTAAAATAAGTATAATTTAGTGCAAAGTAGGATGAAAAGCTTTGATTGATTAGTATACTTCTGTCCATTTCTTCGTTAAAGTCTAACAAAGCCGCTCTAAATGGTGTTTTTAAAAAATAGATTCGAGCTGCTGCATGAAATAGACCATTGTGCAATGCAAAGTGGGTAATTTAGTCCTGCTAAATGAGACTTTGACTGGTTCTTTCTCAGCCTTGGCATCATTCTGTTCCTATGGAATACTTAAGTCAATAAATCTTGCATCCCGCATCGTCATCTGTGCATGCCTGTCTGTCTTCCGTCCTCATTAGTGCATGTGTGTTGTTTTGGTGGATAACCATCTGCCCCATTTGTCAGTTATTGTCAATACTATTCAGTATACGTCCATGTTTATCTGGCATGTGTACGTCTGTGTGTGTGAGAGACAGAGGGAGGAGAGGTTAACACCCAGATGGACAGACGTTACCGAATTCGTCCATTTCAATCTCCTTCTTCCTTTCTTTCTTTCATTTCACACATGCTCGTCCTCTCTCCTGCTCCTTCATCTCATCCTTTCTGTTGCGCCCACACTGTGACATGAACAGACCTTGTTCTTCTTCTTGGCTTTATTTTGACAAAATGAGAAAGATGCTATTTGGAACATGGACACCTACTCTTGTAAAATGAATCATAGCACATGAGAGACAAGTGGTACTATTGGGAGCACAGGAGTTCTTCTGGGTTCTGAGTTGGATGGATGATAGCACTTGTTGAAACTACTTCTCATATATTTTAGAGACACTGCATGACGAACGGGATATATTGAATTAGTTTTTTGAGGAGATGTGAAGATTTTTACACATGAACTCTTCACTTTAACCCATGAAGACCCAAACATTCACCACTGATCAAAAAGCGTGTTTCCATTATCGGAACTTCCGGGCCATTTTACGGGAACTTCACGGTATGCATGCGTCTCCATTGACTGGGCCATTTTCGGGGCCGTTTTCAGGAACCATCGGAGTACCTGCTCGAGGGTAGGTACTTGAGAACAGCCCGGTAGAGTCACTGGGTGGTACTAGTGGCTAACTCGCACAGATTGGTTGTCGTATATAGGCATGTTTATGTTATCGGAAATTCTAGGCCATTTTACAGGAACTTCGAGGTATGCATGCCTCCACTGACCGGACCGTTCTGACAGGGCTGTTTTCAGGAACCATCAGAGTATCTGGGGCAGCTGTGGCTCAGTTGGTAGAGCGGGTTGTCCAGTGACCAAAGGGTTAGAGGTTTGAGTCCTGTCAAAGTGTCCTTGAGCAAGACACTGAACCCTAAAATTGCTCCCAGTAGGGTCTGGGGCTGCCTATTGGTGTGTGTGTGAGGCTTTGTAAAGCCATGAAGGTGTAGAAAATACGCTATATAAGTGCAGTCCATTTACCATTTTTACCTGCTCGGGGGTAAGTACTCGAGAACAGCCCGACAGAGTCGCTGGGTGGCACTAGTGGCTAACTAGCGTAGATTGGTTGTCACAAAATGACATTAGCAGATCGCGACAAGCAACAACCAATTTTAAAAGAGTAGTTGATGAAGGAATTTCACAACAGGACGATCTCTGATCCCGTTACTGTGTGCAGCAACAGCACAAACGCAACGAACATCCCAACTTCATCCGTGTCCATGTCCAGTCTTGTTGTGGTTTCGTCCTCTGCTGCTAGTTTGTTTTGGTGTTTTCTGTTAGTGACATTACTACAGAAACGACTCGATATGATGACGTCATTGCGAGGTTCTTACAAGGCCATTACTGTAATTCGTGGCCAAGTCAAAAGTACACCCAAAAAAAAAAAAAAAAAAAAAAAAAAAGAGTTCTGGGACCAGTGTAGTGGAACCACGCCTAAAATCATCTACTGATCTGAACTGTTTAATACATGTCAATCCATTAATCCTATCAATACATATAAATAATTGGTGTAAAATACAGTTTGTCATCTTTTCATGGTCATCAGATATGACCCATTTGGACGTTCAGAGGCTCCATAGTTACCATGGAAACACTGTCATCTTCTACAACATTGATTCACCAGTGAAACCCATGGAGTTGGGTTAATGACAGTGGATGGACACACTGGGTTTATGTTGAGTTAATGAGAGATTTTGCTGAAAAAGTTACTTTTTCTCAAGTTTTCTCTGTTTTTGGTATAATAACAATCAACTTTAATCTGAACTTTAATGAACATCGACATGATCAGTGACTTAAATATAGGAAAATACATTATTTACACTGAAAATACACAAAATACGGAGGATAATGGCATCATAAATAGTGATAAATTACCTAAGAATGGTTAAATACACTGTAAAAGGTAAAACATGAATCAACTTAATTTTTTTTTCAATAAGCCACACATAAAAAACAAAATAAAATAGTTGAGTGAACCAAATTAAATTACATTAAATAATTTTTAATGTGTGACCTATTGAAGAATAAAAAAAAACAAAAAAAAACTTGATTCATGTTTTACTTTTTACAGTGTAGAGAATAAACATTCACCCAAAAGTAATACGGGGTCTTTATGGGTTAAGGCTCAGTTTCTTGTATGTTTCAGTTCCTGTATGTCTTGCAGCACTAACCCTTTTTAAAAAAATGGATAATATTCTTTTTGCTGCAGTTTTTATTGTGAGGTGTTTGTGTGCACACCAGTAGGCATGCAGTTCTGACACTGTCACAGTCGTAGGATCTAGGTCAGTGTATGCTTTAGAAATGTGTGTAGTGTGAGTGTGTGTGTCCGCATACTCACACCTTTTGTTTAGCATTGACTTGTGTGAGTTTTTACGCATGCACATGTACTGTATGTGTGTTGCATTGTGTTGTTGACTCGTTTTAAATCGTCGGCCTGCCTTCAAAGTCAGCAGCTTGATATTCAGCTTTCAGCATGCAGGCTGAGCGCATACATGCACACGCATTCATAACAATGCACACAGCATTTCCAGCGTACACTCGCCTCATCAGCTACTACTCCATACTTGACATCCAGCTGGCTCGAGTCAGGTGATTGACATATGAGACAACCAATTATAAAAGGCAAGGAAATGAACATGAAGCACATGTAGCAGCAGGACGCCGGTGTTGGATTATGAATAAAACATTAGAAAACTGGCTCATGGTTTGATTTGGATTCTGTTTCACATTTGTTTGTTGCTGCATGTTGTTGGCAGACAGACAATATTGGGGAAAATTGTCAGGTAATGGTGTGTGTATGTGTGTCAGGAAATGCCTGGCGAAAATCAGAGCCAAAATGTCACAAAAAATGTACTCCCTACGTTCCTCTGAGTATTCTTTAGAGTTCTTCTGAGTTTTATGACGGGACACGACTCTGCGGCTGCTTTTTCGAAATCACAAAACAGTTGGCAGCGTAATTGCACTTAAATTACTGCATGACTGTGAATTCAATCCCATGTGTAATTTGGAAAAAATCACGGGATATTTGTGAAAATGAGCCCTATAGTAATTGTGTTAGTGTTTTATTTTAAACTTCTTCACGGTTTCTCTTTAAAATGTTGCTGTGGGAACTGTTGCTTTGGCTGGTACTGGTGCTCTGAAGATAGGATGCATCTGGGGAAGTCCAATCCAGATCACTGTTAACTGAGAACTGAAGCAGGGGAAAGAATGTGATGCAGGAATGTCAGGCTGCCTGGGAGCGCTGAGCCACAAACCACAGGGTGACCAAAGAGATGGCAAACACTCCCACTCTCTCTCGTTGCCTTTCTGTGTCTCTCTCCCGCGACCCTCTCAGCTTCCCAGGCTACTGAAAGATGGAACCCAGGACACACACCAGTGCTCAGATGGCAGCACTTACTTAGGACGGTTGCCCATTTGAAAGTATAACTCCACCCTAAAGGCTGATCCAGAGTGGAGTAGCCACACCGAATTTTATGAAAGGTTTCTGCCCTGAGGGTGCTTTTTAAAAGGACAGACACTGCTGAGACCCACATATTTCATGGCCAACCTTTACAGGGGACAAAGGCTCGCTCACATACACGCCCATGTATATGTGAGTAAAGAAAAAAAAAAAAAAAGCTTCATTTGGGCCAGTAGACGCCTCAAGGCTTTTTTTTTTTTTTTTTTTTGGGAAACTCACTGGATTGACCTCTAGTTAAGGTAAAACCAGTTTAGGGAAGTTGAATTTAGTTATTGCTAAACTACATTTAAGAATTCATCAGTCATTCCCGCTGTAGCTGTTGTAAAACTATTTTCTTGTTGTTGAAGAGCCATGAACGTGTCCCTCTGTTGCCGTATTAAGTCACGTACCTGACTGAGTAACACGTACTCTTCATCCGACTTAACTGGCACACTGGTTTCAGCCTCGCTCCACTGGCTGCCCATACGTTTTAGGATCGGTTTTAAAATTCTTTTACTTACTTTTAAAACCATGTGAGATGTTTTAAATGTATTACTCTTATTCAGTTGTTTTATTTGGTATTGGTTTTATTCTTATTTTTAATTTGTTGTTGTTTTCAGTTGTACAGATTTTATGTTTTTTAATCTATTCTTGTATTTTTTTTATTTTTATTTTTTTGTATTTTCCTGTACAGCACTTTGGTCCACTGTGGTTTTTTTGGAAGTGTTTTACAAATAAAGTTGGATTGGATTGGACTTCATCTCCGGTTTTGCCGCTTTTGTTGGCATTATAATCAACTTTGACTTTTCGTTCTGGACAATTGTTTGCTCAGTTGTGGTCAGTTGAGGCGATGTCGCTAGCGGCACTAGCTCATTTAACCCTTTCATGCATTGTGGTCATTACAGCTGTTTTCTTGTCTTGTATATTCATGGGTTCTGTTGTTTTAGTTCCATATCAGTATTCACGGCACCTTCCCATACACTGCAATTCATACCATTACTGTAACTTTACTGTTCTTCATAAAACCTGACCTGCAGTAACATGTTTAAGTGTAAATTAATTGCTAATTGTTACTAGACTATAATTTACAGTTTTATTTTTTGCATATTATCTCCATAAAGTGAGTAATAACTAGTATTAGAGTATGTTAAAATGTGAGAAAACATCAGATTAGCTGCATGAAAAGTGTTTTAATGTCATAGTTTTCACAGTTTTTCACTATCTGATGATGGGTTTTAAATACATGTTTCTTTACTTCAAAAAATAAATGCATGGTGTCCAGTTGAATGGAAAAATAAGGTTATAAAAAATGTCATCGCATTGTTTTTTAATGCCTAAAGCTGAAATAACACTTGATTAACATTCTCATAATTCATGTATGAAAGGGTTAATGATTGGCTACTTTTACTACATCAGAAGCACACACACCTATGCAACCACACTGTTAAAAAAAAAAAAATCCCTGAGGGAAATGGAGTGGTCCTTTTAACTCTAATACTTCCCTGAATTCAGTTTGAGCATAATAAAGCATACAGGTCAGAGCGAAAAACTTTCCAAAAACAACAAAATCATCTAAGAGCTTTTCATGATACCACTATAAATACAGCAAACCAACGCACAAGCGTGTCCCAAATGTGGCTTTTCTATTTGTAGTTGGTCTACGCAGCTGTTTCACCAAGACTTATCGGATTTAGTTTGAGTCCCTGTGATTCTTTAGGTTGGAGTATGTTTTACCATCGTTGACATCTCGTAGAGCGACACTGGCATCACTCTGACTTTTACTGAAAGAAACATCTCACATCTCCTGCTCTCTTTCTCCTCTTATTCTGCACATATTGGTGTATTTTGATTTGTTATACTATACGTCTAATTTCTCATCTCCGTCTGTCCGGGATCAGCTTCTCTCCCAGATGCTGCCTTTTAGCTTTGCTTCCAGGGGATTGTGCCTTTTTGACTTTGCTGTACTCTGAACTGTGCATTCTCCAGATAAATACAATGAGTGGGTAGCTTATCTGCACTTTATGCATCTCTGTCACTGTGTTTATATGTATATATATATATATATATATATATATATACTTTTTTATGCATCTCTTCTGACACATGGAAGTGTGTGATTACGTCTACTCCTGTCACATTTCTCGCTGACTTTGCTTGTCATGTTTCTTTGTTTGGTTTACTTTACCCTCATGAACTCACATTTTTCCTCCTCTCTGTATAACAGTCAGTTATTCAGTTAAATATATTAGACACACGTAGATCTTCATACTCTAGACACTGGAGTGCACAAATGGTTAGTACAGTATATTCAGTGATTTAAATCCTGTTAATAGAAAAATATTTGCTTCTGAATTGAATTTACTCTGAACTTTTTGGAACAGTAAATTAAATGTAGAACAGGGTTCTTCCCAGAAATATATACTATCCTGGTCGGGGGGGTTTCATGCTATAAGAAAGTCTCGCGCTAAAACCTTGCAATAGACGTAACCCCGCGAGATTTCAAGGGGAAAAGAACACGGCGCTGGAAAATGGAGCGCGTCCCTGCAAACCCGATGAATTTCGGTAGATTTGAGCAAAATTATCGGGGAAAATAGAAAAAAAAATGGAAAATGAGTATATCGGTACTGAGCTAGCAGTACCCTGGCTCAGTGGCGTTGTTAAGTTGTCTGGTGAGAACCCTGTAGAAAAATCACTGCTTTTCACTGAAATATGCAAATGCAGGGAATAATATTGTAATTAATAGTGATAAATTACTTAAGGAAAGTACAGTTATGATACGTAAAATTCACTCTTTATCACTGCCCACCTTCATGATAGATTAAAGCAGTGTTTTTCAACCTTGGGTTCGGGATCCCACATGGGGTCACCTGGAATTCAAATGGGGTCGCCTGAAAGTTCTTCTAATTGATGAAAATAAAAAAATATGAAGTTTATTAATAAAATATATATGAGGTGAGTTGACAGAGACGATCGTAATCTATAACAGACATGACAAACTGAAGCTGAAACTGAAGCCCTGTGGTTCTGTTTATCTGTCACATGTTCACTGTGGTCAGGTTCAGATGCTGCAGCTCTTTCATATTTCATAGTTTAGTTATTGTTTGTTCAGTATTAATTGTCAGCCTGTAAATCCAAGCTGGACTGACTGTACATATCCTGAGCAAGGAAAATCCAATCCTCACTTTATGCCGTAATCTGAACCTGACTGTTCTGCCTCCATCCATAATAATATACATTATATAGACTAAATGTGTCTAAAATAAATGTTTATTTGCAACATAGTATACCAAACCATTACATGATAAAAAAATAAATTAATTTTAGCAAACAAAAAAAAAGTCTTTATTTTGAATGTCGGGGTTCACCAGAATTTTGTGACTTGTGGCTTGATACTGTCCGAGGTTGGTGAAGTGGCCAGAGCAAACTACCAACCTCGGACTGAAGTTTTGCAGACCACCATTATAAATAATCATCAACCATTCCTGCTGACAACTGGGTTCTTGGAGAAGTGTGTGCGAAGTGTTGACCTGCCCCATACATCCTGGAACATTCCATGCATGCTCCGACATTTCTTGGTTGTTTTCGTCTCCTTTCGGTCGTTGGAGCTAGCTTACATTTCTTCCGTAGCCTTATATACTGCCCACATTACAGTGGGCTGGGACAAGCAAATGAGAGGGGGTGTATCCAAAAGGGCTGGGCGCTTATGACGTGTTATTGGAGCTCTGTTCAGCTTGGCCCACTTCAACACGGCTAGAGTTTCTAGCTTAAATTTGCATACGAAAGTGGGTGTGAGAAGGCGGTGAAGTTTTTGCTGTGGTCCTTTTGACACCACTAGCAGCCTAAATTCAACAAGAACAAAGTCAATGTGGTTTTGAATTCTAGGACCCCTTTAAAATGGAGTCATGAACCAAAAAAGTTGGAAAGCACTCTGTTCTTTACCCCAATGTTATCGATATTGTCCCACAATTTATTTACTTATTTTTTACCTCCGCCAAGGAGGTTATGTTTTCATCAGCGATGGTTTGTCTGTCTGTTTGTCTGTTAGCAAGATAACTCAAAAAGTTATGGACGGATTTTCATGAAATTTTCACACATTGTCAGAAATGGGGTATCCTAGAGATGATTAGATTTTGGTGGTGATCCAGATCCCCGTCTGGATCCAGGAATTTTTTAAAAAAAAGTTTCTTTATCATAGGGAGATGGAGCATGAGGTCACCTGTACATTCAGCACCATCTAGTGGATGAAAGTACAAACACTGACTTGGCGGAGGTCTGCGCTCTGTGAGTGCTTCTCTAGTTACCTCCGCCCAGGAGGTATTGTGATCACCCGAGTTTGTGTGTTTGTTTGTTTGTTCGTTCGCTGCAGTAACTTCAGCCGGCCACAAGGGGGCAGAGGTCTGCACTCTCTTCATTATTATATTCAGTGTGTGTCTTAGAGGGGAACACAATGTGCAGAATCAGTTTCCGGGGACAGTATTTGCAAATGGACCGACTGAAACAACGGCTCATTCAGCGAATGATGACGTTTTAATTCTACATTTAACTAAATCTCGTTGTTCTTACTGACAAAAATAAAATCTCTATTATGTATGAGACATATCTGCACAGACAGAGTGGAAACTGGACATTAACGTGTTCATATTTGGTCCAATATGGCGGCGCCAGTTGTGCGGTTCACTACAGGCTGATATTTGGGAAACATTTCAACAGAGGTCAGTACTTTCTGTAATTCAGGACTAATTTTTTCCAAAGTAGAACATATTATTTTGTTGTCCTTTGTCTTTTTATTACCTCCACCAAGGAGGTTATGTGGTCGCCCGAGTTTGTGTGTGTGTTGGTTCGTTCGCTGCAGCAACTTCAACCGGCCACAAGGGGGCGGAGCTCTGCGCTCTCTGAGCGCTTCTCTAGTTCTGTTTTGTTTTTCTTTTGTCCCACAATTTAAAGAAACAATGGTGTATACTTGTTTTGTCGTTGCCATGTGGACAGAAATATTCTAAAAAATAAGAAAACAGATGCCCACACTGGAATGAGGTGACATTAAAGACCCCAGCCTCAGAATACGTGGTGCATTCTTTACCTGCAGAGCCATAATTTTTCAGTTAAGTACTTCGGAACGCCCACAGACACACAAGTATGTGACTGTCATTCCCAGTGAGGGTGAATCTGTCTGACAGCCTTCTATCGCACAGAGACGTTTCTCTGGAGAAGTCCAAGTCTCCTGTCAGTCTCAGTAAGAGCAGGAAGTCTGCTGTGTGTATGTTGGGGTGCATATATGCAGTACATGTACACGGACAAACCCTTTTCCAGCTGTATTCGAGCGTGGTGACCTTATAGCATGTGTGCTGTCGTCTCACACTCCCTCATGTGTCCTCCGACAGTTGTGCGTTTTTCGTTTTTCTGTTTGTTGGTGGGGGGGGGGGAGTGACTGCAAGACTACAAATGTCTGATTTTATTCATGCCTTAGTGGTTGTGCTCTGAGCGCTCGTTTTATTCTCCGACCTCGTAAATGCCTCCCTGGTGCACACTTAAAACACGGAACGGCGAAGGGAAGGGAAAAAGGTCAGGAGGAAGAGGAAGAGGAGGAGAGAGGGAGAGGAAGAGTGAGTGATGAAGGAGGTTGGATCATTAATATTTACATTTTCTGCAAATCACTCACGTACTGTTAATAATAAAAACACACACTTGCATTTGTCCGCATGAATGTAATCGACCGTATTTATGGCTAAAATAGTTTTTCAGTGGGTGTGGTTTATAGGACGCCGTGGGGAACGTGTTTGTCGAGAACGCACAAAAGCGTCCTGTGTGCGTTTTCTGCTGATTTTATATTTTCTCTCCCATAAATGAAACAAAGCTCAGACTGAGAAATGAATGGATGACTTCCCCTTTTTGGTTTCCCCTCTGGAACTCACCGTAGCACAGAATCCCCCTCCCTGTCCTCCTGTTTTCCCACACATTCACACACGTTCCCAAAGCCCCACCTGATGCTGACTTTTCCTTTTTTTTTTTTTTTCCCCTCCGTTCGTAAACCTGTTCAGATATGCATGCTTCATTCTGGTTCCCACCAGCCCCACACTCAGGGGACGGACAATAATCTGTCTACCAATCAGCACCAACAAATCCCCGACCAATCAGAGAGTTTGTCGAGTCACTAAATATTGTTGATTCAATTTTTTTTTCTCCTTTTGGTTTTTCTGTGAGGACTCCTGCAGCGTACGGACCGACGAAGGAAAACACAGGATGTTTTCTCACATTCATTGTTATTTCTTCACTTCTTTTCATTTCTTCTCCTTTTCCTCCTCCTTCTCTTTTTTCTCCATTTCTCCTCCTCCTCCTCCTTCTTCTTCTTCTTCTTCTTCTTCTTCTTCTTCTTCATTTCTTCTCCCTCTCCTCCTGCTCCTTCTTGTCCTCCTTTTCCTTCTTCATTTCTCCTTTTCCTCCTCCTCCTTCTTCTCCTCCTCCTCCTTCATTTCTTCTCCTTTTTCTTCATTTCTTCTTCACCTCTTCCTCCTCTTCCTCCTTCTTCTTCATTTCTTCTCCCTCTCCTCCTCCTCCTTCTTGTCCTTCTCCTTTTTCTTCATTTTTCTTTCTCCTCCTCCTCCTCCTCCTCCTCCTCCTTCATTTCTTCTCATTTTTCTTCATTTCTTCTTCAACTCCTCCTCCTCCTCCTCCTCCTCCTTCTTCTTCTTCATTTCTTCTCCCTCTCCTCCTCCTCCTTCTTGTCCTTCTCCTTTTCCTTCTTCATTTCTCCTTTTCCTCCTCCTCCTCCTTCTTCTCCTTCTGCTTCTCCTCCTTCATTTCTTCTCTTTTTTCTGTATTTCTTCTTCACCTCTTCCTCCTCCTCCTCCTTCTTCTTCATTTCTTAATTTCTTCTCCCTCTCCTCCTCCTTCTTCTTGTCCATCTCCTCCTTTTTCTTTCTCCTCCTTCTCCTCCTCCTCCTTCATTTCTTCTTCTCCTTTTTCTTCATTTCTTCTTCACCTCCTCCTCCTTCTTCTTCTTCTTCTTCTTCTTCTTCTTCTTCTTCTCCTTCTCCTCCTTCTTCTTCTTCTTCTTCTTCTTCTTCTCCTTCTCCTTCTCCTCCTTCTCCTCCTCCTCCTCATTATTATTTTTTATAATTATTAAATGAGTTTCATCATCTGAGGAGATATATATTCTTCTTCTTCTCCTTCCTTCTCCTTCTTTCTTTCTACCTCTCTTTTTTCTCCCTCTGTCACATACACACTCAAGCACTTAAAAATGGGGACAAGCACACACATGGGGATTTGGGAAGTGGTTTTGGACATTTGCTCTCCTTCTAAGCACTTAAAGGGGATTTCAACAGGAGAAAATGGAGGAGAAAAGAAATGGAGAGGAAAGAAGTATAGTAAAGAGGAGGAAGGGAGGACAGAAGAGTGTATCTAAGTAGGATAATAGACTACTGCTTCCTCCCTCTGTGCTCTTTTTTAGAACCACCTAACTTGTCTGTGCTCCATCATTTTTCTCCTCCACATCACCTCCTCTTTGTCAACCCCTGTTTCTCTCCTAAATCACTCCATATCATTTACTTAGATTTCCTTACAGTTAAGTTTTTATGTGTTTTCCACTAGTTTTCCTTGGTGGTAGGTTCTTCTCCTCCATCTCCTCCTCTGTTTGCTTTGCTGTAGCAACCAGAAATACTTGGTGCTAAAATGAAAAAAAAAGAAGAAGCAGCAGCAAGTGAAAGGTGATAAATTCATGCTCTGGTTGTTCCTGCACATTTAGTATTGGTCTTTTCAAGACCTGTGCATATTTTATCAGCTAAGAGGAGTTAAGAGACCTCTGTTTGTCTTTCACTGGAGAGGGAATGAAATCTATAAAACTTCCTCTCCTCATCTGTCCTTGTTTCTCTTCTCCTTGTTTCTTGTCATTTCTCCACTCCTCTCCTCCTTTCTCCTCTCTTCGTCTTTCTTCATCTCCTCGTTTCTCCTCTCCTTGTTTCTCCTCTCTTTGTTTCTCCTTTCCTCTCCTGGTTTCTCCTCTCCTGGTTTCTCCTCTCCTTGTTTCTCCTCTCCTTGTTTCTCCTCTCCTCTATTCTCCTCTCCTCGTTTCTCCTCTCCTCTCATTGTTTCTCCTCTCCTCTCTTCTCCTCTCCTCGTTTCTCCTCTCCTCGTTTCTCCTCTCCTTGTTTCTCCTCTCCTTGCTTCTCCCTTCCTTGTTTCTCCTCTCCTTGTTTCTCCTCTCCTCTCCTTGCTTCTCCTCTCTTTGTTTCTCCTCTCCTTGCTTCTCCTCTCTTCTCCTTTCCTCTCCTCTCCTTGTTTCTCCTCTCCTCTTTTCTCCTTTCCTCTCCTTGTTTC
>JAQQZY010000029.1:28002558-28014773 GCA_030068375.1 Ostorhinchus rueppellii
TATTAGTCGTGGTTATGCTAGTAAATCTGGGTGTAAATAGAAGAATTGTGTGAATATATCCTATTTACACCCGGGTGTAAATAGCATCTGCCTTCTTTGTGTCCAGCTGAGTGGACATTTTTGCAACTCCATAAAAAATAGGTTCATCAGAAAATTTTCAATCACTTTTTTTTTTTTTTTCCATGCCTAAATAGGAATAAAAACATTCAAGACTAAAATCTTGATGAAAGTTCTTATAATTAATGCATGGGAGGCTTAATTAAGCCCATTGTCTCTTTCCTCCTTCAGTTCTTTTCTTTTGTTCCTTGGTCTCTCCAGCACTGACCAATCGGCTCAACATTCGACACAAACACAGTGCATTTTCTAGATCAGACTGTAAAGGAGGCGCGGTAGACGTTATTGTCACTTCCCCAGACATTATTGCTGAGCTCCTCAGTCTGGCGTCAGTCTGGCCCCGTGGACACTCAAGATGGTGTTGTTGAGTCAGCTTACTTGTTGCATCTTGATTCCCAACATGTTCTGTTTATTACAGTGTATGAGATGGCTCACGGCAAGAAGTGGTTGAATCACTCTGTGGACACAACACTGATGCATTCTTAAAAACCCTCTTTGTAAGTCTCTCATAGTTCAGTAACACTAGCGGACAGTGGTAACCCCAACATACTGCCTGCCGACACATGTCTGGAGCTGTTTTTTTTTTTTTTTTTTTTTTTACAAGGGATCTTTGGTTTAAAAAAAAAAAAAAAAAAAAAATTCCATTCCACTTGCTTACAAACCCGTAAAATTTTTAAGGTTTAGGAGAACCAAGTTAATTCCCAAAGCATAAAAAGCCACTATAAAAAGGGATAATTGAAAGATGTTGCTTATTATTGTTCGTGTTATTGACTTTTTCACTCCTGAATTCTCAAGTCTCATTCCCAGAACCTCTTGTCAAATTGCAAATGCCATCTAGCTGTCTGCAATGATGCATTCAACCATTGTGGCGCCGGACTACAAAATCTGCACGCTGTAATTGCCTAAAACATTTTTTCCCTCCTCTTTCTCTCAGGCATTCACTTAATGTATCTGGTATCTGATAGTGTCTCCACATTGTTTCTTTGTCTTGGCAGGGTGGATGTTTGCTTTCTCCGGGTGTGAGGGGTCTTGACTATAATTTAATTGGATAGTGCTGTTTTGTGAGGATCTTTCCAGACTGTGGAAGAAAACGAGCCGTGAATGAGCAGAAATGCAGATTATTAACTTCCCAACATAATATGCACTTATAACTGATGCACGACACCGAAATAAACAGCCAGTCAAAAAAAAAAAAAAAACCCAAAAAAACTAAATAATCAGCTGTCATCTGCCGCTTTTGTTGAGCTCTGCCTTTTCACAGCTTTTTGCTTCACTGCGTTACTGACTTAACATCACTTTGAGCATTTGAACATCTCAGTATTTTCACTATTGAATTGTTTCACGGCCTCTTTGTCCGTTGTTCCATCTTCAACTTATTCAGATTTTTACATTTCTCTGTTGCAGTATTTCCTCTGTGTTTTTTCTCCTTTTGTCGTAGCATCTTTTCTTACCTTTTGCATAGATGTGCGATACAGGCTGGCCCGGTAAAATAATAATAGCAAAAAAACTATAGTTATATGATGAAAATATATACATCTACAAACTTTAAACAAGTTGCATTAAAAATATAACATGTACAAGAAAAATAGATGTAATTTTAACAATAATAGGCTTCCACTTATCACCTCCACGAGTGCATTACAGATCACAGTCGATTTCCAACGCCATTAAACACTTAGTAACAGACAGAATATTGTTAGAATTGGACTTACTCCTGATAATATAACTCTTGACATCTATAAAATGGAACAAATGACGGCACTTGTAAATCAAAAACAAGACCAGTTCCTAACATGTTGGGAAAAATGGGTTGTGTTTTTAAAAAATAAAAAGCCCAATTTAATTTTGAATTAGAACAATTATAGACAGTGTACTGGTCACTGTCGAAAGTGCTTTAATGTTGTTAAAATTGCGCCCTTTCACCGTTTTTTTTGTTTGTTTTGTTTTGTTGTTTTATGTTGTTTTTGATGGAGAAATGTTTCTTAAAAGGAGAATGCGGTGCACATGTTGACACAAGTAAATTGTACCCATCACTGAAAATTGTTAAAACTGATAAAGAATTAAAAAAAAACATAAAAATAAAAATTGGACATCTCTTAAAAAAATTTCAGCTCATTCATATTTGTTCAGGTTATTCATATGTTTTGTTTGTTAAAGCTTATTAGTAAATTGACACATTTTCTTAGAATTTAACATTTTTTACACTTAAAGAGGACAAATTTGGATGTATTATTATTTATAGGATATTCTGATAGTATTTTACTGCTCTGACCCACTTTAGACTAAAAGTAGGGCTTTATGTGGTCCAGAAACTATAAGGGCTGGTTTATAATATATTCAGTGTCATTTTTGCATTTCACACATTCATCCTATGGGTCGGACTGGACCCTTTGGCGAGCCACTTTTGGCCCCCAGGTCATACTGTACAGGACACCACTGTTCTAATACCTTTCTACCCTTACGTTTTTTTGGGGGTTTTTTAACTGTTTTCATGAGGTGATATTGTGTTTTAAGACACTGATTTTGTGTTTGTGTTTATTAGTTCAGTTCACTCACTTTGGCGTCAACAAGTAAAGGTTAGTTGCATTTTGACTTTGTTTCATTGCTCTCACCTCCAATTATAACATCAACTCTTAAAGACCTAGAACTAGTTTGGATGTTCTTCCTGTGACAGCGTGGGTTCTCACCAGGTTCTCCAGTTTCCTCCCACCATCCACAGAAATGCACTTCAGTATGTTCAGTGGGAACTAAATCTCTGTCGGTGTGAATGTGGAAATCAGTGGTTGTTTATTTTTGCCTTGTGATGAAACGGTGACACGTCCAGGGTAAACTCCACCTTCACCCATAGGGAGGTGGGATGGGTTCCAGTGTTGTGCCAAGGTACGTATCCCTGCTCGGAATTGTTTCCCCTGGTCATAGGAGCAAAATTTTGACTTTATCTCGCAATTCTGACTTAACCATAGGGAGGTTTTTCTTTCAGTCCACTGAAAAAAAATATGGTGAGTCATAACCATGACATAAAAAGTTGAATTTATAAGATAAAAAAATTTATTATCAGGTAAAAAAGTCATCATAATGACATAAGAAAGCCGTAATTATGAGATACAGTCAAAATTGTGACCTAAAAGTTGAAATTATGCTGTAAAAACTTGTAATTATGAGATAAATAGTTGAAATTATGAGGGAAAAAGTCATAATTGTGACATAAGAAAGCCAGAATTATGAGCTAAATATCAAAATAAGGTTAAAAAAAACTAATTATGAGATAAATAGGTGAAATTAGGTAAAAAGTCATAAGATAATAAAGCCATAACATTGCGGTAAAAGTCCAAATTTTGAGGTAAAAAGTCATATTAATGATGTAAAACAGCCATAATTATGAGCTAAAAATCAAAATATGGTGGTAAATAGTAAGTGTGACATAAAAAGTTGAAATTATGAGATTAGAAAAATTTAATTTTGAGGTAAAAACTTGTAATAATGACATAAGAAAGCCATAATTATGAGATACATAGTTGAAATAATGAGATAAAAGTCGAAATGTTTTGGTAAAAAGCCATAATTCTAATATAAATTTGACATAAAAAATTATGCTTCGGAAGCCTGGGGAAACAATTCTGAAAGGGGATACGTACCTTGGCACAACACCGGTACACGCACACACACACACGCACACACACAACAATCTAAATGAAGTCTTGAAGTGATTTATCAGCATTCGTTATATTATCTGCTGTATTTTTCATTGAAAATCTGGTATTTTCCTCTTATAAATTTACTCATACTATAAAAAATCTGAAAATATCACAGTAAAATCAAAGGTTATAATATCAAAACAGGAAACTGAAGAGAAGGTGATGTTTTTAACCAAATGAACACAAAAACAAGTGTCTGCACCACTTTCATTTGACATAATACATGGGTTTAAATTAAAGTTAATAGAGGATGAGTGTTTCCACAATCACTATGGAGCCTCTCAACTTCCAAAAAAGACTCTTGTGACTCATCTGAAACACTGAGAAACTACCTTCTACCTGAATTATATCGGTGTATTGATAGTATCGGAGGTTCAAGGATTATGGTTGTTGGCAGCCGTTTAGGTCTGTGAGGGTTTATTTAATCATGTCAAATCAGGTAAATGAAATAAATGAGATGGGATAGCGCTGCCTTTCTCTTTCTCGTCTGCTTTCTTTGGTTTCAGTACGTGTTGTTCTCCGTGTGAAGCATCTCAGTCGGTAGCATCAACCTTTGTGGTATTAGCATGGTTTGTGTGCAGGATGTCAGAATTATAAATTACCGTGTCACTGTGTTTACAGAATATCTAAGTATAGCTCAGTTTGCGCGGCTTCATATTTACTCTTCTTATATATCTTGACGTGCACCAAGACAAATAAGCGCTCTCACCCCTGCAGACTGAAGACCGCCAAAGCAGCTGGCCACAATGACGGGACGATTCATCAGACAGACATGCAAAGTCGCATAAACACACACGAGAAGAGTTTGCAGACAGAGGGATTAAGACCGAGACAAACAGAGAAATTAAAGCCAGAGGATTCTAGGATCAAACAAAGGAATGAATGAAGGATATTTTAAAAAAATTTTGGTTACGTACAAAAACACATACATGCAAAGAAAATGCAATTAAACACAATTTGTAGCTGAAATATCAAAAAAAAAAAAAATGTATCTACATTCAGTTTTTAAGTCACTTAGAAATCATTATATTTTCATAGCCCTTGAGAATTTCACAATTAAAGCTTTGTTAAAAATCAACAACGTGCTACACATTTTCAATTTATCCTTCAATTGGTTCCATAATTTGACACCAATAATAGAAGCACAGCCATATTTAACATTTGTTCTTGCGTTTCTTAACCAATAATTCCCTTCTCTGAACTTATTTTTTAAAAATACAAACAGGAAGACTTTTACTCTGAGCACAAACAGAATTTCCATTGTTTTTAAATATACACTATCAGGAAATGTTAATAAACCAGATCCTAGAAACAAATCAATGGCTAGATAGAAGATAACTAGCTTTATTTATGACTCTAATAGCTTTTTAAAAATTTAATAATGGGGTCCAGTTTTCCACACAGTATGACATATATGGCATTACAACAGAACAATACAGTGTTTAACAAGTGTATTAAACCACCTGTCATGAAAGCAAGAAAACACAAATAACTTCATATTATATCAAAAAGTTGCTTCAAATTAACAATTTAATTGTTATTCATTAAGAAAATGACCAATTACAATAACAAAATATTCCTCGTTGACCAATAATAACCATAAATATCCATATTTAGTGTGTCCACCTTCGGTGCAGATAACAGTTTACATTCTTGCTGCCATTGTTTTTATGTCGTTTTGCACAGGAATGCAAGATAATAACTGGAATTGTACAACTTCATAAAAAATGGTCATTTGCTGCTGCATTTCCCTTTGCATTTTTGGAAAACATTAACCCATAAAGACCCAAACAGCCACTGGCGACTCAAACCACCTACTGATCTAAAAGGTTTAATATCTGTTAATCCACTAATCCTATCAATCCATGTAAATAATTGGTGTAAAATACAGTTTGTCATCTTTTCATGGTCGTCAGATATGACCCATTTGGATGTTCAGAGGCTCCATAGTTACCGTGGAAACACCGTCGTTTTCTACAACATTGATTCACCAGTAAATCCTACAGAGTTGGATCAATGACAGTGGATGGAAACACTGGGTTTATGTTCAGTTAATGAAAGATTTAGTTTTAAAAATCCTTTTTGATCAGTTTTCTGTGTTTCTGATATTATGACAAACAACTTTATTCTGAGCTTTTATCAGCATCTTTGTGATCAGTAAATTAAATATGGGAAAACACTGGAAAAAACACAAAATATAGAGGATTCTTTTGTAGTAAATTGTGATAAATCACTAAACCCTCCTGTTGTCCTCATAATCTCACATGTCATTGGGTCAGATCAAAGGCAGTGCAGTCTGAAGAACACCTGTCTGTGTTTACGTCTGATACTGACTGATCTGAGACAGAACTAAAACATTCTCACATGGAACTAACTCAGTTGGACTGTTGGGTCATTTTGACCCAAAGACGATCTTTGTACCTTTTTTGTACAGTTTACATAGAAATGCGAATAAAGGCAACAATTCACTTCTTCTAATTTTGGGGTCAATCTAGGAAAAGTCATCAAATTTTATTGAAAGTTGAAAAAAATATCGTTTAGGGAAATTTTTTAACACAGTGGCGGGTCATTTTGATCCGAGGACAACAAGAGGGTTAAGAATGGTTAAATAGAGAGAAAAATTAATTTGGGAACTAACACAAAAATAGTGCTGGGCTTTTATGGGTTACACTTCGAAATTGTGTGGACAGCAACAATAGTTGTATTTTAGCATTAGAGATATAGTTTGGATAAAAAGATCTGTCATATACTGGTGGATTAATCATTATAGAAACATACAAATATATTTTATTAAACAGAAATACTGTTAAATTATGGTAGCAGTGGAAAACACCTTATACTGGTGGAGCTGGAAGATTTTTTTTTTTTTTTTCCAGCAAGTGTATTTAATTTTGAATGCCTCTGGACATCAAATTCAATACTTTTCAATGCTATTTAAAGCCTGACTTTCCCCAAAACCTATGGACTCATACATTTGTTAAGCATTATGTGCAAACATTTCTTGTTTAACAACTGTAGAGTTTTATCAAGAATCGCAACAGCCTTGGACATTTTACACAATAAAGACACTAGAAATGTAATCATTAGTCTTTTATAACATTAGACACACACTGGAAGGTAGCAGAGACAATAATGCTGTGATGTCTTTGTGTATTTGTTTGTGACATAGATGTTCTTTTCCTCAGGAGTTGAATCTTTACATGTATCATTTATTCAGCATTACACGCTTGATTAGACGACTGAGGTGCTTCTACTGTAGCCAGACTGAAATCCCTCACCAGTGGAGCCGCGAGCATGAGATTCACACAAGAAAGAAGAAAGGAAGGCTAATGAGGATTTTGACTGGTCTTGACCCCAATTATGTGCCTTGTTCGATTTTTAACGGACCCCAGTGAGGATCCTGATTCTGTATTTGTGCTCAATAGAATCCACTGATCTTGAAAATTTATCCGAGGAACTAATAGACCTTAATCTTCACCGTGTGCGTGCCCTCTAATCGGCCGTTCCGCAGAGGGTCGGCGTACGTCACAGCACATGCGACCTGCGCTGACGCGAGTCACACGAGAGCGCGGACGTTAAAATTGTGGGTTTTGTTCACGATAAATACGACTGACAATAGGGCTGCTGTAATTACCCATGAGTCATTCGGTATAACAACCACTCGACGCATCCTCAAACTTAAAAGAACTCACTTATCGAAGGTGAGTGCGAGTCAAACTGCGCTCTAACCCCTTCTGATGACCGTGGTCTATCGTGAGGAAAAAAGTATGGAAATTCTCTTGTAGCTCAGAATGAAGTTGTCCCGGCTCAGCTCACACCAGGGAATAGTCAGGTCCTTGAAGGCGTTCAGAGTAGACCTTCACAGTGTGGAAAATGAGCACACGGGCTTCTCCCAGCTATTGGAAATTAAATTTTTGCACTGAATTTTCATTTTAATGCACACTCCTCTCAATATGACTGAGCATTTATCATTCAGTTACCTCTGCATTCCCCCTCTTTCTGAAGGAGCCAAATACAACCCTACTGTATTTAATATTGACTTCTTTGTAATGCTATAAAACTATACTCTACAATTAGATCGAGAGAGGCTGTTTGGAGCGCTGAATATAAAGAATTTTAATAGCTTAATGGCTGTCTTACAAATCCAAACATCTGTCTTGTAAATGTATCTCCTTGCAGATTTGTAATAGATGCTGACTTATAAATCGGGCTTGAAACAATTACTTGCGGGATCGATTACTTGATGGACTGAAATTTAGAATGCATCGACGATTAGAGTATCTGACTGTACACCTGAAAAGATATGATATAATGTGAGAGGGAAGCCTTCCTTCCAGAGAATCTGGGGCCCTTTCATAGACCTTCTTACGACGGAGTATTAGGGCCGCATTGTGAAATAAAAAATTGGGGGAGGACTTTTTCCCCCCCCGGAGACAATAAAGTCGAAATGTCGAGAATAAAGTCCCAACACAGGGTCGAGAATTAAGTCAAAATATTGAGACAAAAGTCAAAAGGTCAAGAATAAATTAGAAAACAGTTTAATGGAGTTGATGATAACCACAGTGGACGTGAATAACAGCAGACATCAGCTAGACCGCAACCGACAATGTTTGTAAGCCTACGTCGTCTGAAAGTGAGCTCATGATGCTGTGCAATTGTTGGCAACTGTAATTGTATCTTTTTAAATACTTCGACTTTATTCTCGACCCTGTATTTCAACTTTATTGTCGACATTTCAACTTTACTGTCTGTGTGAGGAGGAGAGAAAAAATTACTCTCCAATTTTTTTTTTCCTCAATGTGGCCCTAATACTCCGTGGTACCTTCTGCCCTCTCTGGACTTGGCTGACCGTGGTGTGAGCCTTCCTGGACCGTCTTTGAATGAATCCCTCTGGGGGTTCGTCTTCTCACTGATGTATTTGTCGTGAGTAGCAGCTAACTTTATATACATGTGACTGTTTACAGATGGGTGTAAATATAAACTCTGAACATAGATCGCGTAATGGCCCTTTTCTACTGCACGTTTTTGTAACAGTTCCACACGGCACGCTTTGACTCCACCCCCCATTTTTTCCTTTTCCACTGGGGGTTGGACCTGGGACCCGTTACGATTTTTCATACCCGTTTCAGAGGTGGCTCTAGCCGTGCCGAGCCGACACTAAAACGTGACGTGAACAGTGGTGTCCACTGATTGGTCAGAGGAAATGTTATCATACGCACGACGAAGCTCGGGGATCTGAAATAATCACCCACCATGTTTGGAAAAACACACATGCGAGAACGTGGACAGACAGGACAGCAACATCGGACAAACAGCAGAGAAGATTTTTGAGAAGATCCATCGTTGTTGTTTACTTTACTGACACTTTATTAGTCCCCTGAAAATGATGTCACAGCAGTGTCGACCCCGGCAACTCCACCCACTTCAACTGGTAACGGCGGGCAGTGGAAACACCACCGTGCTGGTCCGACAAGTGGGTAGAATTGTGTCGTGCTGAAGCATGCAGTGGAAAAGCGCTGTTAGTGTTAAAATGAAAGGAAAATGAAAGCCATAGGAAGGAGGAGGGTGGAGGGAGGGATGGAGAAAGTTCATGTGTCATTATTATATTTATCTTTTTTGTTCTGTCTTGTTTGGACTTTCATCTGTGTTACTTTTATTTTTCTTTTGATGTTCAAAAACCACTCTTGTGCGGTGTATCTGCTAGTTCATAATTTAAGTAAGTTCCATAAAATAATTAAATATATAAATAATAAAAGAGCGGCCGACACTTTTCAGCATCTTCACCAGGAGAATTTTTACGTGTCATAAACTAGCGCTTACTTCAGGAAACTGTAACAGGCCTTAACATAGATTGAATATTTAGACGGGAGAATGTTTGGCGGTTTAATCCGTAAGAAATTATTTGCAGTCCTCGACAAACAGTCCTGTAGACATGAACAGCTTGATGCTGTTTGAAAGTATAGACTTGTGTTTGCTATGCAAAGAAAGGCCAGCAGTCCACGCTGCCGCTGTTGAAGAACTCAGTCTTGGCACAAACGTCAAACTCAGTGGGCCCTTTTTCCACTTGAGTTCAGTCTGAGTCCAGTCCTTTACTCGTTCTCGTCTGTAGTTTACTCTCCAGTTTCAGTGTTTGTTGTACATGACTGAGGCGCTGTGCAACAATAGGGGGGAAGGAGGAATAGAAACTAAATGAGACATAGTGTGTGTGAACAGACTCATGGGAAAAGAGATACAGACTGAGCGATACAGCAGGAGACAGTGTACAGCAGAACAAACGAACAAGAGAGTGAATAATAGAACAAGAGGACAAGAAAAGAGAGGAGCACTGTTGACTTTGTTTAAAAAAAAATCAAATCCTACCACGCCATCTGAAAATGCAACAGATCTGTTCTTATCCCAGTTTTACTGCAGATCAAATGCTTTGTTTTTTTCGTCTTTTTTTCTTTTTTTTCCCCCAGTTTGAGTCCAACAATAGAGTAATTCTCCCTTCATCTCTTACCGAGATTTACATCACCCGAAAGATCTTCACTGACAAAGACACAGCGGCTGTCGACACTTTTAGCCAGATTGATTTATTAGCGGTCGCTGTGAGTTTTTGTGGCGTGTTTGTTTTTGTTGTGTTTGATGGATCTTTCGCGGTAAAATCTACCGTCCCACTTTAAAAGCATTTGTCATAAATTATGTTTAATGTTATGCTCGGACTTTTACGTAAAACTTTGTCTCGTCGACTGAAGGTTTGGATCGTCTTCATTCGTTTGTTCTCAGAAAGTCTGTGTTATTATTATTTGGGGTTTTCACTTAAAGAACTTATGATTAGAAATGATAAAGTGGGAGTAGTGAAGTCGTGTTCTTACTCTGTGTGTGCTGGAACACTAGTTTGGGCGTTCCCTTTGTTTTGGACCTCAGTTATCTTTAGTTTACAGCTTTAAGAAAAACATAAATGAAACCAAGTTAAGACATTTTCTTTTGTAATAGCGCCCTGATTGCTGATGAGTATTGATTTAGTATTTACTTCAGAGTGGGCGATTACCCCTCTTTTACCTTACTATCTCCTCTTTTCCTCTCTGTTCATCCCTCTCTCCTAACAGACTGACTCAAGAAATAATTCTCAGTAAATTACCGCCTTTGTTTTTTCTTCTTCTTCTTTTCTTTTTGTCTTGTGGTTTGAGGTTTCCACAAATTCTCTCTGAGACAAACATCAAAGATCTTCCAAACCACTTTACAATTAGACTAGAGAGAAGCAGCTTAAAACTGAAGATCTGTGATTTTTGCTTTGAAGACCGAGCATGTAATGAAAAATGAAGGCAGAGAAGCTGAAAGTTGTTTAGAGAGTCCTGAAGTTGTAATGTTTTTTTCTTTTGAGGAAGAAAGTTGTTAATTACATATTTTATGGCTGATTACCTGAATATTTAATTTGCATGGGATTTGCCTGACTGGCCTGTTTTTGTTTTTTTTTTTGTTTGTTAGTTTGTTTTTTTCCTCTGGTGATGTACAAGCTTTGTGTCTTTGTCTTTAGAGTCACCACAGTGGGTTTGAGGTTAGTGGATCATTCTTCTATGAAACTGGTCCGTAAAAACAGGACAGAGGGGCTACAAAAATCTAACAAGATGTAGACTAATGTTATGAAGCACTTTGGGTCTATTTTAATAATACATATTTACTGAAATAAAACAAAAGCTATTTTTCAGAGAAAACATTTTTTTTAAATATTATTTTTTATACAAAAATCTGCATGTAACATGATAAAAAAGGACACGAAATTACGCGCTACTATTTGTTTGAATAACTTTTTATTCTCTCACAGTTACATTTTGGAAATCAAACTATTTATACAAGGCAGAGTGTGTCACACAAATGACTGCTGTTCCAAATTATTTCATGATTTATTTATGTTTAAATGGGCATGTTCCGCGGGTAACGCCAGTGGACACGATGGGTTACACACAAAACCTGGAATGAGACTGCAGATTCATGAAAATGCTGCATGTCTGGATTAGAAAAATCACTTGGATCATCAAATTTAACACAGTGTTTTTATTTATTTATTTAATTATATTATGCATGTAAGATCATTTCAAACCATGTTTTCAAGATATAATGCGCTGACACCTAGGTATCTTTTCCTGTCCCAATTTTGGTCCTATTTTTAAGATAAGATAAGATTTTATTGCTGCTACCATGGAGACATTTCACAGTTGACAGCAGCAATAACACAACAGTGAAAAAAAAAAAAAAAAAAGTGAGTGAGTGAGAAAATGAGAAATTTGGTATTTATATAAGTAAATATTTATATAAATAATAAATAAATATTTATGTAAATAGAGAATTTAGAATTCATTCATTCATTCATCTTCTATACCCGCTTAATCCTCATTAGGGTCACGGGGGTCGCATGGAGCCTATCCC
>JAQQZY010000029.1:28068780-28079036 GCA_030068375.1 Ostorhinchus rueppellii
TTAGCCGATTAACCTATCAGTGCATGTCTTTGGATTGTGGGAGGAAGCCAGAGTACCTGGAGAAAACCCACGCAGACACGGGGAGAGCATGCAAACTCCACACAGAAAGGTCCCAAGGTCCCGCCCGGGAATCGCACCCGGGTCCTTCTTGTTGTGAGGCACGAGTGCTAACCACTGCACCACCGTGTCGCCCACATTGCAAAATGTACGATATGTATATAAAAGTGGCCTGGGTCGGATTTTAAACAATTGTATTTTGCTGTTCAGACTGTCTTTAACAGGTCAAATAGCAGCAAAAAAAATCAGATTTGGGCTACATTTGGCTGCAGTCTGAACTCAGCCTTCTAGTCGTTTGTCCAGTCTTTACTTGGCCAGTCTTTTGACAATCACTAAGACACTGTACTTTAGCTCAAAAGACCATGACAATATCTTGTTGCAGTGTGGAAAGGCAACACATGTGGACAGTTAATGTTTCCTTTAAACTAGTCCGTGACATGAGATCTGTCTCCAAGTAAGTTATATCCAAAGAATGCCTCTCAGATCATTTTCACATCAGTCAGTATCAATAATTCACAATATCTGTCAAATATTTATTTCATTCCACTTTTAAGTTATTTTTGTCATCGATAGTGAAAGCTGAAGAACCCAAATGGTTATTTATGGTTTTGAAGTACTGATAAAAGAGGAAGCAAGATGAAAATAGTGCAATAATGTTAAGCAGATAAAGACAGAACTATTACAGTGTTAAAATGGTTGTTAGTTTGGACCTTTGAACCAGCACTTTACATTCTGGGTATAGTTCCTGACAGCATGGTGGATAAAGATTACAAACATCTATTGAAAACCCTGCTTCTGGTATTAAAGAAGATGATAAAAGTCATAAGGTTACAACCACAGCCGCCCAGTATAAAGCAGTGGAGAAGAGAGAGGGTGGAAAAGGTATTTATTATGGAGAAGATCACAGCAAGAGTACAGATGAAAACAGAAAGATGGACACTACCAATAGAAGCAATACCAGAATTCTACTCACTTCCCCTCTTTGTTTTGTTTTTCTTTCTCTTTTTTCTTGTCTTTTTAAAAATTTTTTTATTATCTGTTGTGTGTGTACAGCATTTAAAGAATGGACTGTGAGAATTCTGTTATCTGAGTATAATATACTGACTGTTGATCACAAAGACACAGTCCTTAAAAAAACATGAAATTGAGATCATGTGAAGTAAATGAAACTGTACTTACTATCCATCTCCTAAATGTTTGTTGGATGTGTGTGTCAAATAAAAAATCCGTTAAAAAATAAATAAATAAATAAATAGAATGGTCAACAGAAACTTTATAATAATAATAATAATAATAATAACAATAATAATAATAATAATAATGATGGATTCGATTTTTATAGCATTTTTCAAGTCACCCAAAGCACTTTACATTATTGATCCATTATTCATTCGCTCTCACATTGTCCTTCTATTGGTGGTAAACTACATTTGTAGCCACAGCTGCCCTGGGGCAGACTGACGGAAGTGTGGCTGCCATTTCACGCCTACAGTCCCTCTGACCACCAAACATTCATACGCATTCATACGTAGTGTCTTGCCCAAGGACACAATGGTCTGACTTGGAGAGAGCGGGATTTGAACCGCCAACTCGTCGGATCCACTCTACCACCCGAGCCATAGCTCGGTAGCATTAATGTGGAGAAGTGTTTTAGTTGGGAATGTCAATGAAATTCCTTCCCTAAAGAAAGGAAAGTAAAAGTGTTGGCTTTTTTACCTGAAATAATGAATGATTGAATTGATTGGATTTAAACTGTTCTATAAACATATGGTGTGGTCCCAGTGCAAACACTGCAAATTATTTGGTTCTTACCAAGATATAAAAACTTAGATTTAGAAGTGTTAGATCATTTATCTTGGTTTAAGAGTTAATTTCTTATTTGAAGTGTTCATACATCTGTAGACATGCTTATTTCTAGATCTTAATTTCAAAAAACATTGCTGCATGGAGAGATATTTCACTTGCTTTGAGGACTTTTTTCTTCAGATTTAGTGTTTTTATCTTGTTTTTGCAAGGAAGACAGAGGGTCTTAATACTTATGTGACATCAGTATTCTGTCTTAAATGTTAATGTGTCTTTGTCGTTCATCACCTTGTTGGTTTGTGTTGTCCAGTACCTTCTGCAGTTGTTTCTACTATTGTTGGTATGTGCTGTCCTTTACATTAGTGCTACAGGAGTTTTTCTCCCCATTGTTGGTATGAAACACGGAGCACGGGCCAACCTGCGATTCATCAGTTATAATCAGACTGAGGTGGTTTTTTTTTTTTTTTTTTTACCAACATTATACGGGATCTCTTAATGGAGGGTGATGTTTGTTTTTTGGTTTTTTTTTGCTCCTCCAACACAGGTTTGTAACTGGAAGTGAATTTCATTGTGCTGAAATATGTGCAATGACAAAGTCTTTTTGTGTCTTTGTAATTATAATGTAAGTTAATATTTAACTGTTACCCATGGAAACACCACCAGGAATGTACTTTGTTTCATTTTTTCACACACATTTTGCTTATATGATGTAAATTACTGTCGAATTAGTTTATTACATCCACCAAGGACGTTGTGTTTTTGCCAGGGTTTGTTTGTTGTTAGCAACATAACTCAAAAAGTTCTGGGCGGATTTTGATAACATTTTCAGGATATGTCCGGTCTATGTCAAGAAAGAGAAGATGACATTTTGGAACCGATCCAGATCACTGTCTGGATCCAGGAATTTTATAAATGATTCTTTATCATTGTGAGATAGGGCATGGCAGCACTGACCTGCATATGAGGTCATTCAGTGCCATCTAGAAGAGGAAAGTACAAACACTACCTTTAAAAAAAAAAAGTACAAACACTACCTTGGCGGAGGTTTCCACAGTCCGAGGGCTTTTCTAGTTCTAATATGGTATAGGCCTATTGTGTTCATTGTTTTTGGCTTGAAATCTAAGGACAGGAGTGAGTATTGTGGGTAGGATTAAATACATTTTTCTTTTTCCCACTCCTTTTCAAGTGTAAATCAATGATTTTGAAATTTTGAACATGCATGTATTCTGTAAATGCTTGAAATAAGCAAATAAATGAATGAAACAATTGGAAATAGCATAACGTAACAGTTATTTTCAAATACATTTTTATTATTATTTTTTTTTTTTTATGGAATATCCTTTACCGGGGACAGTGTTTTTTTTGTTTTTTTTTTAAGTAAAACTTCAAACCTCTTGTCCCCTACAGAGGACATTAATGCATGGCTTGGTCTCATGAGGGTATCGTAGAAAATATGAAATAAAATCTGAAAATATATAACGCTGATTAGTGTTGTATCGCTCAGCCTTTTATAAATGTGTTGCTTTTTTGGAGTGACCCCATTAAGAGTCGAGGTGCAAAGCCGAGGTCAGAGAGACAGGAGATGAACAATATTGTGTAAATATAGCGACGGCAGAGCACAACTTGGTCACTCTCATGCAGGTGATTCATAGTGTCGCCCTTGGTTGTTGATATTTTTGACTGACCAAAAAGCGGTCCAGGTGGAGTGCAAACTGTCCTCATTGGTTTGTCCTAAAGTTGGAATGTGAAGCCATTTTCGTCTTTTATATACCGCATTATAATTCCACTGGTCTGACAGGAAATGAGACTGCGCCGCTACATCTTGGCTTTGGAAAATGTCGGTCATGTTGACTTTGGTCTTTTTGACAGGGCGGGGTAACAACAGGTGATTGACAGCCGTGGGAACCAATTGCTTTAAGTTATGAATCTGATACGTATTTTCAGTGCTTCATTTGTAAAGTGGGAGGTGCTGTAACGCGGGTGTTAACAGAAAAATAAGGCTTAATGATGACAGAATCCATAATATTGGTGTTTTTGTTTGCTGATGACTGATCACTGTTTTTGGACATTAAGCTACGTTAACCTTTTTTTTTCTATAATGTACACCTATGGAGAGGAAAACCTTTAATGCATATAGCATCCATAAAAGTAGCGTTTTTGTTTTGAGCTTAGGAGAGGTGAAAGTGGGCATGACTAGAGATGTCCACACCAAATTTGGCGATAATTGATTCCAGTTTTCGGACATGAAGCTACATTAAGCTTTTTTAACTGTCCTTGTTACGCCTGTGTTTCCCTTAAAATTTACCTAAACCCGTTAAACCCTAACCCTTAAATGGTCCACCTGGACTTTTTTTTTTTTTTTTTGTCTGTAAAAGTTAGAAAATATGCCCTGACTGAGTTTGTTTACCCATTTTTCCAGAGCACTTTTTTTTCAGATCTTTCAAAATCTCCTTTAAAATGTACTGCATGTTATAATTCTGATAAAATGGCTTCTTTTTCGGGTTCTAGTACAGGTGTAAGTGAAATTACCATAATGGACCAATAAACCTTGCAAAGCTTAATGTCTCAGGTTTCAGAAACTGTTAGAATTTTTCCAGTTGCACAAACGGTGAAAACGGTACAGCCATCCAAACTGCACATGTGCAGGGTGTGTCTGCGATGACGCGTCAGGTTTTAAAGAGTTAAAATGCATCTAATCGCAGAGTGTGTATGCAACATTGATGGGGAATGAAGTTTAACAAGACAGATAATAATAAACACTTTTTTTTTTTAATTTACGGTATTTATTTTTTTTCATAGAGGTGCCGGATCCAATGAAATAGGTCCTGGGTCCGACGTTGGAGGTGCTGGATCTGGCTGAATTCGGCTAAGCCCTGCAGAAACACGAGCAATCTGTTCCAAAATTTAGCAAAATTCCATCGACAGTCAGAGAAATGCACAGTTGGATGTTTAGCTCATAAACATTTCATCAGTTCATCAAATAGTTCATCTTTTCGTCCCATTTATTTTATGTATCACTATGGCAACAGCCTGGAGCACAAATATGAACACGAGTTAATAATTAAAAGTGACTGGTGACTAGATGAATGTTTCGTTATATAAATTTAATGTGAAATGGTCAAAGCATGATCTAATTTGTTCTTCTCCTCTGATTTCGATCTCAGTTTTCTACTTAAATATGAAGTGTATAATTTATGATACTTGTTTCGCATTACCATAACAAAATCATGTATATAATAGTAATCAGTTCAAGACAATGCAGTAACACTTTACTACTAAGGAATATTAATTATATCAACTATTTCTGCCTACACTATATATGAGAAAAAGCTAATAATTCTGGTCACAGTTTGAATTGTAACTGTAACCATAGCTTGAAAAAGAACAAATAAGAATACTGGAAAAGGACCACAGCGATACGTAAAATTAATACATGTAGTAATATCGATTAAATCTTAATGATACCCATCCCTACTCAGACCACTATCAGGTTGTTGCACATCCCTGACATATGATATCCTAGTTTGTTTTTCTACAGTGGTATAAAATAGCTCCACATGAACTCTATTAACCCATAAAGACCCAAACACCCACCCTCGACCAAAACCATCCACTGATCGAAACTATTGAACATGAACATGTAAATAATTGGTGTAAAATACAGTTATTCATCTTTTCATGGTCATCAGATATGACCCATTTGGATGTTCAGAGGCGTCGTAGTTACCATGGTAACACAGTCATCTTCGACAGCACTGATTCACCAGTAAAACCCATGGACTTGGATCAATAACAGTGGATGGACACTGAGTTTATGTTCAGTTAATGACATTTCATTGGAAAAAGTCACCTCTCTTCCGTTTTTTTCTGTTTTGATAGAATAACCTTTGAATTTACTCAGAGTTTTTATGACCATCTACATGATTAATCAATTGAACATAGGAAAATAGTTGATTTTCTCTAGAAAAAATGCTAAATTCACAGGATAATAGTATAATAAATGGTGATAAATCACGTGGGAAAGGTTACATCGAGAGAAAAATTCATTTGGGAACTTGCACAAAAGTCACTGTAACGACAGGTCGCCGTTAGAGTAGAGCTCTTCTTAATTATTGTTTGCACATATAATGAGTGACAGTGGTAGTAATATGGAAGGTATATAAAACAGGGGGCATAGACCTGTTGTTTTAACTGGCACTATTTACTGAATATCATTTGTATTCTGTAATACTGTGGCGAATTTGAAGCTGAGCCATTCGTGCTTCCATCCTCGTCACGGTTCCTGCTCAAAACACAAAGTCCAGTCTGACCCCTGGGATGAATTTGTAAAATGCAAAATTTCCCTGAAGATATGAATCATTCTAGTTCTAGTTCATGAATTGAATGACTTTATAAAGCAGTTGTGAGATTATGTGCAGTGGAAGCTCTAACAGTATTATTGTAGAATATTTCGCCGACTTACCTGTGTGGGTCCGCTTCCAAAGTGGTGTCCGGCCTAAAGAATCCCCAGGGGGCTTGGGCACTATTTAAAGGTTCCAGGAAGGTGGGTTTAATCTAAATATGTATATATGTGTTAGTTTGGGTATATGGGTTTATATTATTAATATATGTAACTAATGTATTTCATGAGTTTGTGTGTATTTGTTTTATAAAGGTAAAACTGTATAGTTAAGCGTACTGTATATTTGCCGTCCCCTGTGTAAATGGTTTAGCCCCATCCATTGCACCGTGCACTTTGTGTACATATATGGGTCAGTCAGTGTTAGTGTGTGGTTCTTGGTGGAGGGTTTGCCTATGTCTGTTGCAAGAAAGTTAAAGAAAAAGTGCTTTTGCTGCCACCTGGGTCCAAGCTCCTTCTTAAACGTGCCTTGACTGCTCGAGCGATCAGAGTCACACTGGGTCCTTATGGGTTAGCAGTGTTTACTCTGCACAAATTCAAGTTTAATTTTGATAAACTACAATGAATTTATAAAGTTTCACTGATTTTTTTCTGTCTGAACTTCAATTAAGAATTTTTTTTTTTCTTTTCTTTTCTGATGCTAATATGCTAACGCCACTCAATAAACACCAAACACTTAACATAGAGGTTGTTTGACTGATGAATACTGGTCCCAAGACTCTATCCACACAGTAATAATTTCCACATGCCAGCTTTCTGGAAACAATACTATTGGCTCACTCAGCTGTAGTCCATTACCTCTGAGCTTACAAGTCCGAGATACTCAAAACCCATTCATCAGCTCTCTGACAAGGCAACCTACTGCAAACAGATTCAGTCATGCAGGGAATCCTCTCTGTTATAGACCCCCACACCATTTCAACTTCTGACCTCAGCGTCCACCTGCACGGGGGCTCTTTCATCACGCAGCACATCTTCTTTATGGCTCACACGCACGGGCGTACATGTGCAGCTTCGCACATAACTCACAGAGGCCTGGAGACACACTCAGGTGCACTCAAACACACAAAAACACATAGACACTTAAAAGCCTACCCACCTTTGACCCCGTGGCCCCAGTTAACTAACTAACCTCTTGTTATTTCCCCTGTTCACTGCACCTCTTTGTGTGGGGCCCACGCTGAAAAGAACCAGTCATGCAGTGCTGGTAGCTTCGGGCTGATTTCGTCTTTCAGCCTATTAACATTTCCATACATCTTTTTTCTTTTTTTCCCTAGACCCTTTCATACTTACTCACTAGTTCAGCTCAGTATTTGAACTTATAACCTTTGACTTCCTGACATTTCCACTCTTTGATTACCTTTCTATCGTATATGTTGTTAACGTGAAGCGCGACAGGTACCGCCTTTAGCATTGCTTTATTGCACAGGTGTCAAACATGCGGCCCGGGGGCCAAATCTGGCCAAACAAAGGGTCCAATCCGCCCCGTGGGATGAATTTGTGAAATGTAAAAATAGGTATGAACCATTTTAGTTCCAGTTCCACATTCAGACCAACTCAATTTCAAGTGGGTCAGATCACTAAAATACTATTATAATAACCTATAAATACTCACAACTCCAATTTTTCCTCTATGTAAATTTAAATATTTTCACATATTGACACCAAAACAAGGTATAATTTCACAAAAAATGTAAATCATCTGAAAAAATTTAAAGAACCTGAAATGTCTTAAGAAAAGTAAGTGCAATGTTAACATTATTCTTCCTGTTACTAAATGTTTTGTATATTCACTGTGTCTGTAAGTTATAGCGAGCATGTGGAAATGATAAACTGAAGCATAATGTTGTCAAAATTACACTTATTTTTCAGTTTGTTCATGCTATTTACATTCTTTGAAAGGATAGTTTGTAGATGTAAACATTTTCATGGCGTAATTTTACTTTTTTCACTCTAAAACATAGAGAAAAGTTTAGAGTTGGCATCATTTATATATTCTTATGTTATTATTTTACTGGTCCGCCCCACTGCAGACCAAATTTAGTTGAATGTGGCCCCTGAACTAAAATGAGTTTGACACCCCTGATTTATTAGAACGTCATCCTGTGTTACCTGTGATGAATTCAATGAAAAAGTCTTTCAAAGCATTGGAAAAGACCACACGTAAGGAGATCTTTATGTAAAAAGAATAATGGGTAACCTAATGCCATAGACTTAAACCCTGTTTGGGCATTTTAAAGAAATGAAATCCACTTTACCGTTTCCACATTTGAACTCTTAACCTTCTTGTTTATGCATGGCCATGTGTTCCTAATGATGGACTTCCCTCCCCAACATCACTGGCCTGTTCACAAACCGTCCTGCAAACCCAAGCCGACCTAACATTAATGGCGCATACGGTAACCCCTTTCCATATGAACTGCATTTGAACTTTGTTGCGTAACGCCCCGATCTATTTTCTGACCAGCAAAGTTTAATGAGTTTTGTAAATAAATAATTAACCGCGCAGTGACTCTGAATTAAATCGAATAAAACCGTGTTGCTGCATAGCCTGAAATGGAAATGAATCTTAAAATTAAATCACCTAAGAATGAACTCACAACCCCTAGCCATGTTTCCACTAAAGCTCTTTTCCCAATGTTTATCCGCGGTACCCACAGATGCACTAATAACCTAACTTTAGCCTTTTCATCCACCTTTCTCCGAGTCGTGAGGCAGGTTAGAGTGAATAGTTAATGTAGGGGTGTTGTGCTTCCCTTTCCCTCAGTAGCAGGGATTGAAATGTGAAAGGGAAGCATTGAGACTCAGAGAAGGAGGTAGATTGGGTCTGTCAGAACACTAGCTCTCTTTAAAGTGTAAAGTTAAAAACGAACCAGTGTTGAAATATTTCACTTCAATGGTTTTGTTATCAACATTTCAGTCACACGGCTGCAATTCTTTGATTTCTCCAGAATAATTGATTGAAACCTTTGCCACCAGACGCGTATCTTTTGATCAGTGATACCCAAGTTTTAATGCGGTATCTTACTTTAAAAAAAAAAAAAAAAAAAAAAAAAAGGTGGATACATGAATGTACGGGGCTTTTTTCTAGATGATCCACCCACTCATAATACTGCTCCAGCTCATCTGGGAAGAAAAAAAAAGGTAATATATCTCCTCGAAGTGGAAAGATTTTCCCGGCAAAAGTCACTCATTATCCCTCTTGTAACATTAAACATTTTTGTAGTCACGCTACCTGCTGCAATTTGAGCTTGTGAAGTCTCTCCCAACTTTAAACTGTACCTTCATGCCTCGGAGCTTTACTGAGGTTTTGTGCCCAGCAGCATCAATATCTTGCATCTAGGCCACATGTCAGTCAAACCCAGTCAACAAACCAATCCCACAACAGAAACCAGCGTGTTTATTCACACCGATACTATCCATGTATTTCTCAGGGGGAACATGAGAAGTGGAGGCTCTGTTTGATTTAAATATGAAGGCAAATCTAGGCCACTGCCGCTTAGTGTACACATTCTATACTTCAGTGTTGTACTCCATGTATGTGCTTACAAGCGCTGTTTATAGCACCGAGAACATGAAAACTGCATGCTGGGGTTAATGTAGATATCACCTTAGACTTAACTACATGAAGGGTATTCATTTTTAACGCTGATGGTGAAGTGCTCACTTTAAATAGCAAACATTCAAATCAACACGACACGTGCTGAATCATGCATAATGTTTCTCTAAACTGAGTAGCAGCATCAGTACTGCTACATACCATAAGATAACCCAAAACCTTCAGAGTATGTTGAGCTCCCGCTAAGATAAAACCCATGACAGGTTCCATTTAAGCCTCTATATTCCACTGCTCTACATTTTCTTATTAAATCTCTGCTTCAGACATTAAATGTGCTAAATCTTACACAGTTTAATAAGACGAATCAGAAAATAAATGACCAAAGTGCTGCTTAGCTCATGTTTTCAGTATATATGATGGTGTGTTATTCCACATATA
>JAQQZY010000029.1:28124020-28136869 GCA_030068375.1 Ostorhinchus rueppellii
TCATTTTTACATTTCACAAAATCATCCCACGGGCCGGACTGGACCCTTTGGCGGGCCGGTTTTGGCCCCCGGGCCGCGTGTTTGACACCTGTGCACTAATCCTATCAATACATGTAAATAATTGGTGTAAAATACAGTTTGTCATCTTTTCATTGGTCATCAGATATAATTTGGATGTTCAGATGCTCCGTAGTTACCATGGAAACACTGTCATCTTCTACAATATTGATTCCCCAGTAAAGCCCATGAAGTTGGATCGATGACAGAAGTTGGTGACACTTATTTTATGTTCAGTTAATGACATATTTTACTTGAAAAAGTCACTTTTTCTTCAGTTGTCTTTGTTTTTTGATATAATAACCCTCAAGTTTAACCTGAGTTTTTATGAATATCTATGTGATGAGTGAGCTAACCCCTTGATGCCGATTGTAGCAAATTCACATCAAACCCCTACCTCCCCACCCCACTTCAAAATGCAACCAAAATGCTACCTACTTGAAAGAAAAAAATGCAAGTCATTTTTTTCCCCCCACAACTGGAAATTGATTCAGCCGTTAAGGGGTTAAATATCGGAAAATACCTGATTTTCACTCCAGAAATGCAAAATAAAGAGGCTTATTTCATAATAAATGGTGGTAAGAAATGTTAAATGTAGAGGAAAAAAGGTATTTAGAAACAACCAGAATAGTAGCACTGGGTCTCCATGGGTTAAAAAAAAAGAAAAAAAAGAAGAAGAAAAGCTCCTAGGTTTGCATACAACCATATGACATGAATCCTGTTCCAGCTTTCTTGTCTGTTACATTCATTTTAACCAATCACTGTCAATTCAACTCCAGTTTTCATCCATTTAATAGGTTTAAATGCAGTAATAAACTTGCTAAGGTACTCATAGAGGTCCCCAGAAGGGAAATCTGCTCTCACTTTACAGCGCCTCTATAAAGTAATCATGCAGGGTCACATCTGAAGGAAAAAAACCCTGCTCAGATCTCTGTCTCTGGGTATATATGGGATTTATTTACAGTAGCTTGGGAAAAAATGTTGAAACAATATTAGTGGCAGAGCTGTTTTTGCGTCCGCCCCTCGGTCGTCTGATCTCCTGTCTTCTGTCAGTCACTCTCCTCTGTGCTGCTGATGAAATAATAGTAGCCGCTGTTGACTTTTTTCTTTATCCTCTGTGTCTTTTCCCTAAAGGCCTGTCTGTTTGACCTGTCACTGATCACATTTGAACACCACAAAGCTTTGGAGTGCCCCCCCTCCCATCCCTTATCTCTTTCAGTTTCTAAACCATTTAGCCTCAAACCCCCGTCTGTGTTTCCACGTCTGTCCCTGACTCACAGGCTTTTTTCTCTCACACATCTTCCTCTCAAGCGCTTTTCTTACACGTCTAATTCATGTGATCGAAACTTGATACCTTTTTTTTTTTTTTCTCGTCCCAATATGATTTTTAATCAGATCATCTACGGTTTTAATGTGATTACAGACTTTGACGCGAATGACCGTAATGTGCTAAAACAAAATACATTTGTAAATGTTTCTAATTAACATCAAATCCAGTTATTTTTAACAAATGATTCAAAATGAACTAATTGACTCAGCGTTTGCCATGCTTGTCTAAATCCATTAAAAAAAAACAACAAAAAAAAACATGCTTTTTCCATTTCCCTTATCGCCTCTGTGAAAAAGCTGCTTATCAACTGTTCCTCCTCTAAATTTTGACTAAATTTGATAACATGAAAAAACCCTGTCTGTAAGCTTCTGATGACAGTGCATTTTATCAGTTTCAGCCTTTTTAAACTAAATTATCCAACTTGCTCTAGTGCAGTAATAACGGTTATTTAATAATGTGGCTTGAAATCATCAATCATAAATGTGGTGAAATTAAGATCAACTCTGTGGTAAATGATTCTAAAGGCTACTTGTCCTATTTCTTTAGACATACTTGCACGGGCATAAACAGCTCTATATCTTGAATATCTTTATTCTCACTCCAGTTTTTTTTGTTTTTTTTTTTTTCCTTCAGTTCACATTTGTCAAATAAAGTCCCAACCTGACAAAACATATTCACCTAGTTGTACTTTAACTCCCCAGTTGACAAGCAAACTTTGTTATGAGAATTGACTTAGAGAAATCTTTGGGCTTGTGTGCACATTTGTGATTGATAGAAATATTTGACAGTATCCACTTGTCTTGATAGTTGTCTTCCATTTTTCATCTACTCCTTCCCCCTCACCTCCCTCCGCTGACAGTTGTGGTTTTGTTGATGTGAAGCTCTGTCATGCTACAGAGACCCAAAACTCCTCGCCTGTCTACTCATAAATGAATGATGTGAATGCTTTAAGCACTGTATCTAAACAAAATAAGACACTTTTTTTTTAAAGCCTCAGGTAATTCCGTCATTTTCTGCCCAGTAACACTAGATATGTGAGCTTTGCATCAGTAAATAGTGGCAACAACTGTGATTTTACCCACAGTAAATCACCAGAGAGACTCTGCATCTAGTGACATTTGTCTTTATTCTCTGTTTTTTTTACTCCTCGGTGACATATTCCATATTGATATGACACTGAAGAAAAACAAGGGACTCTGTTTTTGTGCTGGATATAGATATTTGTAAGTTTGTGATGCCACATGTTTGACATTTAAATCTACTTTTCTCTTGTGACTTTTCACATTTATATTAGTTGTGATCTGACAATATTTAGATTCAGGAGTTGTGGCATTGATTTGGAGTCAGGCTTGTTGATTCCACTGTCAGTTTTTTGTTATTTGCTAAGTTTTGCATACACTCATTCAAGATTCAAGAAGTTTATTGTCAAGTACACAGAAGTACTGTTCAATGAAATTCTTACTTTATGAGTTCCCTTCACACAACTAACATTAACAATTAGGCTTTACACCGATCATACTGGCTATATCGGATTGGCCGATATTTGGCCTTTTTTTAAATGTTCGTGATTGGCCGTCATGTCATAAATCACCAATCCGATCAGTGACATCATGGTCGTGTTGAAACTTTTTTAATCTTACTCCAAAGTAGTTTCACAGCATCGACATGCTTATTTGTTTGTATCCGAGAGCTAATGATTCAAAAAACTTCATTTTTGTCTTCGAGCCTCTTCCTGTTTTGAGTGCTGTCGCTATGTGACGGACAATAAAGTTTCTTTGAATCTTTACGACAGCAACATCCATGGGCGACACAAACAAACATGTTGGAGGTGTGGAAGTTTTTCAAAGTGAGAGAAACAGACATAGCACAAGCTATCTGCAATATATGCAACACTACAGAACCTCGCAGGGGAACATTGGTAAACAATTTCAACACGACAAATTTAATCAGGCACTTGGAAAAGACACGGAGGAGCATGTGGAGTTCAAGAAACGCAGCAAGGAGAAACAAAGAAAAGCAAACTCCGAAACGGATGCTAAAGCAAAAAACTTTAGACAGTGCTCGTCCGTAAAGTCGGACATAAGTGTATAAGTACGTAAACAAGTAATTTAAATATTGCTCCTCATGTGATCGGAATGGTGATCGGTATATTTAAACTCACTGATCGGTGATCGGCACAAAAATCGTGATCGTGTAAAGCCTATTAACAATTAATCTAAATTCATGCGAACTACTGCTGTTGTGTGGATTTGATATTGGTATTATTTGTGTTGTTTGTGCTGTTGTTGTTTATATTTTGTTCATGTTTTCCCGCTCTTATATCTCTCATTTAGAGAGATAGTCTAAATTATTTTGTTTCATTATAATTTTTTTCTTTATCCAGTGTACTAGCTTTATAATTATCTCCATGGTTGGTATTGTTGGTATTGTTCAGATTCTCCTGTGAGGGTCTTCGTCTTCTTTCCTCCCCCTCTCTTCTCCCTCCTGTCTCTTCATGTCAGGTTCAGCATCAAAATGTGGTTCTACAAAACTCAGAATAAAGACAGGAGAAAATTAAGGGAAGCCTCATATACTTTATGAAGTTTCATTTGGCAAGGCAAATTTGTTCAACACCAAAAGGCAGCCAGATTAACATTCTGCTGTTATGATACTGGACAAGATAAGTTAAAAAAAAAACAAAAAAAAAACCCAGCAAAATAACAATTATTCTAAATTAAAATGAAATAAAGGACATAAACTGTACATTTGAAACCAATAAAACAAGTGGTTCCAGGCTCAACAAACTCCGCCCCTCGCACATATTGTAGCTTATTTTGGCATCTGTCCAGCTGTCTGTGTGTATGCTGATGTCAACATATCAGTTGCCTGTATATATGTCATAAGTTTGAAGTAAACCGAAACAAAATGTATGTTTTTATAGACATTTGAAATTTTAAATGGGAGTAAATGGGAGGAAAAAAAAAAGATTTAAAAATTCTTTAAAAAAAATTGGAACTTTAACCTAATTTTCCCAATTTATAATCACATCTGTTCTCGGTCACTGGTAATCCATAAATCAAATTTGGTGTGAATTCAACCAATAGTTTTTTGCTAATATAGACAGAAATTTTGCCCATTACAAATAAAAGAGGGGAAACAATTAAGAAATTTAATTTTAAAAATGTAAGTTTGTCCTATTTTTCCCAAAATATAAAGATATCTATTTCGGGTGACTGGCCATCTGTAAACCAAATTTGGTATGAATTCAACTAATAATTTTGTTGCTGCAGACATTTGAAATTTTACCCATCATAAGTAAATGGGAGAAAAAAAATATTTAAAAATTTATTTTAAAAAAATTGGAACTTTAACCTACTTTTCCCAATTTATAATCACATCTGTTCTCGGTCACTGGTAATCTATAAATCAAATTTGGTGTGAATTCAACCAATAGTTTTTTTGCTACTATAGATATGTAAAATTTTGTCCATTATAAATAAAAAGGGGGGGGGATCTAAGAAATTAATTTAAAAATGTAAGTTTGACCTATTTTTCCCAAAATATAATGATATTTATTCTGGGTGACTGGCAATCTGTAAACCCAATTTGGTATGAATTCAACCAATAATTTTGTTGCTGTAGACATTTGAAATTTTACCCATTTTAAGTAAATGGGGGGGTATAAATTTGTAAAAAATAAATTGTAACTTTGACCTACTTTTCCCAAAATGTACACAGATCTATTCTGGGTCACTGGTAATCTATAAACCCAATTTGGTATGAATTCAACCAATAGTTTTGCTTCTAGAGTGTAAACAAACAAACAAACTGGACCAAAAACAATACCCCTTGCCTCCCTTTCGGGGGGCGGGCTAATAAACCCAATATACACAATATTACATTTGCTTTGCAGATTTTCATGAAAAAAAAATACATATGTACCAACCATACCAACCACAGCCTTGTATATGATGGTATGGATTCACAGCAGAACATTTGTCAGTTGAACACACAACAGTCAGATTCTACTTCAGCTCCATTTCATTGTGCTTTTTCTGCTTTTATTCTGAAAGTAAACAACAAATAACAAAAGATGTGTCATGCAGTGGTTATTAGTTTTTAATTATCCACATTCGTGTCATATTAGTAAACTGTAGTTATGGAAACCCTGCACGATTCATGGTTGGAAACTTTTTTTCCAGCAAAGACGTAACTTCATAACTTCAGTCTGTCATCAGTAGCTTTTTGCTACGGTCTGGTGAAGAATTTAATAAGACAACTGGGAGTCTGAATATAAGGTCATCAAAAGAACACAGCCCAGAGTAAGAACAAAGCAGACTCGATATCCCTCTAGCAGACAGTGTTAGCATGTAACACAGATCACATTGGGAAATCATTTTAGTGTAACTCTAACAACACTGCAGGAGAAAAGAAATACTTGTATGTTGACTGATGGTTATTTGACAGTTCTGCAGCAACTATGTAGCAAGGGGATTGTTTGGTCGATGGAGATGTGTGACAGAAATGACCCAAAAAGCCTTGTTTGCTCTTTCAATATAAGCTTCATATAACACAATTGATTGGTCCTCCAAAGCTCGCTTCGCCGTCCTGACAACCTAACCCACAACAGTAGTTTTCCGAACATTATTGCAGCGGTCAGTTCATCCATATAAGACAGCAGGGACTTGTCTGAGTGCTCAGGTTATAGAGGGGTCAATCAGACAAGAAATACCAATAACAAAATCGACCACACCTCCAGAGTTTACCCAGCTTACTGACAGTGTAGCTGTGCTTCAGTCAACTCTCCAGAGTCCGTTCAGGAGGCTCACAGAACAAACTGCTCACATCCACATATGTAGTGCTTTCACAGACCTTATGACTCCAACAGACAGCCACTCTCTGGAAATGTAGTTTTCCCAGGTTGGTCATATAGGTGTTGCAAAAGGAAGCCCATCACTTACCCTTGTTTTTCACTCGTGGTTATTTTATTTGACTGTAAATATGTCTCACATTTTCACTTTTGCAGGTGCTGGTTGTGTAGCTCATTCAAAGTCACATTTTCATATTAAGAATGCAATAAATAACAGAATAAATGCTTGGAGACGGTGTTCAAAAAGCATCAGGATGTTTTGTCTAGACTATTACATCATGTGTGACACAATTTTAGGGTAAAGCATCCGATTTTTAGCAGTTAATTTGGCCTGTGAGCTTTAAAGTCTGAATTTAGAACAGAGCTTCCCTACTCTCTGCATTGCTCTGTTCGGTATTTGTGGCGGTATGTGAGGATGTTTTTGTGTCTGTCAGTAGAGAGTTAGTGACTCAGTCAGAAATATCCTTCTAAGCTCCGCTAATAACATTCTCAAATGGAATGGGTGCTCCTTGGGGTGCAATGAAATCTGGGTAATGTGCTGTTTTTGGCTTATGTTCTAGCTGATACATGCTGAGAGACAGATGCAGGCAAGTGTATGTATACAGACGTTTTAGACTCACAAAAGCAGACACTTAACCATGAATGTAGACACCAACAGCACAAAACACTCAATAATGTATTAAATGCAGTAGTAGTATATAACGCTGGAGAGGATGATGTGTGTGTGTAGTGTGTGCTGGCATTACTTCTTGACATATCGCTTCCAATAGTATCATGAAATAGAGCTGTGAAGAGGGATGGGCTGCATTTTCAGTTTTGTCCTATTCCACGTTTCATCATTAGTCAGATTGATTTGTCTGCATTATCTAATCTAATATTTATTTCTGTCAAACTGAAATGTTTTGCCATAGATTGGAATTAGCTGCAAATTGAAGACTAAGTCAAAAAATTGTACCATAGTTGCTGAATTGAGGAGTTTTATGTAGTATTGATTCCCAACTCTCAACAGCAGAGCACACTTAGGACTAGCAAATCCAACAACAAATCAATGCTGTGTATCCACAGACTATCACTCACTGAATAAAGTATAAAGTTCAGTGTTTACTGTGTTATGGGATCGTCAAGTTTTCTTCACAGTCGCTTATTTGGACAGTCTGTTCAAATTGCACTGTGTTTTATAACCTTCACGTGCCACTTCAGCTGATAGTTTACATCATAGCTCTGTTAGCTTAAAGCGACCACAATGAAATGACTAATTACCGGGGTTTTCTGTAGGGTTTGTGTTGTCAGATGTGTTTGGGATCAAATAAAGTCAGGAGTGTCATAGTTTAGTCTGAACTATGGATCAGCAAATGGCGAATGTAATGACGTCACATAATATCTTTATAACTTCAAGAAGTCACCAATCCAAAAGAAAAGCTATGATTTCAACATCAAATTCACCATGGGAGACGGAGTGACTCACTGCTCCCTCTAGTGGACACATTAATACGTCATACCTTCAATAGGAATAGATTTAGTTTGTCTACAATCCAATACATTTGTGTCATAAGTGTAACTTAAAGGGCTCATATTTTGCTAAACCCACTTTTATTAGTCTTTAATTAATTTATTTGTGTATTTGGATGCTAATAGGTCATAAAGTTTGAATTTGAACCCTCCAGGTGCTGCAAAGTTATCTTTATATTCCTTTTTGGCAAAAAATTGAGTGGATTTCTACAACCTGTTTTAATTCCAGTTTAATTTGTTGCATCTATAACTAGTTACTTAGTTTGCACATATAAAGTCAAGACTTCCGACAAACATTTCTCTGAATACAGTGAAACGGGGCATAGCAGCATGGTTAACAACCTGGAGGGGGTGGGGCATGAAGTGGCCCATTTGCATTTAAAGGGCCAGTGCTTAAAGTGACCTTTGTGGTGTCATTACTCAGAAATAGGGTTGAAGATGGACCTGTGGAGTTGAATTAATGAAAAATTCAGACCCAAACAGAATATTTACAGTTTATGTAGAGCACAGGGAAATGTTTGAAAATGCATAATTCCATTTACAAAAACAAAATCAAAATATGACCCCTTTAAGATTTCTTTATTCTGAAGACTCAAAAATTTTAGGTAATTTTTTTTTTTTTTTTTTTAATATTTGAAAGTAGAAATAGTACATATCACCCCTTTAAAAGTGAATATAGTGGTTTCTTACTATTACTGTAGATGCCAGGGTTCTTAATAATAATGGATTAGATTTTTTTCAAGTCACCCAAAGCGCTTTACATTGTTGATCCATTATTCATTCACTCTCACATTCTCCCTCTGGTGGTGGTAAACTACATTTGTAGCCACAGCTGCTCTGGGGCAAACTGACAGAAGCGTGGCTGCCATTTCACGCCTACGGCCCCTCCGACCACCACCAAACATTCATACACATTCATACACCAGTGTGCCCAAGGACACAATGGCTGACCTGGAGAGAGCGGGCTTCGAACCACCAACCTTTCGGATATTGGACGACCCGCTCTACCACCTGAGACATAGTATGCTTTCTATCATCTATGCTGCTTCTATTTTTTGTCCTCTTTTTTTTATTTTCTCAGCCCACACACTATATCCCATTTCCCACACATTAGACCTCTGTTACAGGTTAGATGTATGTATGGAGATAGAGAAACAGTTTTATACCAGAATATAATGAAGGAATGTGATGAAAGTTGTTTTTTTTTTGGTGTATATCTTTATATTTGCCTCCTCATGGTTTTCCAGTTTTTCGCTCACTTTCTCCCTCTGACTTTGTCCCCCTGTCCTTCACTTCTCTCTCTCTCTGTGTTGTAACAGTGATTTTTCCTTTAACCAGATCTGATTACAGTCAGCCCCCTCTTGCGATAACCTTTTACTTCAAATCGACCCAACCTTCTGACCTACCCCTGCTTTCTGCTCCTATTTGGATCTAGTGTTGTGATTAAAATGCTTCCTGGCAGGCAGAGCTTGCTGAGCAAAGTGTCTTTTCTACTGCACCATGCAATAGCAATTCAGCATTTCTCTCCAGCGCTCCTATCTCCTCTTCCCACTCATTGTCTTATTTTCCTCTTTCCCAGTGTCTCCTCTTTTATTTATTTCTTTTTCTCTCTTGTCTTGCCCATCATGTGCTTATTGTTTAATTTTGTCACTCCAGCTCTCGTTCATGCTTTGATGTCCCTCATTTTTCAGCGTCTTCCGGCTGTTTTAATAACTGTACAATTACCGCTTCAAGGCAGAAACTAAATATGGAGTTTGTAGCTGGATAATCGCAATCAGTGTTGTGGCTGTAAAAGTGTCAAACGCACAATCAGAGATTAAATCTCAGAGTGATTTGTTGGCATTTTGGAGGAAACCACTTTAGTTGAGTTATGGCTGTTTCAGGTTTATAAAGCAGGTGAGAGAATCACACACATTCACAGCTACTTAGTTATGCAAAGCGTCGCAGTCACACACATTCAAGCACAAGTGAAACACAGACATGCACATACACACAAATGTGCATGCAGTGTCAGTTACGCTCTTTGGCCCTGCAGCTATCAGGTCAAGTCTTTCTCCTCCAATGGATTAGCAATATGTCAAGGTCGCACAGCATACAAACACACACTCAACACATAGGTACACACACACACAAACACACACATTTCAGATGATGGCAATTTGTTCTGCCACCTTCCACTGAGACATGTGTGTGCATAGCAATCAGGAGGCCAGACACTCAGGGACACAGAAATGCAGGCAGCCACTTATGCCAACTGAAAAAATGTCTGTTACTGAAATTTTTGTTTATGAGGGAAATGTGTCGCCTGGATGTTTTCATTTTCTTCTTAGTCACAGATGGAGTCGAGCAACAAAAACAATACTCAACAGTGATTACTTTATTAGAACTTTAAGCACATTAAGCATTGATCGGGCCTCCTGCTTACTGTATTTCCACTCTCTTTTTCTTGTACCTGTGTGTCCCCCTCATTTGTAAATCAGCACCTAAAAGTAACTGCAGTGCCTTAGCCAGACACTTATTCTTGCTTAGCAACCCAGAAAACAAAGTGCCACAGCCGCCACAATCTTGAAAACATTTGACCTTTTTGGCATGAAATGGCACGCTAAGCAGTCTGAGCATTTGCATAATGCAAATCAAAACAGAAATGTGCAGACAGGTCTGATATTCCACTGGCACAGTCCCCAGCACAGTCAGTGGAAAAGCTCCAGTGTTTCTCTCGAGATGACATCATTAAGTCTTGGTTTCTGGTTTTGAGGACACTTCATAATGGTTACAATCACTGAGTAAACATTTTCACAGTAGAACCCATCGGCTGTGGATGTGTGGTTATAATGTCTCACCATCGCTGGAAGCCACTGAGCTTTTTCCCAGATGTCAAGGACCGCTTCGGCGTACACATAAGTGTTAAAGTGGTAAGCCGCAGTGTTGAAATAGTCACATGAAACTGAAGTTACTTCCAAGTGAGATAAGAATAACACATGTATATCAATATATCATTAACATACAAACTGTATCTTTAAAGAAGCCACTATGGGGGGGGGTTAAAACCCAATGAGGTAAAACCATATGTACCGTAAAGGTCAGAAGTCAAACAAATAAAGAAAGGTCTCAACTCACTAAAAATGTGAATTATTAAGCAGTTAACATGGTATATTTTTTTCCCATCAAAAATATAAAGGTTGTAAGGAAAAATACATTTCCATTTAATCTGAGCTAATATGAATTGTACTCCTACCAGTAATGTATCATAATGTAAAATACACAAAAATGTCATTTATGTCAAGATGGTCTCTTTGGTCTCTCATTTTCAGAAATCCTGACTTTTTTTTACTGAACATCTGAATTCTATACTTTCAGAATGAACCTCTTTTCATTATTTGCAGAGACAAATGCAACTTTGTGTCCTTATGGGTATAAATGAGTCCTTTGTAAAATTCAGATCAGAGGTCAGATTTGGTGCCAACAAATAAAGTTGTTTACGTGTTCAAAACTTGACAGTGCATGGAAAGACCTTGCCTGATGTCTAAGACTGATCACAGGTTGTGTAGAGGAGAAATGACAGGGTGGGGAATTCAGTGAAAGAACTGGTCGGAGTGGAAAGAGACTCTCTAAAGTCACTTAGAGAAAATGATCCCCTATGTAACCACAGCGAAAATGACTGCGACATACAAGGTCACTTCATTTTTTTCCACTTTTGATGTATTTTACCTCCACTGGTGTTAGAGTGCCCAGAAAATACACAAATGCCAGTAAATATTTACACTGTAAAAACTGTTCAAAAAGAACCCAGTTTGGGTTATTTCTGTGACGGACTTGGACCACAGATAGGCCAGAGTCAGCCACAGTTTGTTGTAAACCAGTGTTGTTAGGTCAGGCGTTTGACCAAAAATTTTGTTTTTATTGTTTTGTTTTGTTTTTTTTACAACAGTTTTTCACTGCAGGAGAAACAGAGCATGTTGACAGAGTCATTCTGTGCTAAATCACAGTCTGTATAAAAACGGTGGACTGAGAAGAATGATGAGCTTTAATGGCAGGTCGCAGTGCCAACCCAGTGCTTTGGGTCATTATTTTTATCCCAATTTCAGGTCAAACCAGTTCAATCTGTAACCCAATAGCCTTAATAACTTATTATTATTCCCTATATATCAATATATTGACACATTCCCTCCAGTGGCTGCAGCTCGTCCAAAACGGTGCTCTAAGAATTATTATCTGAATTTTGAAGAAGGTTAGCTCACTTTATTGTCCCCACAGGAAAATTCTGTCTCTGCATCTACTCCTAATACACACAGCACTTAGCATTAGCAATTAGTATTAGCACATAGCTCATTAGGAGCAGTGAGCTACCATTGAAGATGCATTGGGACCAACTTAATCATCTTCATCATCACTGTGGTCAAGGGGCGCCCACAGGAGAATGAACCTATGAAGTGGAAAAGGGGTGGTGCAGCGGTTGGCACTATCGCTTCACAGTAAGAGGGTTCTGGGCTTGCTTCCAGTTCTGACCGGTGTGGGCCTTCCTGAGTGGAGTTTGCATGCTCTCCCTGTGTCTGCGTGGGTTCTCTCTGGATACTCAGGCTTCCTCCCACCATCCGAAGACAGTGGTCTAAATCTAAATCGCCTGTGGGTGTGAATGTGAGAGTGAACCGTTGTCCGTTGTCAGCCCTGCAGTGAACTGGTGACACTTCCAGGGTGAACCCCGCCCTCACCCATACGTAGCTGGGGTCGGCTCTGGAAACCCCACGACCACCACAAAAACTAAGCTGCAATGGTTTTAATGGATAAGTGCATTTCAGATAAATGTGATGTTTGTAATGAAGTAGAAAATGTAGATCATGTCATCATGAAATGTAACTCATGATGCAATGAGAGAGGAATTACATGACAGGATATATACATTAGAGCGGAGATGGAGTTTAAAAGTAATATTAAGTAGAAATGATAAAATGGTAGAGTGACATAAGGCTTTTTGCATTTGTCTGAAGGAATAGATAAGATGTAAATTATAGTGTATATAATATTATGTTGTGGGTTTTCTCCGGGTACTCTGGCTTCCTCCCACAATCCAAAGACATGCACTGATAGGTTAATGGGCTAATCTAAA